>JAGFNQ010001654.1:425845-540942 GCA_024364735.1 Boesenbergia rotunda
GCGGCCTTATGCTTGCCTTGCGCAAGCTTTTCCCTCGAATCGGTTCTCAGGTCGGACGCATGGCTATCCATGCTGCCCGAGAGGTCACCCAACCGAGCGGCCTTATTCATGCCCCACGCAAGCCTTTCCCTCGGATCGGCTCTCAGGTCGGACGCATGGCGATCAATGCTGGCCGAGAGGTCACCCGACCGAGCGGCCTTATTCTTGCCTCGCGCAAGCCTTTCCCTCGGATCGGCTCTCAGGTCGGACGCATGGCGATCCATGCTGCCTGAGAGGTCACCCGACCGAGCGGCCTTATTCTTGCCCCGCACAAACCTTTCCCTCGGATCGACTCTCAGGTCGGACGCATGGCGATCCATGCTGCCCGAGAGGTCACCCGATCGAGCGGCCTTACCCCGCGCAAACCCTCCTCAAGGATCGGCGCCCACAAGAACTCCTCGACCAGGGATCCCCATCCTCGCTCCACTTGGACTACCCCCCGAGTCGGCTCTAGACCAGGTTCGCGGTGATCACCCCTCTTGGAAGCTCCAATCGAGCATTCTCATGCTTACCTCGCAAACCTAGCGAAAGCAGGATGGGCTACTGGTCCGGCCCTCAACTAGGAAGCATTACCTCCACTAGGCGCATCGCCCTCCACTCACAGGTGGGCGGGAGACAGCTAAGCCCCCGCAATCACGATCCTTTGATTGAGCGCACCTCATCGGGCTCTCGAACGGTCCAAGGGACTAGCTCGAGCTTGAGATTCCCTTCGGGCTCACCCAAGCTAGGGGCACTAAGGGAACACTGTCTATGTCTAAGGGCCCGAGCGGCTGGGACGCCGTGATCTCGGCCTAGCGGGCGCCTCCTCCCCTATGAGGAGAGAACGGCCGTCACCACCACCACCTTACAACCAATATACGTAGGAGCAAATACAAGAGAAGGGAGGCCATAAGAGGGGAAAACAACATCCATAACAAACAGTTCGGCTCTCGCTTACAGTAGATAACGAAAAGGGGACTAGCCTACAACTACGGGGTGGGCAGCGAAGGTTGCAACGAGACTCCACCCGGCGCCTTTCCGCACCCATTGCGAGCTGCCTGCGCCTTAGCTTTCCGGCCTCATGACGCTCGCACCTCCGCAAAAGGTCGCTTCGGCAAGTCGCCAGTTCCTCTTCCTTGGCCTTCAGAGTGACGAGTAGCGTGGCAGCCGATTGGTTGGCCTCCCGAAGATCCGCCTGGGCCTTAGCCAACTCTGAACATGCCTGAAGTTCCCGAGTCCGGGCTTGGTGCTCGCTTCGCTCCAGGTGAGCAAGTTGTTGATGTAGCAGGGCATCAGAGACCTGACCCGCCCTTAGCTCGGCCAGGCGATCCCGAAGCTGCGCCTCAACATAGGCGGCCAGCCCCTGAAGGGCCGTGTTCTCAGAGCACAGCGCGTTCCAGGCTTCCTCACTTGGCTGTGGCCGTGTGCAGCAGAGCTGAGTTTCCAGCGCCTCCCTTCGGGATTCCGACTGGCGAAGGGATCGGCTCTGGTCGGCGAAGGAAATGCCCATGTCATATAGGGCGCCGGTCAACTGCAAAAGAAGCAAAGGGTTAGTCGGGAAAAGGCTAAGTAAGCAAGAGCTATTAGAGAAACGTACCTGACAGGCATCCGCAACGAGGCCATCGAGTCAGACAATAGGGTATTGACGGTCGAAGGACCGGAGACCTTGGTAGATATGATCACTCAGGGGGGCATGTAGGTGAACCACCCTAGTGGAACCTAGCGGCTCGGGATCCGGAAACTCGTAAGTGGTGCGGGGATCTGCGCGCGAAGGTAGAATGAGGTGTATCGGGCGGAGATCGGGAGTCCTCTCGGGAATGGAAGGAGAGGGGGCAGCAAGCACCCTGCCAGACGAGCTGGCTGGGGCGAGTGGGATTGATGGACCACCAGGCCCTGGAGTAGAGGAGACGGGGGCGGACGGCACAGACGTCGTGGAAGCGGAAGCCCCTGGCAGAAGGGTAGGACCAGGATTTCCCATCTGCCCGGTCAGAGGAACGACCTGGTGCGAAGGGGATACATGCAAGGTGTCGCCGACAGCAAAAAGAATAGGGATAACAGGCGCAGACACCTGCGAGGCAGCCAGGCTTGCCGCTGAAGGAGAAGAAGGGGGCTTTCGAGGAAAGGCGGTCGTAGTTCCGAATGAAGGCGAGTGGTCACGTGAACGGTCCCGGTGGGGACTGTGCTCCGGGGTGGAAGGATCTGAGGACAAAACCTCAACGTCGGAATCCGGCGCCTCACCCCCTGACGCCCCGCCCTTCTCTGCAGATGAGGTGGCGGTAGGGTTTAATACCGGAGAGGGAGATGCTGGAACGACCGGGGGAGCGGTATAGGGAGGAACAGGGATAGGCTCCGAGAACAGGGCGGTCATCGACGCCTCAAATGCGGCCGCCCTCTCTTTGGTCTCCGCTGCGAGGAAGCTACGCAGCATCTCGGAAAAGAGCGCCGGGACACTAGAGAAGACAATTGAAGCCTTGAAGGGAAGGAAGAAGACGAATGAGGATGAAGAAAAGACAGAGGCGGTGAAGGAGGTAGTCGCCGGAGTGTATATAGGGGACAGCAATTAATCACAACCGTTGGTAGGTGGGTTAGGGGTAATGGCCAATCTTACGACTGGGCAAGGAGGCATGATCAGGAAGGACAACAAGCGGTTGTTCCGCTGCCCAAGATAATCAAAACAGGCGGGCAATAATTTGGCGCCTGGAAGGCTACTGACCGTGGGACGCGTGGCCCTAAATGATCCGGGTGTTCGGAGGGTAGATAGGTTGTCAACCCAGTAACTCGAACAAGAGGGAAACCAGGGTAACCCAAATCCCTACGAGCCAACTCCTGGTAATCCCTTGGCCCAAGCTCCAGTCGGACGCGTGGCGAACCACGCTCCCTGGATCCCACTCAGCCAGGAGGCAAAATTTCTACGGGCCAGCTCCCGCTAATCCCTTGGCCTGAGCTCCAGTCGGACGCGTGGCAGACCACGCTCCCTGGATCCCACTCGGCCAGGAGCCAAAATTCCTACGGGCCAGCTCCCACTAATCCCTTAGCCCGAGCTCCAGTCGGACGCGTGGCGGACCACGCTCCCTGGATCCCACTCGACCAGGAGCCAAAATTCCTACGGGCCAGCTCCCGCTAATCCCTTGGCTCGAGCTCCAGTCGGACGCGTGGCGGACCACGCTCCCTGGATCCCACTCGGCCAAGAGGCAAACTTCCTACAGGCCAGCTCCCGCTAATCCCTTGGCCCGAGCTCCAGTCGGACACGCGGCGGACCACACTGCCGGGATCCCACCTGGCCAAGAGGTCAAAATCCACCCAGGCCAGCTCCCGCTGATCCCCGGGCCGGAACGCCCTAGGGTCTCACGCACACCCCCACGAGGGCCAACGGACCTTGCCGACCAGCATTTTAGGTGGCCATCCGTCCCGCGATGGGGAATCGGGTTCATCGGTCGGCTGCATGCCCGGTTCACCCACACTGGTACATAAAGCTGTCGCGCACAACTCAGACAAGCAAAAAGGAAAAAGTCACATTTAAAGGTTCAGGCGCTTTACAAAAATCAGGGCAGGAAGCCCCTCGTTCATAGAAAAATGGGGAAACTAAGAGACGCTCTCCTCACTCGAAGGGCTGGTCGGTCACATCGGGCAGATCTTCGCACAAGTCCTGGAGTCGAACTGCGGTGGAGGGCAGATCAGGGGGCAAGTATCCGCCCAGCCTGAGTTAGCAGACGACATTAATTCCATGCTGCATCATCACCTCCATAAACCGCCGGGAGATCTCGGCAGCATGGGCCGAAGCATTCAGACACGCCAACCGGTGGGTCTCTAGTCGACCAGCTTCCGCTTCTTTATAGGCGCGTAGCTTCGCTAGCTCAGCCTGCAGGGCATCCCAGGACGCCTAGCGTTCAGGAAGTTCCCCTAATTCCACCTGGGTCGCGTCCCAGACCGGACGGAGGCTATGTAAATCCTGGAGTTGATTCCGAAGCGAATCCGTTTTTTGCTTCTTAGCTGCCAATTGCGCCCGAAGGGGCGAAATCTCCTTGTTGGCCCAGTGGAGGTATGCCCTGGCTCTCAGAAGCTCCGTTTGCAACTCGCCTTTACGCTTGCGATCATGGAGATGGGCTTGTTCAACCTGGATCACCCGATCTTGTGCCTGGACCACCTCAGCGTTGGCAGCCGCGATCTGCGCCTTGGCGATCTCCAGCTCCTCCTGGGTCTGACGTAACACGTCCTGGAGGCCGATAACCTCTGCTCTCAGGTTGTTCAATGAGTTGTCATCCGAAATCAGCTGGGTGTGCTGGAGCCGAGCCTCAAGGTCCTCCACATGCCGCTCGGCGCAACACCGGGCCTTGGCATGAGTCAGCATGGATACACTCATGTTGTAGCTCTGGACCCAAGACTGCGAGAAATTGAAGAATCCGTCAAAAAAGGAAAGAATAAGACACTTCCCCACCGATAAACACATACCTGAGTAGCCAATGTCATGAAGTCGTCCGCCCAGACGCTGGGGCTCGATGAGCCACTTGCCCGCAGGCCGGCCATGAACCTATCCAAAATCGGACCATACAGCCGGACATCTCTGGATCGCGTGGAAGCAATGCCACTCGGCGCTGCCATGTTCAGGTGCCAGTCCGACAGCGAGGGCGATAGCATATGCAGCAGACCTTCGTTGATAGGCCCTTCCTGGCAAGGGGGGGATTCCTCCCTAGAAGGAAACACAGTCAGCTCCATTGGTAGCTGATGGACCCGAACTAAGTGTCACGAATGTGGGTCTCAAATTTAGATATTTGTAAAGCTGGAAACCCCTTTGCAATCTAAGAATAAAATGGTAGTAAAGGGGCCACAGATCGTATTTTTCCTAGGGCTAGTTGAGATGGTTCGATTCAAGCTTTGAGTTTATGTATCGTTGATATTTTTGGGTTTCAAATAAAATTTGGGTTTGGTTTCAAATAAAAATGTAAACGCAATGAAAAGGAGTAAACTCAACTAAACAAACTTAAACTAGGTATGGCAATTAAGGACTCAACCAATGCAAATCAAATTTTAGAAGACAATTATGATATCAGATGCAAATCTAATGCCAAACAATTTAATCAACAAAGTAGCTGGGTTTTCGATTGAAACCAATGTAAAACCTTAAACCTCACTGCAATATTGGAATCCATACTTCAAAAGCTGTAACCAACAGAAATTTGCAGAATTTGAAACTAAATGTTTGCAGAATAAGAAACTGATACGCCACAATTAAACTGCAATCGAATACAGAAATGGATAACATGGCTTTGGAAATGAACAAGCTTAAACTTAAATGCAGAAGGAAAGAAAAAACTAGAGTTCAGATTCAATTCAGAAAAGAGTCTTAATGCAAGATTGAATGCAGAAATTCAAACAAACATGAATGCAGAAGTGATGTGCAGGAATGCATGTAATTCAGAAATGATATAATTGCAGAAACAAGTTGCAACTGAAATTAAAGTGCACAATCTAGTGTCAAACAAGATGTAGAAGATCTAAAGTTTACTTGAACACAAACTACAGGAGTTACAACTGAAAATTTGCAGAACTTGAGTTGAAACTGGCACGCAACAAGCTGAACAAAGAAATAAGGAAGTAAAATTGGATTCAGAAACGATTTAGATGCTAAGTAAACTAATCTAAATGCATTAATACATTGAATGTTGACTCAAATTTCAGTAATTAAAACTAGATCTAGACTGACTTTCAAATGGACTGAAGTATTCAGAAATGAAGCTGAATTGCAGCAACAGCAGTGACCTACAGAAATAAAATTTCATTCGAAACTAGCTTAGCCCCAATGCTTTAGCACACTAACATCTATATCTAATTCCAGGAATTAAATTTAACACAATTTGAATTCAGAGAAGCAGCAAAATTCGGAGCTAAACTGGTACGCAAGGAAATAGAAAACAGAAGCTGATACGCAACAACTAACTTGGCACGCAAGCATTGAATCATGAAATAACCTGAAATTGAGAACACTTGTTCACTGAACAAACTCCCCAGCTAGTAAACTTGCAAGACTAAACCCTAATTACGGCAGAAACAATTCGGGAAGGAGAACCAAACAGCTGATACAAAGACAGAAACAGAATTGACGTGCAGAATTGAAATTACAGCTAAAGCAAAAAGAAGTACAATAAGAAACTAAGCCTCGATCATTCCCTTGTCTCAAGACCTCCTTGCCGTCACACAAGAGCAAGCCAAGAACCCCTTCAGCTCCGCAAATCAATGGGAAAACAGCTTCAATTTCGACTCTACTCACAGACTGCACTCAGCTGGAGAAAACCAATCCGATCTCCTCGATCTCGCAATGTCGAGGTGTGGTGATGATTTGGTGATGATCAAAGAATACCAGAGGACCCCTCCAGTAAGCTCCGATGGAAGAAAACGGCACGCGATCGCGATTGAATCGATCATATCACAGAAATGGATGAAACCCTCAATCCACTCTGTTCCGGTGCAAATCCGAGCTAGAATCTCAACGGAAACCTTCTCCCAATGATCCAGATCGTGTTCTAAGGTTGTGATCGAGATGTCCACGCCTTCAGATGGAAAAAATCGCAAACGAATCGAAGAACTAGTGAAGAAGAATGAAGAACTGAGCTGGAAATTGGCGAAGATGCGACACTGTGATCGAGAGCAGAGTGTCGTTTAAGTAGTTAAGCAGTGGAGGGCTCAGATCATTTCAATTCCATCCAACGGCTGATCTACGTCCAATTTGACTCAAACTTCCCAGATCTTGATCAAGGGTCATGATCTGCCTCGGGGTAGCTCGGATCTGCCAGATTTGCAACGGATGGTTCAGATCCCCTTGATCTTTGAACGAACGGTCTAGCCTCTCCCTAGCTTGATCCGACGGCTAGATGATTTCTGATTTGGCCAAGACCTTCAGATCTTGATCTGATCGCTCGATTAACCTTAATCCCAGCTCGGATTGATTAGAAGTTCTCAGATGGTCTAAATCTAACCGTTCTTGTATCGGACGGTCCATATTAGTCGACGCTTGATCACTTGATCCAGTCCACTTTTGACTCAACTTTGACCCAACATGACCTAGGTCCATGATCCTTCCAAGCCTACAAAAGTAGATCAACAATTTAGTGACAAAACAATTCAAATATATCAAAATTTATAATTAGGTCCAAAATGAATGTAAATCCTAGAACCTAGGGTAAATCCATAATTACGCAAGTAAAATATGGGTCAAACACGGATTTTAGCATATGAAATGATCAATAAAATGATACTTATCAGTAGCACCGCCAGAGGGGGTGGTGGCAGCGTGGGGAGGGCGCCAGTCGGCGCCTCACCCCTTCGCCTTTTACGAGGCCGACTGGAAGAAGCCTCCAAGGGGTCGGCCGAGGCAGACACGGAGTCGGCGCCCCCGGGACGTCGCAAGGAGAGGCTTAGAGGCCGGGTATCCTCTGAGCTCGACCGAGGAGTCTTCTCCTCTCCGGAAGAGGAGGCAAGAGACCGGGAGCCGGATGGAGAGGCTTCCTGCTCTGCCAGCAGTGTTGAGCGCAATCCTTGCACGACCCGCTGCTCCGCAGCCTGCGCCCGCTGCTCCTTTATCACCGCCCGAATGCGTGCCTCCAGTTCCTCGATGGTCCCTAACCCGTAACCCCCCTCAGGAGCAGCCGAGTACATCATCTCAGCTGGCAAGTAAGCAGAGGCCAAGAAACAGCAAGGAGCAAGGAGAAGGGAGAGCGCACTTACCTAAGGATGTAGGTCGGATGAACGTCGCCGGACTAAGGCCAAACGCAGACAAGATATTCTTGACCAAGAGCGGCCCAACTGGGAAGTATCTATCCCTGAATAAGGAGAGGACGCGCTCGAAGGTGGGAAATTTCCGGGGATCCGCGTGGTGAGGGGGCATTTGAGGAAAATCCCGCCGGAAGTTAAGTGGCTAGGTCGGTAAGGCCACAGGACGGATGAAAAAGAACTTCTCCTTCCAACCCCTGCTGGCGGCAGGAAGGGGAGAAAGAAAGGAAGTCCCAGAGCGAGCTTGGAAAACAAACTCGTCCCATTCCTGCTTCTTCAGATAGAAGAAATGGTGGAAAAGTTCAGCTGGTGAGGAAAGGCGATACAACAGGAAGATTATGGCGGACCCACAGAGAAGGCGGATGGAGTTGGGGGTCAGTTGGGACAGATTGATACGAAGGTAGCGGCATACCAAGGTGATGAAAGGATGAATGGGGAAGCGCAGGCCCGCCTGCAGGTGATCCCGCGAAATGGTAATGTAGTGCCTTGGAGGGGTAGCTGGTTGATCAGAAGGAGAAGGCAACTGGACGTCATGGTCAGGCGGAATGTGAAACTCCGTCTTAAGAGCCTCGAGGTCGCCACGAGTAAGGACGGACCTCGCCGTGATATACCAAGGGTGGGGGTCGCGAGATGAAGAGGTCATGGAGACACGAATAGGGTAGGAAGTCTAGCCTGCAAGAAGAAGCGTCGAGCACAAAGTAGCTGCAACCCTAGCCGGAGAAGAGAAGATAATATGCCGGAGTGAAAGGTGAAGGGTCGGCGGAAAAAGCAGGAATTTACTCAATTATGTAGGGTGACAGGGCCACCTGGTGGTGGGCTACGGCAGAGGCGGCGAGCAGTAGTAGCCGCATGAGCAGGCCCAGCAGGGCCCAGGAAACAAGGCGCCTCGCGCCCAACCTCGTTCCTCGGGGAACAAACGGTAGATACCCCGAGGATTGGAGAAGGAATGGAGAGGAGGCACGTGTAACCATCCCCAGTTGTAAGCATTAGTGATGAGAATTTCTAGCTGCTCGGTGATACTGAGCAATCAGCGGCCAAAAAGACAAACAGGATGACCTCATCAACCGACCGGGATCCCTAGGCTCCGACAAACCTGCCAAGTAGCTCCCCCAAGGGGACTAGGACTTCCCGGCGCGCCAGGCTTACTTGAACGGACGGTGGTCCAGTCAGTCGGACTCGCCGCCTCCTTCGACTAGACTCGAGTGGGACGCTTATGATCCCGGCCTTGCCAACGGGTAGAGGCATAGGCCGGACCCACCGGCCAGCCTGGCGCCACGAAGGCTTGGTAGACAGATCAGCAGCAGAATCGACGGGTAGGTCCCCGCGCCCGTAAGCCCTTCAAAGAAAGGAGGGAGGGTGGGGTCCAGCGGGCCACCGACAAGGGCGGTCGGGCCGTCCTCCTACCATCCAACTAGGCAAACTCCTGGTTGTCCATACTCCTCGACCCTACCCCGACCTAGAGCGGGGTTGAGCGCCACAGTCACACAGTCAGACATTCCTCGGTAAACCCTCGACACATGGCGTACCCTGCGCCCCCCGCTCTACCAGTCGGACGCGTGGCTGCCCACGCTCACTGGTCCTTACCCGACCCGGCTCCCAGTACTCTGACCCGCCAGTCGGCGCTTGGGGTACGGGCTATCCCGCCCTTATGCCCTCGCACATCATTACATCCAGGGTACGACCCTGCTGACGGGGTTCCTTATGCAGTCATGCCTTATCCATCTCTGACATCTCTACACGGTTAATCCGCCCATCTAGTACTCTCGTACTGCTCGAGCACCCCGCGTCATGCCGCGCCTTTCCGCAGTGCTCCATACGGGCTGACAGCTACCACACTCTTGTTTCGTCGATACGAATAAGGGTTGTCAGCTCCCCCGGTTGTATAAGCTTGACACTCCCTCTACCGCAGGTAGCGCGCGCAAGTTCTCGCATCTCTTGCCCCATCTCAATTCAGTTTCCCTACTATGCCTGCGGATACTGACTTGACCGTCGGAGTGCCTGACCGGGGATTTCCTCGACAGGTTTGCTGATGATCGCCGTTTGCAGGGACATGTCAAGGCGCGGTCAGCTCTCCGCCACCTCATCGGTTCGTACCCCGCGGGAGGTCGTCTGGCCCGCAGGGCCGCCACCTTGCTTCGCGACAGAATCATACTTCGATACAAGGAATAAGAACAACACAAATACTAATGTGATAAGGGAAGATACAAGCACAGCCTTAAGGATACCAGTTCTTGAAGTTGGTGAATTTACCTTTTTCGTCGGAGGAAGAGGCAATTCTGATAGAGTTAAGTTGGATGCCAATCCATTTGTGCTAAAGCTCCAGCCTAGCACATAATGGTTGCTCATCAGCTTTCCAGTTGCCGCAGAGAAACCGACATACATGTACTCCTTGAATATTGGCGAAAGATCGATTGGCCAAGATATGAGCATTCGGTGCGGCTTTGGAAGCATAAATGGAGCTATGGTGACGTTCAAAACTTTCGCCGGGCCATCATAGTCGATCCACGCCTGAATTGGCTCTCCGCCCAACAAGTTCACCGTCACATTTTGGTGCTCATCTGTGTAATAAGCAGCAGGCACCGCGACGACTGAACTGAGGTTGTTAATGTCCACTCTGACATGGTTCTCCGTGAAGTCATCAAACCGTCCGGTGGAGAAGTTGGCCGTGTCGAACTCTATAGCGAAGAGATGGTTGGAGAAGTTGCCGTTGTTATCCTCGTTAAGGAGTCCGAGGTAGTGACCATGTTGAACTCCACGAAGGGGGATGGAGGGGGCAATCACAAAGGCCATGCCATGCCCTCCGGTGCCATTGTAAGTGATGATGTCGAACACGAAAGTCGTGCTGAATGAGAGGGCAGAAGATGATTCATTCTTCTTCAACATGAGCACGCGAGAGCTAAAGAAGGCGTGACCGATCTGCCTAAAGCTGTCATTTGTTATCTGGAGAACTCCATTGGATGTGATAAGTGCAGCACCATCCATGCTTAGGTTTTTCACAGCATCTCGGAACCCATTGAAGAGAAACTCAGTAGCTAGAACTGATAAACAAATGGAGAAAAAGAGGGAATACAGAAGTGAAACAGATGAGCTGTTCATTGTTTTGAGCAGAAACAAACAAGCAAGCAGGTGTTACCTAGAGTACCATTTCCAACACAATTTATTGATCAATACATGTATGTTGTTGCATCAATATCTCTTAGAAATGTCTGAGTTGGATGATGTTGAAATTACCTCTCTAGCAGTGCAGGTTAACTAACCATAGGTCAGTTTAGATTTTTGTCCCAGGCAACTGACTTTGCAAGTCTCTCCATCTATCAACATTTTCTTGTGTTTAGTTTGTATGATGGATACTGAAGTTATTGAGACTCTGACTGACTTGATGATAAGAGAATTGATAACTTTCTAGATGTAATAGATCAAAATCAAGGCAGGACTAGTCTCAATTTATTGATCAAATTTGACATTTCTGAACCAATCACTGTGCAATATAATAATCAAACAGCTGTTTATGACGAGCAACCCGATCTTCATAAATCCATTTGATAGATAGTCCCGGTCTCATGCTGCGAACCAGCGATAGTATGGAATAATGAGTTCCCTAGATAATAAGGATTTAAATTTCTCCCAAAACATATTGGATATCGGCATATTCTATTTGGGAGTTTGAAAAATTGATAATGTTAAGCTACATCTATACCCATCTATACTTTCTGATTTATAATGATTAATAGAAAACGTATGTGCAATTGAATGATCATATATATTTATATGATCCTGGCCTTACTTACGGATAGATCGGCCAGCTCAGTCAGCTCGCCTGGTGGCTCGAAGACCTAGCGAAAGGGCCGACGAATCCCTCACTCGGGGAGTTCCTGAACCAGGAACCCTCCCGAATCACTAACCGACTGACCCCGGGCGGGGTCGGGCAGGTCGAGCTCGAGTACCCCCTAACTCGGTCCCCCAAGCCCATTTTCCCATCCCATGTCTAGGTCGGGTAATTCAGTCCTCAGCACTCCATCGACCGAAGAACTAATAGACCCGAAACATGACAAGACAGACATAGCTCAACAAATCCCCGACTCAGGGCGTACCTCGTATCTCTCAGCTCCCAGTCGGACGCGTGGCGACGCACGCTCCTTGGACATGACCCGACCCGACCCGGTCCATAACACTCGGACCCGCCGGTGGGTACTCGATCTCCGGATCAGCTCTCCCCTACGCCGTTCTATATCAGTGCACCCGGGGTACGACCCTAACGTCGTGGTAATACATGACTTACCCATTTATGACAACTTATGACACACCTCGCGGTTATCCCGCTGACTCGGTACGATTGTACTATCCGAGCACCCCGCGCCATGCCGCGGTATCCCTAGGTGCTCTCCTACGAGCTAATAGACACCATACCCCTGTCTTGTCGACACGGACAAGGGTTGTCAGCTCCCCTGGCTATATAAGTCTCTCCCCTCCTCATTCCGCAGGTATGCGCAATTACACTCTCTTCTACTGCATTCCCTTTGCCTCACTACATTTTCTGCGAATACTGACTTGATCGTCGGAGGGTCTGACCGGGGAAATTCCCCGGCAGGTTGGCTAACGGTCACTGTCTCGCAGGTCACAACCGAGTCGGCGCCAGGTCAGCAGCTCGTGGCACTCGGGTAACCATCTGGCCCTTGAAACTTTCACCTCGCTTCACGACAGAATCACTATATATACAATTTCATTTTGATGCGAATGTTACCCTGCACGTCTCTCAGACTTGGGGCATTTGTATTAAAAATAAGCGCCTTTAGTAAATCCCAAGTGCTGGTACTAAATACAGGTCAGAAGTATTTTTGATTTTATTTGATTTTTTTTTAATTTTTGAGGGTATATTTAAGATTTACCATTTTAGGATTTAGAGGTTAGGTTATAGTGGATTTAAATTAATAATATTTTTTTCTAAGGTTTAGATTTTTCTCTTGGTTATAACATTCACGGTAATAAATTTTACATATGAAAGTCCAAGCTTAAACAATGTACTGATGATGCGATTCTCAATTAGACTTATTCAAATAAGTCTTTCGAATATATTTTGATTTAGATAAAGTCATTAAATTTATTAATATTTATCCTCTCAATAGGTTATTAGACTTATTAATAAATCTAATGATTTTATCTACATTAATAACAAATGTAATAGCATAACCTAAAGGATAATATACCGAAGAAGTTACTTGAGTCTTGATAGGATCTAGTCTCCTATCTCTTAGGGTATATTTGGTTGAGGATTATCCTTGATAATCTTGGTTATCCATTCAAGATTATTAACGAAAATCTTATTTGATTTAAATAATCAGCCATTTTCAATTAATAATTTATGCCCGACACGTCAGCAAAAGGGACATACAATCCTAAATAAAAAAACTACCTCTTAAAAGTGAGATTTTTATCCTATGGTTAAATTTTTTTTTTCAAAATTATCCTACAATATTTATCCTTTAAGACAAAAATAACACTCAATTAATTAAATTACGAGGTGTCATCAGCGGCCGACGACGATGCCCGGTGGTCGTCGGTCAACGCCAGTCGGTCGGTGCTGACGATCGTTAGTTAGCGGTTGGCGCATCAGTCAATGGTCGGTATCGCTAGTGGTCGATGAACCTTTTTTTAATTTAATATTTTAATTAAAACTTTAATTAATTAAATATGTTATAATTGAGAAAAATTAAATAAATCTAATTTAAAATTCAATAAAATTATCTAAATAAATTTTTAAAAATAAAAAAATAATCTAATTTTATTTATTTATGTTGTCTTATTATTATATATTTTGATATTTTATTTTTTAAAAATTAAAATAAATACAATGGCAGATATAATTTTTTTTTACTTAAATTGAGGATGTGAACAAATATATAATATTATCTTGCTTTTTCTATTTTTAATTTAGACAAACATATAACGTCATCGTGCTTAGGATTGAACTAAAAGGTAATACGGTAGAATATTATACTATATTATATATTATTATCTTCAAACAAATAAGTTTTTATTTGATTACCTAAATTGAACTAAACAATACCAGGTTATGTTTCATTCCCCATAAGCTTGGTTATGCGATTACTTGTTAATCACATAACTCAAGTTATACATGACTAGTAATCATAAAATCAAAGTTATACATGATAATTTAAGCCAAACACACCTTTTTAGGGTAATAGAGAAAAAATGAAATAAAAGGGATGGGATGATCACTTCGAGGGGATCAACCTCCAAAAATGATTACTTCAAGAGGATTAATCGCCAATAATCAAAATAATTTGATTATTTAATTAAATAACTTCACTACATATCCTCAAAGATTACATAATAACTGATAGGGTTGAATATCCCGGGTCCGGCACGAGGGATGAAGAAGCCGCGGGGCACGACATGACAGATCGAAATGACATTCCTTTTCGGGCCTCAGGGCCCCCCTCAGGAGACGCACCCGAGAAGGTCAGTCCGAAGACCCCTCCTGGGAGCACCCCAGGAGGTTAGGCCCGAGAGAACCTCGGGAGTTATAGTGCCCGAAGACCCTGAGCTCACCTCGGGAGGTGGAGTCTTCGCAATGACCAACCTCAGGTACTGACCCCCCTCTCGGTACAGATAAGCACCCCCGTCAGAAGAGGTCTTCACGACCCTTAAATGTCGAAACAGGTAGAAGTGGGATAACGGCGCAGACCGTTTCAAAGGATATCCAGTAACCGCCGAAAGAGGGGGGAGAACGTGGTGTAAGTACTGGAGACGTGGCACCAATCAAAGAGACACGTCTAGTCTGTCGCCATCAGTATAAAAGGTAGTCCGACCCCTCCGGTAAAGGGGTTACGCTCTCTCAACCCTACATACATTCTTTACTTCTCGCTACCTTTACCTTTCGGACGATACACTGACTTAAATGTCGGAGTGGACTCCACCAGACCCCTGTCGGCGTGTCCCCTAACGCTCGTGTTAACCTTGCAAGGCCCTAAGTTCCTCGCCTCCGCAACAACTTCCACTGGGGCAGAACTCCAGTGACTGGCCATCGTCGTCGACTCTTTCTGGAATAAATTTGGTGCTGTCTGTGGGAAACTAGCAAAGCACCTGAAGGAGCACTGATGGCAGGATCAGAGGGACAACCCCTTGCCCTTACAAGAGAGGAACTTGACCGCCTAGTGGCTAACACCATCAAGGAAGCGCTGAAGCAACACCAAATCGAACAGGCTATCCCGCAACAAGGGGATCCGGCGAGGGAGGAGATCCCCAGAGTTTCTGTCTCGCATTCACGGAGATCTGTTACCCCGGTGGGGCGACAGGACGGAGCAGCCCCGGGCCCCCAGAGAGAATCTCCTGGAGACATTGAGAAGGCCCACTCGGTGGCCTCCAGCGCCCAAAGGCACGAAGAGGAACAGGGGAAGAAGGATGAACCCAAGACCTCCCATAAGGTTCCCTCTACACCTTTCCCTTCCGAGATTGTCGAGGACCCCATTCCAAAGCAGTTCCGCGGGCCGGGGATCCTCGATTATGATGGGAAGATGGATCCAGAAGATCACATCTGTAAATTAGAGAATGCTGCACTCCTGCACCAATATGCAGACGGTGTGAAGTGTCGGGTGTTCTTAAACACTCTGTCCGGAGTAGCTCAGCGGTGGTTCCAGAGGCCGCCACAGGGTTCCATCAACTCCTTCCTGGAGTTCAGGACAACCTTCCTTCACCATTTCGCGAGCAGCCGTCGCTACCAAAAGACGACACTTAATCTGTTTGCCCTCAAGCAGAAGCTTAAGGAACCACTCAAGGAGTACATCCAGAGGTTCAATCGGGTGGCGCAAGACGTGCCCAGCACAACATCAGAGATACTCGTCAGTGCCTGCACCCAAGGGCTCACTGAAGGGGACTTCTTCCGATCCTTGGTAAGGAAGCCCCCTGCCAGTTTCGATGATTTGCTTGGACGCTTCGTCAAGCATGCCAATGTGGAAGAAGTATAGTACGCCCGTTGCAAAGATCCAACTGGAGCCCCCCCCCCCTCCGGCGGCTCCCCGATCAGACAAAAGGGAGCCTCCGGCCCCAACGCGAGGAAAGGACCTTCATCCCGGGAAGGACCAGTGGACTGGCAAGCGCCGACTGGTGGAGACGGTAGACACCGGGCAGCCGGAGCCATCGCCGAGGTACTGCAGTTACCATGACAGCTCGACTCATTCCACGGAGGAGTGTCACGCCTTGAAGAAGAAGTTCAGCGAGGAGGCCGACACCAAACCTCGAAGAAAATGGAATAAGTCGGGGTATCACAGAAGGTCGCCAAGGCGAAGCTTTTCCCCTCGGCGACAGCATGCTAGGGAAAACGAGTCCCGACATCGGTCTCAATCACGATCGCGAGATAGGAGTCGGGGACCCGCACCCCGAAGATCCCTCTCCTTAGAGAGAGATCCTCAAAAAGGCAAAGCCCCCATGTGTGGTTCGCCCTCGGGCCATGTGGGAGTCATCTCTGGAGGACCTACTGGAGGGGACTACAACTAGGCAAGGAAGTCTTACACACGGCGATTGGAGAACTACTCCATCGGGACAAGCCGAAGCCGGGAGCCAGGCCCTGCAATCTCTTTTGGGCCATCTAACCTCGAAGAAGTGGAAACTCCCCACGAGGACGTCTTAGTGATCGTAGCTCGTATTGCCAACTATGAGGTGAAGCGCATCTTCGTAAATACGGGGAGTTCCGTGAACATCCTGTACAAGGCGGCTTGGGAGCAGATCCAGATAGACGAGGATGAACTGCTCTCGGTTTCAACCCCACTATTTGGTTTCACGGGGTATCGAGTACGACTGGTAGGGCAAATCACCTTGTCACTCTCGTTGGGCAGCGACAGGCTTGAAAAAACCCGGAGGACTCCTTTCTTGATCGTGGACGCGCCCTCCTCCTACAATGCCATCTTAGGCCGCCCAGCCCTCAGCACTTTACAATCGGTGGTCTCTGTTTACCACCAGAAGATAAAGTTCCCGGTAGGCGACCGGGTAGTGGAAGTCCAAGGAGACCTGATAGTGTCTCGGCGGTGCTACAGTGGAGAGGTCAGAACAAAGTCTCGGAAGAACCCGAGAGGCCTAGACAACTAGCTGTAGGAGAAAGGAAAAAACGCGGGAGGTCCGGGTCCGACAGCGGTCTCGGACTTTTCTGGTCTCGGTAAGATTTGCGTTTTATTTAGAGTGTCTGTCTGTGTATCTCTATTCCTTCGCAGAAAAATCAAGTAATAAAGAGAGATGCTTTCCACCAAAATAACAATGCATTACTGAGGAGTCCAAAACCCTAATACCTCGCGGTGCCGCTGATGCCTGGGGTACTTAGACTTGGTCTGGGACATACGCGCCGAACCAAGTATCGAAAACTCTAATACCTCGAGGTGCAGCCAATGCCCGGGGTACTTAGGCTTGGTCTGAGACATACGTGCCCAACCAAGTATCCAAAACCCTAATGCCTCGCGGTGCAGCGGATGCCCGGGGTACTTAGGTTTGGTCAGGGACATACACGCCCAACCAAGTATCCAAAACCCTAATACCTCGCGGCGCAACCGATGTCCGGGGTACTTAGGCTTGGTCTGAGACATATGCGCCCAACCATGTATCCAAAACCCTAATACCTCACGGTGCAGCTAATGCTCGGGGTACTTAGGCTTGGTCTGGGACATACGCGCCCAACCAAGTATCCAAAACCCTAATACCTCACGGTGCAGCCGATGCCCGAGGTATTTAGGCTTGGTCTGGGACATACGCACCCGACCAGGTATCTAAAACCCTGATACCTCGCGGTGCAGCCAATGCCCGAGGTACTTAGGCTTGGTATGGGACATACACGCCCAACTAAGTATCCAAAACCCTAATACCTCGCGGTGCAGCTGATGCCCGGGGTACTTAGGCTTGGTCTGGGACATACGCGCCCAACCAAGTATCCAAAACCCTAATACCTCGCGGTGCAGCTGATGCCCGGGGTACTTAGGCTTGGTCTGGGATATACGCGCCCAAACAAGTATCCAAAACCCTAATACCTCACGATGCAGTCAATGCCCGGGTTATTTAGGCTTGGTCTGGGACATACGCGCCTGACCAGGTATCCAAAATCCTAATACTTTGTGGTGCAGCCAATGCCCGGGTACTTAGGCTTAGTCTGGGACATATGCGCCCAACTAAGTATCCAAAACCCTAAACCTCGCGGTGCAGCTGATGCCCGGGGTACTTAGGCTTGGTCTAGGACTTATGCGCCCAACCAAGTATCCAAAACATTAATACCTCGCGGTGCAACTGATGCTCGAGGTACTTAGGCTTGGTCTGGGACATACGCACTCAACCAAGTATCCAAAACCCTAATACCTCACGGAGCAGCTGATGCCCGGGGTACTTAGGCTTGGTCTGGGACATACATGCCCAACCAAGTATCCAAAACCCTAATACCTCACAGTGCAGCCGATGCCCGGGGTACTTAGGCTTGGTCTGGGGCATACGCGCCCGACCAAGTATCCAAAACCCTAATACCTCGCGGTGTAGCTAATGCCCGAGGTATTTAGGCTTGGTCTGGGACATACGCGCCCAACCAAGTATCCAAAACCCTAATACCTCGCGGTGTAGTCGATTCCCAGGGTACTTAGGCTTGGTCTGGGACATACACGCCCAACCAAGTATCCAAAACCCTAATACCTAGTGGTGCAGCCGATGTCCAGGGTACTTAGGCTTAGTCTAGGACTTACGCGCCCAACCAAGTCACAACAACCCTAATACCCCGCGGTGCAGCCGATGCTCGGGGTATTTAGGCTTGGTCCGGGTTGTTCCTGACTCCCCTCCAATGATGCAAACCAAGGTGCCCCATAATATCCTGAGCGCTCGAGACAGGTGGATTCTACGGAAGCAATGGGGAAATAGCATGCCCAACCAGGGGAACATAAGCAAAATGCTCCAAAGAATAATCCCGGCATACACATACATAGGGTAACAAAAATATTATTCTATTTATACGAAAAGTACTGGGAGAACCACATCTCAGAGAATTATCAAGATACAATTGGATGAGAGAAAGTACTCTTCTACTTGGGCCTTTCTCCTCTACAGCTCCATTCCTGGAGGGTCGCTAGGCTCGGAAGCACCTTCTGTGTACGCAAGGCATGGAAGCCCATCAACAGGGTCCTTGAATCATTTCCACCTTCCGGGTACTCCATCCGAGCAATCAACAATGGGTGACGACGCCTGAAGTAACACATGGGCAGCTTGACCCCATCCGAAGATCCCCTCTTTGCAAAGATGTGACCGAGTACAATATTCAAAAGGCAGAAAAAAGAGGAGGGGAAATAGCAACTGCAATTTCTCTCCGGAGCGTGTAAAGACCCAGAGAAGAATTGCCTTAACAGAGGAGGGGGAACAACAACCGCCATTTCTCAACTAAAAGAAGAAAGAGAAAGGGAAAAGTCAGCGGCTGTAGCCCCTCCCCTCTTGGTGACGATGCATCCCACAAACACCTTCCTCTGCACGAAACTCGGGGAAAATGAGGATTCGGAAGAAGATGGCGCGTGGGGTACACCACCACGGGCCAACCAGGGTTTGGTGATCAGCAGGATGAGTCATCTCATCCATGCCCCCTGGTGGACCATATAAGGTCTTTTCTGGACTCCTCAGATAGCCCGGGAGTCCCACATCCTCCAGGATCTTCAGCGAGACCCTGGACCTCATCTCCACCATGCTCCCCCGATGAGAGTAACGATACAAAAGACTCTACCTCTGAGGGGTCCCTCAGCCAGGAACACTACTGCCTCTCCGGTATTAGGTCACTGGGACACCAACGAAGATGAAGGGAAGAGAGGTGACATCACGCCACAATGAAGCAAGCAGACAAAAGGGATGAATGAGACGGTACACCCCTCTCCCCCTATTTATAGTGAGGGCTGCCTCTTCGTGCAGTTAATGCAGGGAGAACGCAAAAACAGCAACAGGCGCTGAAGTGTCACTTCGACTAACGCGCCCCTGCCGCACCTAGGAACCCGCGACTCTTTATGAGTTCATTCAATAAGATTGTGAATATTGCAGAGGCGATGGTTCGGGAGTCGCTCGCACACTCCATAAGGAAATGTCGACGAGGACCCCCCCCCCCCATGGACATGAATGCAGGCGTGGAGCTTTGTGTTGGGATCTCCCGGCACCAAAACACAAAATGCAGCGGAAACAAGATCCCTCGAGCGATCCATGCGAAAGAAAAACTCGTACAAAGTTCATCTATCTAATAAATCTATCTACAATGTATACCTTTGGAGTGTGCCCTTTCGCTTATCCGCTCGTCCAAGATGCGCCGGATCTCTTGCACGTTCAAGTGTCCGTGCCTCTATTCGTATCCACACGGACACGATCTCTCAACTTCGGGAAGAACTACCTTAGTTGTGCTAGCAACTTGAGATAGTTCATAAGACAACCAAGAACCCAAAAGGGTTTCGGCCGAGAGGGAAAAGGGGATGAAAAGAGGAAGGGAAGAAGGGAAAGCTCTTACTTGTCATTCAAAATGACTAGACTCTCTTTTATACTCATCCCATGAATATGAAGAGTCTATTGTCTCTTTGACTTCCCTTCATTAAAGCCAATAAATATCACATCTTTTCATGTGACTCTTCACCTTCTCTTCATCCAATGAATAGAGACTTTTCTTTTTTCCTTCATTAAACACTTTAATAAATTTCCCCTGCAATTCTGACCGGGCCTCTCGGGCTTCCGACCAGGTCTCCCGACCAAGTCTGCCGACCAAGTCGCCGAGCTCCCAACCCAGTCTGCCGAGCTCCCGACCCAGTCTGCCGAGCTCCCGACCAAGTCCCTGAGTTCCTAACTCGAGCTCTCGATCAGATCTCCCGAGTTCCCAACTCGAGCTCCCGATCAGACCTCCCGATCAGATTTCCCGAGTTCCCAACTCGGGCTCCCGATCAGATTTCCCGAAGCATCATGTCCTTAGTGTGTGACCCAATAGGTTCTCGTGACATTGGCAATGCGCCTAAACGCTTTAGACACATAAGCAATGAGCGGCATCTAGCAATGCATCATTGCTACCCAAGTAACAAGAAAAGTCGAGATCCGACTAAACCTCCGTGACTATGATAACGTATGACCTTGTCCTTCTATCCTTGATATCTAGATTGACCAATGAGACATAGACCGTATCATCCTCGATCAGTCTTTGTGTTTCTTGATCCCCGAGTAGACTCACTCAAACAAATGAGCTCAACATCTCATATTGACTCATTTGAGCATGACCATGCATTTTAGTAGTCCTACTCAATCAAGGGGCCCACATATATCACTCCCATCATATGGGAGGGATAGATCCCATCTACATCACTCACATCCCTCGGCATAATTCATTACATTCCCAGTGATCGCCTTTATAGTCCACCCTGTTACGGGTGACGTTTGACGATACCAAAGTACATAACTCCTTATGTAGGGAACTGTAGTGACTTCAGGTCTAAGGACTATTCATACTAATAGTCACATGAGAAAGTTTATGACTCTCATATGATAATCTATGAAACTTTCTCATGGCGGGTCAATGCAGTACACATTCTCTAATGTATACTCATGTGTCAACTTGATATCACATATCCATGACTTGTGAGCTCAAGTCATCAATTGACCTGTTACGGGTGACCTTTATAGTCCACCCTGTTACGGGTGACGTTTGACGATACCAAAGTACATAACTCCTTATGTAGGGAACCGTAGTGACTTCAGGTCTAAGGACTATTCATACTAATAGTCACATGAGAAAGTTTATGACACTCATATGATAATCTATGAAACTTTCTCATGGCAGGTCAATGCAGTACACATTCTCTAATGTATATCCATGTTTCAACTTGATATCACATATCCATGACTTGTGAGCTCAAGTCATCAATTGACCTACATGCAAGTCTCCATGCATTAATATTATCCCTGAATATTAATGCTTGACTAGGAATAATTTAGTGTAGTGTTTTCTACATTATCTCACTATCGATTCAACCAATCGATATAATGTAGATAAGAACCTACTACACAAGGATATTATTATACTTAGTTATTTGACACAAAATAAAGTAACTATAATAACCAAACATGCCTTTATTAATGATAGAATATGATACAAAAAGTCCCTAGTCAATCATCACATAATTAGCTCTAGGGCTCCTACTAACACTTTGACCCGTAGAATTGTCAAGGGTTCCACACCCCGAATCAGCCTCGAAACAAACAAGACATTTCCATTCGTTAAACTCGTAAAGCGAAGACGTGAGACACATTGGGCAAAAGCACACAAAGAATAGTAAAAGTGATCGCATTAACTCAAAATTGCTACAATAAGGCCCGATCCTCCGATGAATGTGGGGCTCTGCCAGCTCGGGCCCTCGGGAAAAGACCTCTCTCTAACCTGGGGGACGCTTACAATCGCTGGTCGGCATCAGGAGGACAGAGTTGATCCTCCTTCAACTTATCGATAGCCCCATGGAAGCCCTGCTGTAGGCGCTGCATTACCTGGTCGGTTACGATGGTACGGAACTCAGCCGACCCCAGAAACTTCGCCTTGAAGCCCGCCTCGGCCTCCTCGGAGCTAAAAGATTTAGTAGCCCGAAGAGCAAGGAGTTCGGCTTTAGGAGCCTCAAAGGAAAGCCTCAACCACCCTAGCTCAGCATACATCTCGCCTTGCTCAGCTAAGGCCTCCCTGAGCCTCTCCGGCGCAGCCCGCTCATCTGCCCAAGCCTGAACCAAGTCATCCTCTAGGACGGACACGCAGTCGGTGGCCATCAGGAGATCAGACTCCTTCTGGATGAGCTGTTGCGCTTGATCCTGACTACGCAAGTTCAGTCCTTCAGCCAAGGCTACCGTGAGTCGGATGCCGCCTAACAACTCCTCTCTCGCCTGGAGCTGGTCCCTCTCCTGTGTCACCTGGAGCAGGTCCTTGGTGACACTCACAGCTTTCTCGGACGCCAGACATTCTCTGTGTCGGGAATTTTGAAGAGCCTGCTCCTAGTCTTGCAAGAGGTTCATCAGGTGATCGACCTTCGCCCGGAGAGCCCTACTGACCCCTACCTACATCAATCCTGCCCAATGCTCGTGGTCAGCTGCAACCTCTGCCCTCAATGCCCGGCGGAGCAAGGCTTCAACCCGGGGCCAGGAATACAGACTCCGGCCGGCCGTCACGCAATCCTCAGCGGCCTGCCATTGTGCCAAGAGGTCAGGTAATAGGCAGGAGAATATCCAATGCAACAGTAATTTGTACCTTCTGGAGGGTCTCCCGAAGAGTGGTTAGTGGGCCCGCCGAAACTCATGCAGCTGCCCCTCTAGAGGTACTCCCTCGCCCCTCAGGCCGCGGCGAACCCGGACCGGGAGGAAGTCATTCGATGGTGGGGGCTTCCAGTGGCAGACTGGAGGGGTCGGAATCGTCTTCATCGGAGCTAGAGGTCCCCTCGGACACGACCCCCTCGACCTGAACCTCCTTGAACTGCACCGGGGTGAAGGATTGCATGGAGGCCTCCAACGCTGCATCCATCTTCTTCCTTAGTCGGTCCAGTCTCATCCGGTATTAGGTACGCAACACCTCCTTACCCTTGGAAGATGTAGCCGGATCAATGGAGCAGGACGGAGGCGCTGGGACGACCACCTTCGGAGTCGGGACCGGTGGAGCAGGTACAGAGGCTACTACCTCAGCAGGTAGAGCCGTTTCCTCGGGCACCGAGGGTAGAGGAGAGGAACATTCAGAACGCAGCTTTTTCCATATAGGGCCTAAGCCCTTGGGGAGCCGCCTCTTCTGCCGCCCAGTAGACCGGACTGCTGAAGAAACAATAGGAGGGGAGGTCCCCTCGCTAATCCCTTCTGGATGGACAGTCCTCGGCGAAGAGCCACCCCCAGAGGAAAGATCCGCCGCATGGTCAATTTGTTGATCGGAAGGCCCTCGGGTCACAACCTGCGGGGATGTAACAGTGACCTCGACTCTCTCAGGTGAAGCGACCCCACGGGATGAGACAGTAGTCCCCTCAGGGGACTTAGCGGGAGAAGGTGGAGCGTCAGGAGCGATAGGAGGAGGATTCAATGCCTCCTTATTTGCCTCCGCCCATCTGAGAATATTACTAATCCAAGGTAGTGGAAACCGTTACTGAAATCTTCTTCGTTAAAAGCGGAGAATCCTCTTACTGACGTTGAAAAACTCACAAATGAGTTAGAAAAATGAAGGGCATTTGTTGTTTCTTCCTAGCTCTTAGGGACTATTTGTAGCTCAATAAGGAAAATTACCGTTGTGTTGATGTGTCATTGAGGTACTCAGTTGTGATCCTGGGCGCCCTCAATGGGTAACATTTATCCACCTTAGTAATCGTTTACTAACGACAACTTTTTAATTCTAGGTGCCAAATTAATTTCAATTTGAGGCATCTTAGTTGGTTCCAGCTCAAGTTGGTGCTCTTATTGTCATGGAAGAGGAGGAGGTCCTCATTCGCTTGCACCATCCTAGGAGCTGCGCTATGTTCCGATGTCTGATTTCTCCTAAACTAGAGAGCTCCAGGATGAACTCCTGCACACCTTGACTAGAGGTATCTGATATCTTTTTTATAGCCACTTGTTTTTGGGCGTGCCACAAGGTTCCTTTGTAGACTTTACCAAAACCTTCTGAGCCAAGGACCTCAGTTTCTTTAAAACCCTTGGTTGCTCTATAGAAAATATTAACGAGTTTGGGTAATGTTGAATCTTGGATAATTGACCTGGTCCCACGGAAGTTTCTCACTGATCAGTAGGGTAAATCAGGAAGCACTCGCGGCGGGCGATCCAAGAGCCCATCGTTCTAAGGTTCGTGGAAGAAAAATTCTTGCAAAATACGTCGTAGCTGAGGATCGAATCGTGGATGTCTGAGATGACAACTAATCGCCCTACGTTGCACCTCTACTCTATGATACTACAATATGTGCATGATACCAATGTATATCAACCCAATTAAGTCGATCATTTATGCAATCAATAAGTGACATAAATATCCAATCAACACCAGAGTAATTAAATATGCACTAAACTACTGAGTAGGGTTTATCTAATGTCAACCAAATCGTAGATAAGTTACATAATGGCTCTAAAGTACACGCGTACAAGCGGTACTTTTTAGATCGAAAATTAAAAGTTGAGACTGTATAACTAAAAATTTAGATTTTTATTCAATGGTCAATCATGAAAAAAGTATTAAGCAAGAAAACAAATAGAATATATCTAAGGTAAACAATCCGACTTAGAGAACAAAATAACCATGCATTTGAAGGTAACCAAAACTATAGAATCAAGTAAGAAGTACCTACCTCATAAATATCGTAAAATATCGGAGAGAGCCTCCCTCGCGATCAATGTACGAGTCCAATCAAAGTCCTCTAAGACCTGCATTGGCATTCGGGCTACGTTGGTGAGGAGGCGCCGATGGTATGGTTTCTTGCGCGGAGGAAGAGATCATGCAAACCCTCTCGCGTGACTATGGCTTTCGAATGGGCAACGTTGGGAAGAAGATGGTTGGGAGGCGTTGACATTGCGATATCTCGCATGGAGGAAGAAAGGATCGCGTGATTTGAGTTCGCAATCGGGAGACTTGTGACGGTGGTTGTCGTAAGGAGGAAGGGTTTCTGCGGTTTCGTGCGAGGAGGCGGCGGCAGAAGACGAGGAAACGAATGACAAAAAAACCAAACATTTTTGTTTTTTTATTAATTATATGCAATCTTGCAAAAAGACCATTCAATTCTGGCTTATCCCAGTTAAGCCCTTAACTTAGGGTTTTTTCACATTTAACCCCCCTTAAAATTTTTATATTTAACATTCTCCCCCCACTAATAAAAATTTGGTCCTCCAAATTTAGCTATTTACTCACAGTAGATATTATTAACTAATACGCAGTAATAGAACCAATAAAAATATTTCATACGCACCTCAAGTAAATAGATGAGGGTAGCGAGTTCTGATTATGCCATCGAGCTCCCATGTCGCCTCCTCATTAGAATTGTACTACCATCCGACTTTAACCAGCCAAATTGTCTTGTTCTACAATCGATGTTCCTTGTGGTCCAAAATCTACACAGGTACCTCCTCGTAGGTCGCGTCTGGCTGAAGTGTGGTCAGTACCTCTGACAAGATATAGGAAGGATCTGGAACATACTTCCTCAACATAGGCACGTGAAACACATCGTGAACTCCAGCTAGCGATGGCGATAGTGTCAGATGATAAACTACTACTCCAATCCATTCAAGAATCTGGAAATGTCCAATGTACCTGATGACTGCCCAATGTCAAGTGTCACGAATGAGTCTCAAATTTAGATATTTGTAAATTGAAAACCCTAGCTCACAAAATTAATTGTAGTATAGGGGCCTCAAGTCGTATTTTTCCAAGGACTAGTTAAGAGTGTTTAATCCAAGCTTGAAGTTGTCTTTAAATGTTTTGGGTTTTCAAATTAGAATGGGGGTTTATTTTGCAAATAGGAATGAAATAGCAGTAAGAAAAACAGAGTGAACTTAGCTAAGCTTGGTACGAATTAGGAAATTGCACACTAAACTTAACCCTATTTGAGAACTAAACAATTCACCTTGAAATTAATAGATTGAAATTCAAGATTGAAATTAAGTGCAAGAAAGCTGTAACTAAGCAAATAAAATTGAATGCAAGCAATTTCTTAACTATCGGCAGGATTGTAAAGTCTGAACAAGAAATGCTTAAGAAACAAGACTAAATTGCAGTTTAGACTGCCTGATCGGTCGACAGACCGATCAGATGCACGCCTGATCGGTCGACAGACCGATCAGATGATGTCTGGATCGGTCAAACAGACCGATCAGTGTTTGAAAGTGAATTGATACATAGTGAAATGACTACGGAATTGAATTCAGAATCAAAATCTAAACTACAGATCAAGTCCTTCACCAGATTCCCTTCTTGTTGTCACACAAGAATCAACCTAAGAACCCCCTAGCTCGAAATCGGCAAGATCCAACTCCCTCGATCGAATTGTGTTGGTTGAGGCGTGATTGAACTCTTCTTCTGATCTCCTCCTTCTTGATGAATCGAATTATGATTGTGGCTCAGAAACTCATCAGATCTCTTCAGAGAACCCCTCTGAATACTCTGTTAGCTCTAATTGATGAAGATGTTCAATCAGGAGTTGATCGGATGAAACAAACTCTGGCGAAACCCTCACCGGAGCTTGGCAGCGACGGAATTGACGCAAACTTCTCGTGAAGTTGATCCTTCGATTTGAAATTTAGAAATTACTTCAATCTGCAGTGGCCGTGCGACCGGAGAAGAACAGACGAAGAAAAATGAAGAACTGGAAAACAGATCTCGCGATGCTGCGACCACGCGATCTGGGGAGGAGAGGTTCTGTTTTATTAGTTAGCAATGAATGGCTGTGATCGTTTTGGCCTCATCCGACGGCTAGATCATCTCAGATCTAAACCAAACTTCCTAGATCTCCATCAATGGCTCTGATCCACTTCTCCTTGGCTTGGATCAATCATATCTGCGATGGATGGCTCAGATCTTCCTTTCTTTTGAATGGATGGTTAAAACTCCCCTTAAGCTTGATCCGACGGTCAGATGGACTCTAATTTGGCTCAAAACTCCAGATCTTGATTTGTGAACTTGATTAGCTCTATCTTGGGCTTGGATTGATCAGAAGTTAACAGATGGCTCAGATCACCCCGTTTCTTGATTGGACGACTCATATTAATCCATCTCTCGATTGTCTTGATCCGGATCCCAGTCTGAGTTCAAGTCTGACCCAATCTGATCTAGGTCCATGGTCAATTGAAGCCTATAAAATTATATTCAAATTTTAGTGCCAAAAAAACTCAAATCTACAAAGATTTACATCCAAAGCTAAAATAGAGGTAATTCATGAAACCTAATATAAATGCAAACTTAACAATATAAAAAGGGATCAAAACATGGATTTGAGAGCCTAAATTTATAAACAAAATGATAATTATCAACTCCCCCACACTTACTCTTGAGCGTCTCGCACAAGCTAACTAAACATGTACCCCCTAGATTATTTTCAATCATAGTTAGAAGCAATTGAAAGGAAATTACCTAGGCTTGTTAATTCTCAAAAATCTAAACTTAATGGACTAGTATCTTGACCTTAATCAACAACTTAGTATACTTTATTCTTCATGACTCATTGAGATGAACTAAACACACAAACCTCTCAAGGGAAATTTTAAAGTGGCTCTCTTCCTAAGTTCTACATTTTTGATGAAAATGGAGCTCACTCAAACACAACCATGGTTCTTGCACTACCATAAGCTTGCTTATGCTCTACACTCCACCATCATTCTTGAGTTGGATCCACACCTACAAAAGCTTATTCAAACAAGTTTAGGAGACATGTAATGATAAGAATGAAATAGAAGTTTAGACAATGGAAAAGTTAAGAAAATGGAAGACTCGGATACTCAAAAATGTATCTAAATGAACTTTGCCCCTTTGATGGTCCTTTAAATGAAATCAGAGCTAAGGTGAGTAGGAAGCAGCTGATCTTGATGAGAAACCTCAAAAACCAGTACTGAAAGCCCTTCAGTGCCAATTCTACTGATCGGTCAAGAGACCAATCAGGTCTGCTTCTGAACGGACTGGAGTTCATCTGATCGGACTGGCTGCTTCTGATCGGTCTGAGTGACCGATCAGACTCCTCCCTGATTGGACTGGTGACCGATCAGGGTCTGATCAGTAGCTGAAACTGCAAAATTCTGAACTGTCTTCTGCCAAGGTTCTCTTCTTTTCAATCAATACTACATCTTAAATCCAACTAGCTCCTTATTCTCATCTTCACATCAGAAATCTAACCCAACACTTGATTTCCACTTCATATTTTTCTTTTCTTTTCTTTTGTTTTTCAGCTGTTCTTTCTTTTTTTTCTCTTCTCTGTAGCCGAATTTCTGTCTTTGTTTTTTTTTCATTTTGATCTTGAGAACTTCTAATGGATGGATTGCTTCACTTGGAAACTTACTGACCAGAACTTGTATCCAGACTTGGCACATGGACTTGGCCCTGTGTTTTTTTTCTTTTTTTCTTCTTCTCACTATTCAGTTCCCAGAGATCAGCATCTTCTTCTTCTTCATATCTGAATTTTTCAGCTTCCATTCAGCCAACTCCCATGGTAAATATAATTGAATGCTTGTAGGCTGCCAAATACTTTAATTGTTCAGATTTTTCAACTTTAATTTCAGATTCAATGTCATAGGATTGACACATTTTTGCTTATTGGTTGCCAATTGCTTCAATTATCCTCATTCTCTTTTTTCTGTGAACTTACAGCTTTCATTTCAATTTTTTTTTCTGCATCACATAGAATTGGAGAACTCAAAGCTTCATCTGGAATTAGACTTGACACAATTTACTTGTATGTTGGCAAATTCTTCACATTGTCCTCAATACAAGATAGAATGCTTGCATCCTCCCGCACACATAAACTTTTGTCCGTTTCGGGCAAAATAACATCAAGAAACGTTAAAGTACCCAAGTCCATGGAAAAAATTATGATGAACATGATGATTAGGGAAAGGAAAAATAGAATAAAGAGTGTATCAAAAAGGAATGTTGCAAAAATTGATATGGAAAAGGAAACAAAGTGATCCACCTCTATAAATGTGGTCCAATCATAGAAATATAGTTTTGAAAGAACCTAAGCAAGTTCTAGAGTACAATCACATGTGTGTATCACAAAAATTAGGCTAATCCTCACTAGGTAAAAAGAATTCATTTCAAGTCATCAATCTAGAGTTCATAACTAAGTAGTACTCAAGCATCCAAGAATTTTCATCCATTGGCTCAAATCCTAAGTTTTAACAACCAAATTTAATTTGCTTTCAAAGGACTCTAAAATGATATAGAGAAAACCTAGAGAGATACATTTATTCCAACTCATGCATGAAACAAAATGCTAAAAGGATGAAATTGTATCTACAATGACTCTTTATTCATTCTACACTACCTAAGCTTTTATTAGCAAGAACTCATTGTAAAAGAAAAATTCAATGCTAGAAAACATAAAAATGATATTTACAATGAAATAGAAGTGCAAGAAAGATAAAAACTCCCCTTCAAGTTGGGTAAAGAGCACGTAGCATCCATCTAGGTAGTGGGGTGGTTTGGTTAGTCGAGAGAGCTATCCTCACGTGATCAATATCATAGCACATTGCTCTCTCCCTCATCAACTTTGCATAAGTATGTTCCGGTGGTCGGAGACGATTAAGGTTCAAAATTCATTCTTGGAGTAAATTGCTACAAATCAAAGTAAACATAACCCCTCCCACTATATGCTCATTGGAAGTCCTTCCGGGAAGTTGGAGACTATTTAATTAGAGTACCCACTCGAGAAGCCTACGAGACCCTGCAAAACCATGAAAAGAAAATACCTCCCGCACACATGCAGGGTAAGAAAGAAATGAAATACAAACAATCTCTACATAGAATGTATCAAGAAATGTATCACATCCAATAAAATCAACCTTGGGTACTTCTATAAATTTTTCACAATCAGCCTCAGTCTCTACATAGGATGTATCATGGAATGCATCACAACCAAATAAATCAACCTTAGGTACCTCTACGAATTTTTCTAACAAATTAGTCTCTACATAGAGTGTATCAAGGAATGCATCACAACCAAATAAATCAACCTTAGGTACCTCTGAATTTTTCACAATCAGTCTCAGTCTCAACATAGGATGTATCAAGAATTGCATCACAGCCAATAAAATCAACTTTAGGTATCTCTACGAATTTTTCTAACAAATTAGTCTCTACATAGGGTGTATCAAGGATGCATCACAACCAAATAAATCAACCTTAGGTACCTCTATGATTTTTTCACAATCAGTCTCAGTCTCAACATAGGATGTATCAAGAATTGCATCACAGCCAATAAAATCATCCTTGAGTACCTCTATTAATTTTTCTAAACAATTAGGAGAAATACTTACCTTGTCTTACTGAGAAATACCTGAAGATTCCACAAGAGTAGATGTAACTATGGCCTCCTCCTGGTCATGCAAAGGCTCCACTTCAATCTCAGGTTCTGGTGGGCATTCAACTAAAAGAGGTGATTCTTGGGTTCTTGCTTCTACCATGCAAGTCTCTACACTTTCATACTTATCCTCTGAATCTTCTGACATGTCAATCAAAATTGGTGATCCCTGGGGCTCAGTGCAATCCTCTACACCTATAGAATCATCTCCAACGCATGCTTCATCAACAATATCTGCAACAACCATATTAGAAAAGTTAGGATCAACAACAACTATATCATCACAAAATAAAAGACTAGAAGGGTCTGATAGAGCTTCAGAATCGAAATCAAGACCGTCACAAGCTTTTCTATCCATCTCCTCCAATGTCTCTATAGCTAATGCATTCTCATCCTTATCTGAGCTAAAACATCCTCTCTGAATATCAAGTAAAACTCTATCAGCAATTAAATCTCCATCAACTGACTCATCTAAAATATCCATGCTCAAAGTAGAATGATCCTCTCTGGGGTGTTGTAGAAAGGGTAAAAGGACCCTTGGTTCCTCCACATGATCTGAAAATTTTGGAAATGAATTTTGAGCAGGGATTTCGGTAGGTATAGCTGCTGTAGCTACCCTAATTTTACTGATTTCTTCTTCTTCTTCCATCAAAATTGCCAAATCAATAGAAGAAGGACTTAGGCTTGAACTAGGGTCACTTTCAATTAATGTAGAAACCATTTTGGGGCTGTTCTGAGATGGAAAATAAGTTGCTGAAAATTTTTCAGAAAAATCAACCTCTTGAACATTTAGACTTGAAACAATTTCCCGACTCCTCAAAGTAATCGCACAATCATTCCCCTTAGGAGTAGGAGTAGCTTGAAAAAGTAATTGTCCCAATCCTTGAGCTTGCATTTGATTCATCCCACTAGCTAGTTGCCCAATCCGTCTTTCAATGTCTTAAAGAGTGGAATCATTCTTTTGTTGTCCTTGTTGTAGTAAAATTTATTGCTGTTGAAGAATTTGTTGCATAATCTCCTCAAGCATTTGTTGTTGTTGATCAAGCTCATAAGAATCTCCATAGCCTCCTTGATTGGTATAGGACTCTTGTTGGTCTTGAAATGTAGCATAAGATTGCTGAAAATCATAAGTAGGCTGTGAATCTTGAAAATTCTGTTGTTGGGACTGATAAAATGATTGATTGGGTTGTTGAAATTGCTGAAAATTATTGCTCTAAAAATTTTGATCATAGGGCTGAAATTGTTGATTGAAAGGTTGGAATTGTTGGGGTTGAAAATTCTGATTGTATGGCTATGAAGGTTGACAATATTGCTGATTTTGTTGAAAACCTTGTTGATTCTGATGTTGGAAAATCTGAATTTTCTGATTTGCTTGCTGAAAATGTGGATAAGGCTGCTGGAATGGTTGAAAATGTTGGAACTTGGATGGCTAGAGAGGGGGGGTGAATATAGCTAGACACTTATAGAAACTTGCTCTTTCAAATTTCTGCACTCAGAGATTAGGCAGCGGAAGCACAGAATGCAGAAACAGAATTGAAGAACAGAAATCAAAACAAAGAAAGCAAACTAGACGACACAGCGATGTACAAGGTTTGGGGATAACTTGCCCTACTCCTTGGCGTGCCCGTAAGGTGGGCGATCCCTTGATCGTCGGCAGATCAAGCCCCGGTGAACCCTGGATAGTAATAGCCTCCTTCTCGGTGGAGCAACCTCTCCACAATCGCCTCAGTAGATGAATACAAGATAAGCACACAAGACTAAGGAGTAACCTCTCACAAGACAGTAGAAGGAAAGCTCAAGAGAGAAGCTACACAAGGAGCACAACAACAACAGCGAAACCCACAGCCACACTTGCTTGTTTTCCTGTTCGTTCTCGTCGCCTCCTCTACTTCTCATCTTTCTCTTAAGCTTCTGCTTCATCGCCAGGCTCCATCAGCATCCCCTGAGCACAGCCTGAACCCACTGAACTCTCTGAGACACTCAGTCCACTGAAGACCTCCTCTCCAGCTGAGTCTCCGTCAGTCACCAGCTGCGCCAGTTGCCGTTGAAACCTGAGAAAGAGAAACAAACAAACTTGTTCCAAGGAAAGCCTCCCATTGACCCTCCTTGAGTGTTTGAATCACCTACTATCACCTGCACACTCCAACAGAGGCTTAGCAATGCATATCAAATGAAATCAGCAATGTATCAGAGAATCGGCAGAGAAAACAGACGCGATCAGACACTTCTGACAGCGTATTTGAATTAAAGTTCTGCTCCTGATCGGTCCCCAAACCGATCAGGGAGGACCCTGATCGGTCACCAGACCGATCCAGCAGTCTTCTGCACACTCCTGATTGGTCCCCAGACCTATCCAGCAGTCTGCTGCACACTCCAGATCGGTGCCCAGACCAATCAGGTTGTGCCCTGATCGGTCTGGTGACCGATCAGGCTGCTTCCTGACCGATCAGAAGTCATCCTGATCGGTCATAAGGAGAATCTCGCGACACTTGATCGTTCACTAGACCGATCTGAACAGTATCCCTGCTCGGTCACCAGACCGATCAGGAGCCAAGCAGTAAGGTTCCCAAAACCCATTGCATGCTCCCTGATCGGTCACCAGACCGATCAGGAGCCGAGCAATAAGACTCCCAAACTCATTGTATGCTCCCTGATAGGTCACCAGACCAATCAGGAGCCAAGCAGTAAAGTTCCCAAACACATTGTATGCTCCCTGATCGGTCACCAGACTGATCAGACATAGCTGGATCGGTCACCAGACCGATCCAGGCAAGGCCAAATCCACTCCAAGTCACGAGAACAAGCTTCCAGCCCTTCTCTGACTCGTTCTTAGTCCCCCGGACCAAGACTCCGTGCCCAGTTTCACTCACTGGGACTTCAACCTAGCTCTTCAAGCTAGGACCTGGCTTCACTCACCAGGGTTTCGGTCACCCGGCTTCACTCACCGGGACCCGGCTTCACTCACTGGGATTTCAACCTAGCTGCACTCACTAGGATTTCCATCACTGACTTCACTCACCAGGACTCGGCTTCACTCACCGGGATTTCAACCTAGCTTCACTCACTAGGATTTCCATCACCTGGCTTCACTCACCAGGACCCAGCTTCACTCACCGGGATTTCAACATAGCTTCACTCACTAGGATTTCCATCACCTGGCTTCACTCACCAGGACCCGACTTCACTCACCGAGATTTCTATCACCTGGCTTCACTCACCAGGACCCGACTTTACTCACCGGGATTTCCATCACCTAGCCCTCAAGGCTAGGACTTTTTCCCACCTAGTCCTCCAAGCTAGGACTTTTCACACCTAGCCCTCCAAGCTAGGACTTTTCACACCTAGCCCTCCAAGCTAGGACATTTTCATACGTAACCCTCCAAGTTAGGACTTTTCACATGCCAGCGTGCGATCTCCCGATCCACCTGGACTTAATCTGAATTCAACCAAATTTGAATCAAACTTAAATTGGTGTCAACACCAAAACAACAATCAGGGTCAGACTGCATCAACAGAAAAGACTGATTACCTTGATGAAAATTCTGGAATTGTGAATAGGGTTGCTGAAAATTCTAACAATGCTGCTGAAAATTCTGAAAATACTGATGTTCTGCCATGGACTGCTTAAATGAGTAGGAATATTTTTCAGTAGCTTCTGAAACTCTTCCTTGATTTCTCCTAGCTCTGAATGTTCTCTCTATCTCCAGATCAAACTCCACAATGTCACCACCTGCAGTCCTGGTCATAAATCAAACAAGAAATGATAGCAAATGTATATAGAAAGATAAAGCAAATAAGAATAGAATCAAAGAATATGAAAATAAACAAAAGCTCAAATTAAACAAACTCAACTAGTGTTACCCAGCAACGGCGCCAAAAATTTGATAACTGCCCAATGTCAAGTGTCACGAATGAGCCTCAAATTTAGATATTTATAAGTTGAAAACCCTTAGCTCACAAAGTTAAAATGTAGTATAGGGGCCTCAAGTCGTATTTTTCCAAGGACTAGTTAAAGATGTTTAATTCAAGCTTAAAATTGTTGTTGTCGTTTGATGATTTAGGTTTTCTAGTAAAATGGGGGTTTTTACGGTAAGGAAATGACAATATGAAATAAAATGAACTTAGCTAAAGCATGGAGCGAATTAGTAAATTGCAATAACTACTCTTAACCTATTGGAAAAACTAAGCAATTCGATTTCAAACTATTGAATTGAAATTAAAGAACTAATTGTAGGGAATTAATTGCAGAAAACTAATTGCAGGGAATTAATTGCAAGATAATAAAAACTAGATCAAAACATCACTTAAGAACTTGACTTGAAGTGTAGATGGAACAATCTAAAGCAACTTGAAGAAATAAGAGCTTAAAACCAAAATTGTCCTAAATGTAAACATCGAATCAGTTCATCATCAAGACTTCCTTTTGCCGTCACACAAAAGATGAGCTATGTGTTGGTGCAATTTGCACTAATAGTTAAACTTAAGTTTTGATGAATGACAAATAGGTTAAAGTTAGGCTTGCTTTTGGTTTTGACCTCTTTACTAAGTGTGCAGGGTTGAAAGACTTAGGACCTGACATCAGGCTGAAGTCCAGGGTGGTTGAGTCCTGGTGGGAAGTCCAGTTGGGTTTGCGAGGCCTGACAACTGGCTGAAGCCCAAGTTGGTTGAAACTTGGCAAAAAGACCAGGGTGGTTGAGCCCTGGCGGGAAGACCTGGTGGGTTAAGAAGTTGAGTAGAGCTGCACGAGGTAAGTAAGGTAAGTCACTGGAGGAGCGAACCAGTGAGAACGGGTCCTATTTTAGGACTGTAGGTGCGGTCCAACTTAGGCCCATTTTGGTGACCTCGGTTGATCCCTGGTTAGATCCTTATCCAGGTTTGGACGGGGTCTAATTAACTCTAAAAGCATTCTTATCTTAGTCAATTGCATTAACTCTATTTTACAGGTTTTATTTGATATTTGAACTAATTAGATTTTGTAGGTAAATTTTGCAAAATTATTCCTCATCTAAAACCTCGGTGGAGGATAAACTCTCATTTAAATTATTCGTATTTCTTATTTTAATTGAGAATAAAATTACTCCTGCTAATGATAAAATGTTATTCTGTACGAGAGTTTAAACTTTAAATTATTTTTTTAATTTAAGTGGAGCAAATGATAGAAACGTTATCTTCTTTGAATTATTCCAAAAAATAGCTTGCTAACTTTATTTAAATTATTTTTTATTTAAGTGGAGCAAAGGATAGAAACGTTATCTTCTTTGGATTATTCCAAAGAATTGCTTGCTAACTTTATTTAAATTATTTTTTCAATTTAAGTGGAGCATTCTTATTTTAATTTAAGTGGAGCATTCTTATCTTAATTTAAGTGGAGCATTTTTAATTAACTCTAAAAGCATTCTTATCTTAATTTAATTAGCCATTTTAAAATTATTTAAGAATAGCTTGCTGATGGATAAAGTTTGGGCTGAGAAGATCATGCATCAGATTGAATATTGGTAGCTCGAGACACTATAAAAAGAAGCAAGCGAGCCCTCTAAAGAAATATATATTTTTTAAGTCTGGTTCAAGCTTTGGCGCTCTCTGGCTTCCACACTCCTCTGCTGCGATTTGTGCTTTGACTCGACGCTGTCTGACTGCTGCCGGAAGATCGCTCCCAACACCCAAACTGCTTCAGATAATCTTAAGTGTTGGGTAACGCATTTTTATTTGTTCTGTCTACACTGAAATTATTTAAGGGGGAAGTGTAGGGTTGTTACACTTCCGCTTAATCTTATATTCGAATCGCTTTACCGGGAGTTTACCGATAGAGAATTTTAGTTGATTGCCTACAGGAAAGGTTCAAGGAGCCTGGGCCTTTGAGTAGGAGTCGCCGAAGGCTCCGAACGAAGTAAAACTCATCACTTATTTTTTTATTATTTTTCGCTTTCGTGTTTCGTTTTAATTCTTCCGCCGCGCACGTTTTTCAAAGCATCGTATGATTTTCTATCGACTCTGATTATAAAACGAAAGTTTTAAAAGTCACGTGATTCACCCCCCCCCCTCTCACGTGCATCGGTCCTACACTATGAACCCCCTAGCTCAAAAACCAATGAAGAAGAACTCCCTTGCTCAGTTTGCTGCAAATTGATCTGTACTACTCTTCCTAATCAGTCACGAGACCGATCAGGTCTTCTGCTGATCGGATTGGGAACCAATCAGGAACTCTGCTGATCGGTCTGTAGACCGATTGGTAGTGTCCCTGTCTGATCAATTGGTCCGATCAGTAGCTGAAATCATCCGCGATCTCCTCCACTTTGATACGCTGAGTGTCGATCTCGCTCAGATACTCTCAGTAACCTTCGGAGAACCCCTCCTACTGCTCTGATTGCATTCGCATGAAGAAGACAACAACGATCAATGGGATCAATCAGTGGACAGAGCTTCGGGCGAAACCCTCACCTGAGCTCCTTCAGCTGCGAGATTTTGGAATCAAACTGAACAAGAGAACGACTTCGATGATCTGAAAACATGAAAACAAACAGGTTTGATGTTGGTCGCGCGATCAAAGAAGAACAGACGAAGAAAAATGAAGAACAAGAAGAACTGGAAAACAGATCTCGCGATGCTGTGACCACGCGATCTGGGGAGGAGAGGTTCTGTTTTATTAGTTAGTAATGAATGGTTGTGATCGTTTTGGCCTCATCCGACAGCTGGATCATCTCAGATCTGAACCAAACTTCCTAGATCTCCATCAATGGCTCTGATCTACTTCTCCTTGGCTTGGATCAATCAGATCTGCGACGGATGGCTCAAATCTTCCTTTCTTTTGAATGGATGGTTGAAACTCCCCTTAAGCTTGATCCGACGGTCACATGGACTTTGATTTGGCTCAAAACTCCAGATCTTGATCTGTGAACTTGATTAACTCTATCTTGGGCTCGGATTGATTAGAAGTTAACAGATGGCTCAAATCACCCCGTTTCTTGATCGGACGGCTCATATTAATCCATCTCTCGATTGTCTTGATCCGGATCGCAGTCTGAGCTCAAGTCTGACCCAATCTGATCTAGGTCCATGGTCGATTGAAGCATACAAAATTATATTCAAATTTTAGTGCCAAAACATCTCAAATCTACAAAGATTTACATCCAAAGCTAAAATAGAGGTAATTCATGAAACCTAACGTAAATGCAAACTTAAGCATATAAAAAGTGATCAAAACATGGATTTGAGAGCCTAAATTTATCAACAAAATGGTAATTATCAGTGGGCCAGCCGATCCTGGAGAGCGGCGACCTCGACCCGTAGATCGCTCAAAGTGGACTCACTGGAAACGAGCTGAGTGTGCTTCAGCCGAGTCTCCAGGAGTTCCACCCTCCTCTCGGCCTTTTCTCGATCCGAGGCATGGGACAATAGTGCCATAGAGAGACTATGACATGACCCCCAAAACTACAGAAAAGGCAAAAATCCTGAGATCATAAAACTAAATACTCGGCGAGAGAAGGAATTGATCCCATGCATACCTGAGTGGCCTCGTGGAAAAATACGTCGGCCTTGCTGCGGGACCCCCGGAAGTAGGACCCCTCGAGTCCCTGCACATTGCGGTCGGCTACCGACCCGTACAGGCAGAGCTCTTGGTGCCGGTCGGGAAGCTCACCTGGAGTGATGCCCAGGCGGCAGTCAGATTGAGTCGATGCCAGGAGGTGCATAGGGGGTCAGTTGATCTGACCCTCCACAGGTGGGGTTCCCGACCTCTCTGGTAAGGGCAGGTCGGGTGTGTCGGAGGAGACTGAGGGGGCGATGGCGGGAGCTGAGGTGGAGGCTGCTCGGGGGGCTTCCAAGTCGGAAGTCATTTTCTTCTTCTTCTTCTTCTAGCATTTACTGAGGGAAGGTCGGGCAGGATCCCCAATCGGGAGAGAAGCGCGTCGTCTTTGCGGGGCATGAGGTCGTTCGCTGGTTGCTGATGGTTCCGTCTCGGGAACAACGACAACAGGCGCAAGTTCAAGGGGTGCGAGAACTGAGCCCTCAGGGGCAGCTTCAGTAGGAGCGCCCTCCCTCGCCTGCAGCTCGGTAGTGACCCGAGCCTCCAGCTCGGCAGTGACCCGAGCCTCTAGCTTAGCGTCGTCCAGGCCGAAACTTTGGCTAGGGCTGCGACCAACATTATCGGAGCTGCAAAAACAATGCGACCTTAATTAGAGCTAAAAAATATTCGAAAAAAATATCACAACGCTTACCGAATGAAGTCGACGGAGGAATCGACACGGGGCTGAGGCCGAAGGCGGAAAGGAGCTCCTCCTTCAGCAAGTGTACTCCGTGGAAGTGCCTACCGCCGAGCTTGGATATCGCCGACTGGTAGGCCGCGGAAGTACGGTAGTACTTGGAAAGAGTAGGGGATGAAGGAAGATCCTCGACCCAGGCTGTGGGCTCGGGGTAGGCTTCACAAAGAAATAACGTTCCTTCCAACCTTTATTGGAGGAAGGAAGCTTCAATAGGAAGGAAGTTTTGGCACGGGCCTGAAAGAATAAATCACTCGGCTCTTGCTTTTTGGGGTAGTAGAAATAGTGGAAGGACTCAGGTTGAAGGGGAATTTTGTACAAAGTAAAAATGATGACCGAGCCACACATCAGGCGGATGACGTTCGGAGCTAATTGGGGCAAAGGAATGCGGAAGTATGTACAAACGACAGATAAAAGGATGGATGGGGAAGCGGAGGCCAGCCTGTAACTGGTCTCAGGAAAGGGTAATGAAGCCCAAAGGGGCAGAGTCAGATCGGTCGGTTGACTTGGGTAAGCGGAGTCTATGGTCAGAGGGGATTAAGTAGTCCGACCGAAGCTGATCCAGGTCATGGGCGTGAAGGTCGGTTACCAAGGTGGAATACCAAGGTTCGGTGGATGAAGAGGATGAAGAAGGCGAATCCATGTGAAAAAGACAGGCGCAGAAACTAACCAGGAAAGGGAATGACCGCCAGAGAAAAAAGTCGGAAAGAGGGACTCGCCAGAACCCTAGCAGAGCTTGAAGCGACAGCAGGATGGTGTCGAAGTTAAAATGCGATGGTAAAACTGCGGGGCAAAAGACCTATTTATAGGATCCGGGGTACGACGCTAGCCGTTCAATGGCATGCAGAAGAGGAGGCGGGGTTGAGCTTGGATCGTCCGATCAAGCTCGAGGTGACTCCCGAAGCAACAGATCGCATGTGTGAGTCGGACATTCTCAAGGATGGGCGGCAAACACATCGTGGCTGAAAGGCAAATGACGAGGGGACACGTGTCCCCAATGATTAATGGACAATTAATGAGGAGATATGGGAATGATTCGGCGTGAGGAGATCGAAGAGACGTTTGATAAGATGGTTCGTCGATCGGGCGAGTCGCACACTCCGGGTTGACCACAAGAATCGGCGGCAGGAGCATGCCACTCGTGTCTGCCAGGCTTGTGCCGGAACAATGGTCCAGTCAGTCGAACTGCGTGCCTCCTTCGACTAGACTCGAGGGGGACGCTTATGATCCCGGGCGAGCTTATGTGGAACCTAGCCCAGTAGCCTGGCAACCCGTAAGGCGGAGATAGGTTTATGAGCCCCAAGAGCCCGTTAAATGTAGGGCCTGTGCAGGGGGGTCGGCCCACTATGATCCCGGACACGGGAAGACACCGACCCTGACCAGGGCAAAGAGGGTCGGAAGCCCGAACACCCCCGAGCCCAAGAAGCTCTGGCTAGGGGAGTCCCGAGTCGGTGAAGTTCCGACTCATACATCCCTATGTTTAATCCTCCCCCGTCAGAGGAGTCGCAACTCAAAGTATCCTAAAGTGATAAGCGGACCAGCTCTGTGCACCTCTCGGCTCGGCTCCCAGTCGGACGTGCGGCGGCTCACGTCCCCCGGGTACAAGCCGACCGAGGGCCCGAACACTCACCTGCGTACAAGTCGTAAGCGGGCATGCCCCCGCGTACTTCCCGACTCAGGACCCAGCCGGGGGCGTGGCGGCCCACGCTCCGGAGGTCCTCCCGAGCCAGAGAAGCCTTCACTCAGAGTACCGCCATGTCATAAGATCCCCGAGTTAGGAGCATCCCGAGCTAGCAGAATACTCGGTCATCGACCACACTATCTCCGGTCATCCAAGTTCGGACGTTCATCCCGAACCACGCGCACCACGACTCAGGCATCATATCTTCGCTCGAGACGCCTTCCTTAACTCGGGAAGCATAGTCGCTCTCGGTAATCGTGAACACTCTGTGCCCCAGTCGGCTCCACCACTCTGAGCCCCCAGTCGGATCTTCGCTATACGCCCTCAGTCGACATCATTACTCTAGGCCGCTAGGCGGCCCTAGCGCTTAAGGTTTTGTCGTGACCCTCAAAAACAACCACTCTCTGACATCAGACTCGTAGAGGCCGTACGGGGTCGGCGCAGGTCAGGTACCATTCTGGCCCGAATCGCGAGTATCTCGCTGACGCCATGATCTCCCTGCCTTACCCTGGCCCCCCGTACTGCGACCACATACATTGGTGTCAGGCCGAGCGGCGCCTGGCGGCGCCCGCCCATGAGTTGACAGCGTCCATTTACTTATTCCGGTATGCGACACATTACCCTGCCACCTCTGGGTACGCCTTACCCTGTCCTCGCTACGCGACAAAAGGTGGCAGATGGGGCAGAAGCTGTCAGTTCCTCTGGCTATATAAGCCTCTCCATTCCACATATCCTAGGTACGCGTAATAGTGTCTTTGCCATTGTTCTATTGCCTTTGTTGCTATTCCACCACCGGGGATTGACTTGACCGTCGGAGTGCCTTGCCAGGGACTTTTCCTGGCGGGTTCTAACGGTCCTTGTCTTGCAGATAAGGAGTTATCACCGGAGCCAGCGTCAGTAGTTTGTGATGTTCAAAAGACCATCTCACTCTTGAGGCCTCCATCTTACTTCGCGACAGGATCAATTATTTTTTTATTTATTTAAGAAAGTAATTTATGAATGATTTATTTGGAAAATAATCATTTATATTTTTATTTGATTTGCTGATTATGAAAATTACTTTTCCAAGGGAGGACTTCGTCCGTGCTCTCGGAAACAGTTCTCTACTCCCTTGGCCCAGATAACGATCCAGAAGATATTAAGTCTGAAATGTCAGCTTCATGTTATTTCACAGAGGACCCCCTTGCCCCACATAATTGATCCAGAAGATATTAAAAAATAAAAATTAAAAAAAAATTGATGAACCAAGCAGTTCACAAATTGAATCTGGGATGATCGACTCGATCCCATATAAATTTTCCATCGGTCACCAGATAAATCGGAAAACGCTTGCGGTAGTAGTTTAGAAGCCAACGTCCCAGGGTTCGTGTCCTATTTGGAGAAAAAATTCCTGTAAAATACATCATAACTGAGGATTGAATCATGGATATCTGAGTTAACTATTAATTATCGTACCGCTATACCATAGCCCTGGGAACATAATTAAGAAGATATTAGGTTATATTTTAAGTGGTTATATAAGTATTTACTAGTGGAATTTTAATTGTGGTATATTATAGATATTTTGTTAATATCGATAAAATAGTGATTATTTTATAGGCTACAGAGAAGAGAGAATTGAATATATATATATATATATATATATATATATATATATATATAAACTTCAATTTCATCTGATAGGAGAAAAAAGAAAAAAATAAAATTAATAAAATAGGATATTGATTTAAACAAATTATACTCAAAAATACCAAAATTTTAATATAAAAAATAAATATTATAAAAAAAATCATTAGAGACTCGAGCGAGAACATAAATTTTACTTTTAGAGTCTTGAATATGGGTTCTTTGATAATAAATATAGATCTCTAAAATATATCTGTGTGATCATCGATAGAGTTTTATTTTAAATCTCGAATCAAAAATTATTATCTTTTAAAATTTGAAGAGTGGTGTTAGGTTGATCGTGTATATTTTTTTGAATGATTGGATGATAATTCAAAAATAGCTGATCGTTTAGATCCATCATCATGAATGATTTTTGATTTTTTTTATAGTAAAAAATTTTCATCAGATGGAATCATTAATTTCGAAATTAATGGATTTAAAAAATTAAACACCTGAATTATTAAGAAAAAAAACCCCTTTCACATTAGTTTTGTGGTATAATGCACGTGGCTAGTAGACGACCCGTCACGGTCACGCTCAATTCCGCGTGGACCGTGAAGACACTTGCAATTCGTACCTGAGACAAATTCTAAATCGAACCATGGTTAGTTAACCACCTGTTGTGTTCATGATCGACACATACTGTTGGAGATGGAGCTCGATCTCTGGCTACCACCTGCTTGCTTGTTTCTGCTCAGAACATGAACAATGGTTCTTCTGTTTCCCTTCTGTATCATTCCCTTGTCTTCTTCTTCTCCATTTGTTCATCAGCTGTAGCTACTGAGTTTGTCTTCAATGGCTTCCGAGATGCTGCGGAAAACCTGAGCATGGATGGTGCTGCGCTTATGGCACCGGAGGGCACGGCATGGCCTTTGTGATTGCCCCCTCCATCCCCCTTCGTGGAGTTCAACATGGTCAGTACCTCGGACTCCTTAACGAGGATAACAACGGCAACTTCTCCAACCATCTCTTCGCTATAGAGTTCGACACGGTTAATGCCACGAGACGGTTCGTTGACTTCAAGGAGAATCATGTCGGAGTGGACATTAACAACCTCAGTTCAGTCGTCGCCATGCCTGCTGCTTATCACACAGATGAGCACCAAAATTATTCGATCAAAAATAAATTATTCTAAATCAAATCAATCTAATTGATTATATCCTTTTTCATCCATAATTTGATTGATTTTCTAAAAAGAAAAGATTTGATTAATTTTTAAACTCTCCCTTAAGTTTGATTGTAGATATTGATAAGACCAAGCTTATTTGAATAATCCTTTTGTAAGAAGATCAGCTAGTTGGTGAGATATAGAAATATATTCAATATTGATAATGCCTTCATCTACCTTTTCTTTGATGAAATGGTGATCAACCTCTTTATGTTTAGTCTGATCGTGATGAAATAGGTTGTGAGCTATACTAATGGTTGACTTATTATCACAATGGAGTAGCATACTATCTTCAAACCGAAATTTTAAATCTTTCATCACTTTTTTAATCCAAATGAGTTCACAAATTCCATAAGCCATAACTCTATAATCCAAATAGTAAATAAATATTGAGCGGTAGACTTAACAAAAAGAGAGAAGCAAGAGTTTAAAAGAATGAATCTGAAGGCTAGTTCATTTTTAGCCTAAGGTGAAGATTTAGATCTAGCCTAAGGTTCTCCATAAGAACTTTATTCATGTACTTTGCTGATGCTTTTGCTTTTGCTTTGCATCAATTCTCCGATCCGGTGTAGCTTTTGTCATGGGGTTGCCTAGCTTTTGGTTGTGTTGTGTTAGCTTTTCTAATGGGGTTGCTTAGCTTTTGGATGTGTCGTGATATAGATAGTGTTACCATATGAACTTTAGTATAAGTGTCGGACTTTGGTTTAACACTAGAAGTTCTCACACATAAGGAGGTGGCAAATGGTGATTCGCTCATCTTTAGCGTCTCCGCCAATCCATTCCAAAGCCAACATTCCATGAATCAAAATTTTGATCCTTGAGCTTTGGCATTGTTTAAGATTGCACCTTCGACTTTTTGTAGCTATCCTTGTGTTTTCATTGTTTTTTATTTTGATGAGGTCAAAATGATTGCTGTTGGGAAAACAAGATTAATATTTTAGTCCCTACAAAGGCCTCCTACAGCTTATCGTATCTCAATTTCTTATTTTTTCTATCACTCAATCTTTTTAAGTAGCTATTCTTCTTCATAGAAGAAGCTTACGGCCTTTTAATTTCTTGAATGACATCTCATTCAACAATGTATCTAATGCATTTATTAGAGTAAAAATGTGATTACGGTCATCCTAAATGGTTCTCATAGTTCATTCCGTGAATGGAGTTAAATCACCTTTTTATAGTCGATCGCTAAATGCCTAGGAGATGGGAATATTTTTTGCCTAGGAGATGGGAATATTTTTTTGCCCCTAAGAGCATGTGATCATCCAAAATATCTGTATTTATGAAGATTAGGTTGCTTGTCATAAACAACCCCTAAGGGGATGGTTGCATCAAAAATTTCAAATTTGATGAATAAATTGAGACTTCGCCTACTTGGGTTTTGATCTATTCAACCCGGAAAGTTATTAAGTTTCTTATCATCATGTACTAATTTCGACTTTGCTCCTAACTAGGCTTTGATTGATTAATCAGTTATTATATGTATGTATGTTATTTCTGCTGCACGAAGTTAATTAATTCATTAATTATTGAGAAATTTTTTTTTCAAATTAAATTAAAAAATAATTTTGATTTCACAATTAATTGTCAACCTAAATGGTTCTACACTTATTAATATTCATGTATACTTATTTATATATTTATATTTATTTATATCATGTATTTAAATTTTAGAACTTGACTAATCCCATGATATAGATTATGACTTTATATTTCGTCCATCAAATAAATTTGGGAAATGAGTAGATCCATAGATCGACAATGCGTGGCATCCAATTATATTTGATCTATCTTAATAATTTTAAATATTAATTTTTTATTCAAGAAATTAATTTATAATGATTTCTTTTTTATAAATAGTCGTTTATATTTTTATTTGATTTATATTTAGCTATTCAGGCTTGATATTTAAAAATCTTCTAGGCAACAATATCACGTCTGAAATGTCGGTTTGATGTTATTTTATAGAAGGTTCCCTTCAAGTTAATTTTGTGGCAACAAGTGGTAGTACCTCATATTTCTCAAGGTCTGGGTCATCAATCACTGTGCTCGTCATCTTCATGACTAGTCATAGTATCTGGACTAGTAGTCTTCGTGATTTATTTTTTCCATATTAACTTCAAAATGGATTGACAGAGACATTAGACGAGTGAATCGTTTTGTTTTGTCAACTTCAGACCTCTCAAGGTCACTCTAAAATCGTCATCGACTTGACTTTGTTTGGTGCACCTGTCAGGTCATGTCAATAGAAATGGCCAGGAGACTTGCAAGTCTTTGCCTGGGACAAAATCTAAACTGAACCATGGTTAGCAAGTTAACCTGCTTTGCGAGATAGGTAAGTACTGCATCCATATTCAGATATTTCCAAGAAATGTTGAAGTAGCATATACTGAATGGTATTCATCAATAAATAGTGTTGCAGATGGAGCTCTAGCTACCACCTACTTAGAACATGAACGACACTTCTTCTGTTTCCCTCTTGCTGAGGATTTAAACCATGGAATGTACTCTTTTAATATTTTCTTCAACTTCTACTTAACGACAAACAAGTTAAGTGAGGTCTTATGATATCTCTTGCTATTAACGAAATGATATAGGAAGACTGTCTTGAAGTCTTCAAAAAAACGAATGGAGGAAGTTTGAGAGTCGGCTAAACCATGGTTGAGTTGAGCCAACGAGCGTAGTCAGAAAGACATGACACTTTATGCTATTAGAATCAAGCTTGTCAATAGCGCACGATAGTGGCGCTATCACGGCGGAGTGGAGCGGAGCGGCCTGGTAGCGCAACACCACGCACAGGAGCGGGGCGTTTCGCCGTCGCGAGTGTTGCGGTCGCGATCGCAACTCATCGCGGCCGCTATTGCGACTGTTGCGGCCACAATTGCGATTGTGGCCAAAAGACCATAAATCCCTTTATTTATTACTGTTTTAAATATAATGGAGGGGTTAAATGGTCATTTTGACTAACCCTATTTTCTTTTGGCTGCGTTGATGGGTTACGGGCTTACAACTTTCCGCGATTCTTCGGCTGCAGCAGCTTGCGAGAGCGGCGATGGCAACCTGCGAGTCCGGCGGTGTTTTTCGGTGGCGACAGCGGCGTTTTCCGACGGCGACAGCTGTGGTTAGTCCTTCTCCTTCCTCCATCTCATTGTTTTTTTCCTTCCTCCATCTCTCGATGACTCTTTTTTTCCTTCTTCAACTTCCGGCGACAGCGGCATTTTTGTTTCAATTTCCGGCGGCGGTTTTCCGACAGCGGCGTCAATTTCCGGCGTCGTCAATTTCCAGCGGCCTTCCTCCATCTCATTGTTTGTTTTCCTTCCTCCATCCATCTCTCGAAATTTTTTTCCCTCTATTTTCCTCTCGATTTTTTTTCCAGCGTCAATTTCATGCTTCATTTTTGTTTATCAGCGTCAATTTCCTTCATTTTTTTTCCTTTGTTTTTTTCTATTTTTTTCTGTTATCCAATTCAATTCAACAAATGGCAACATCATTGTAACGCCCCAAATTTCCCTCTCTAGCGTTGTAATAATGGAACATGTGACCAAGAATAATATTATGAATTTAGTGGGAAAAGTTGTGAATAAAGAAATGTTAGGCATTATCTTGACATGTAGTGGATGTGTGATAATTATGCTTATGTAATATATTTAATGTTATGCTTAATATCCTGTACATATATGAATGAATGATGATATGCATATGCATGTGTATGAATTAAATAAGTAGCATTGGTGATGCGGGCTTGAAAAAAATAATAAAAGGAAGAGAAAGCAAAAAGAAAAGGAGATGTCAAGGATTGAACCTTGTACCTCAAAGAAAAGCAAAGCCTTAAGAATGCATATGTAACCAATTCACCCAGCAGGAGAGTGCTATTAGGAGAAAATGGGAAATTGTAGATGAATAGAAAATAAATGAAGAGACACATGAAAATGAAGAGATACCATTGAAAGGGGTGATTGCCTTTTCACTCCCTATAAAAGAGCATGGGAAAAAAAATGCCCAAGGCATTTTCGCATAGCACAAACCCTCCCCTCTCTTCTCACCAAGCCTTCCCTCTTCCTCCTCTCCCTCACCGAGACCTAGGGTCTCCTTGCTGCCCCAAAACCGAGCCCCACAAACCGGAAGAAGAAAAGGAGAAGAACAAGAGGAGTACCAAGCCTAAGAGCCCCCTTTTCTTCTCCAAAGTCTAGAACACCTTTTGAATTTTTAGCGCAAGAGGTAAGACTCCCTCACCTATAACATAGTAGCCTTGAATGTGTATTTATGATCCCCTATGTTTGCTTGTGATGTTGGGTGGAAAGAATGGAAGAAAGGCAATGTTGTATGTTTCGGTCAAGGGAGGTCTTCTCCTCTTTTGTTATGTTTAAGTTTTGATGACGATTCTACATTCTTATTGCTACCTTCTTATAGTAGATGAATGATGAATACATGATGTTTGAGTGCCTTTCATGATGTAAAGAACCTAGAACCTCTCGGCCAAGTGGTGGAGATAGGTAGATGCATGTGTATGGACTAGGGTTGATCTTATGTGAATTTCCCTTGCTTATGTAATGTTTTAGGTCAAGAAAGTTGTGGAATCTATGCCTTATTAAACCTGTAATATTCGGCCAGCAACAAGATTGAGAGCTAAAATAGGTCCAAACTACAAATCATGTACCTAAACTAAGGTTTAGTGAAGTCTAGACTACCCTTGTACTTGTAAATGATCTCTTATCCATTTGTTCCCATGTTACATGAATTTTTATGCTATAATATCCTAGTTGTGAGTTTCGGCCATCAACTAGATTGAGGGCTAAAATGAGTCCAAACTACAATCATGTGCCTAAAACTAATGTTTAGTGAAGTTTAGACTACCCTTGTACTTGTAAATGATCTCTTGTGAGAAGTGTGCACTTATTTCAATGTTATATGAATTTTATGCTATGAAACCCTACCTATGAAGTTTCGGCCAGCATGTATTAAGATAGGAAAAAAAAACTAAAACCAATGTGTTGCCTTGACTAAGACAAATATGTTACATGAATGATGTATTGATAAGACTAGCATGATGTTTGCTTCACTTGCATGTGTTTAAAGAAAGATCCTACATTGTCATGCTATTTATGTGAATGATTGTGCCATGAAAGTGTGCCTATACTCATGAATGATTGAATGTCTATAGTACATTCATTATGAAAGAAAGAAAAAGGAAAGAATGTATGTATGTATTTTACTTTAAAGTATGGCTTGTACCGGATCTTGAAAAAGATCCACGATTCTGGACTACCGAAGCTGTCCCTAGGTTGAAAGAAAGTAGGCCTAGTAACCCTAGTAGGTCGAGATTAGCTACCTTGCATCTATTTAGGGATGCGCGCAAAGAAAGAATGGGTACAAGCCGGGGACCCCAATAAAGATGATGTATGCTTATGTTAAAGTATTACTTATTATGTTTTCTAAAGTGCATCCTAAATGTTTTTGCAATGCATATGTTTTATGTTTGTATGCATTCATGTACCTTATGTATCTTATGAGTTTTATGCTATATATGAGATGTTATATGTCTTTCAAATATACGTGACATGTGGATTTAGTGAGTAGGAAAGAACTTACTAAGTTTCATACTTATAGTTGATTTCTTATGTTGCAGATCAACATAGAAATTTCTAAAGGAAGGGAAGCTGCAGGAAGAGCTCGTGTGTGTGGTGGTGACTTGACTGATCGATCCATTTTAGTGCCATTATAAACTTAGCACTTATCTTTATAAGAAAACATGTTTTACTACTTGATACTTGTTAGCTTTTGGAGTTTATTTAATGCATGGATGCTACTAGATATTATATGATCTTCATACCCCCTTCTTGTTGCATGTGTTATAGTTATGTTTTATTTCCGCTACAATGCTTTAGGTTCATATGCAATAATATGCGTAAGTTAAGTAGGAAAAGGTAACGCGCCGCCTTAACGGTAAGAGGCGGGGGTTACAATCATCCACTCAAGTTTCTAGTGTTGCTCCCTCTTCTTGTGGTTTGGTGAAGCCCACTGGTGACAACATTGATATAACATGACAATAGAATAGCTTAAAATATATCAATAATAGGAAGAGTGTAACATGTGATTTTTGTGACAAAACAACTAATGGTGGAATAACTAGAGCAAAGAGACATCAAATGGGTGTGATAGGAGATGCAAAACTTGTACAAAAGTCCCACATGAAGTTAAGCAACTTCTTAAGGAAGCTTTTGAGAAGAAAAATGTGGAGAAGGAATTAAATTTTGGTGCAGTTGGAGAAGATGATGATGACCAAGAAGAGTTGGAAGAAATCATACAAATGAGAAGAGGGAAAAGAGCTTCATCAATATCAAGTGGGAGTAACTCTATTCCTTCAACTATTCTTAAGCAGCCCAAGAAAGCAAAAAACATAAAAGGTCCTTTAGATTTGGCGTTCTTGAAAAATCCTGAAGCTACCATTAAATTGGGGAAAAGTCTCACTGGCAAACAAGCATTAATGATGCTTGTGATAAGGAAGCAAGAGCTAGAACCATTCAATACATAGCCTGATTCTTTTATATGAATGGGATTGCTTTCAACGTTGTTAAATTTAAAAGCTTTAAGTTGATGCTTGAAGCTGTTGGAAATTATGGTCCGCACCTTAAATCTCTAAGTTATCATGAGTTGAGAGTTCCACTCCTTAAAAAAGAGTTGGAGTTAACAAAGGATATGTTGAAGGGTCATGAGGAGAAAAGGGTGAGATATGGTGTTAAAATACAGATTCTTCGAGGGCTTAAAGGCAAAAAGGGCTGATATAAGGGTGCTAGGCAAATATTTCAAGTACAGGGGGTAATTGCAAAAAGGCCCATCGAGACTTAAGAACCCGATCCTTCTTCTCGTGATAACCTAATCGGCCGCAACTCTTCGTTCGACTTCTCTCCCTCTCCCCTCACGGTGCGATCGGCGAACTCCACCCCTCATGGGGCGATCGGCAAGGCCACGACCCTTTCTTCCTCTTCTTTTCTCGACCGGCGCCACCAAGGCTCGCGGATCGCTGGCCGACGTTCAACCGGGAGGTTGGAGTCGACCCCGTCTCTCTCTCGCTGTAGTGTCGTCGGTTCTAGCCGAGATCCGGTGGACTGGAGTCACCATCATCTTCTTCGGCATGATCTAATTGGCTCGTGTGCGCGATCGCCGTCCTACGGATTGCAATAGGGCAACTCGGATCCAAGCGGAGCAGAGCGTCGTCTTCCATCTCCGATGTTCGGGTAGGTCGAAGAGGAGATTTAGTATTTTTTTTGTTTCTGTCTCTTCCACGATTGTTCTGTTGTGGATCCCTCTGGGTTTCTAATTCGATTTTTGGGATGCGATTTCTGTGATCTAGGGTTGGTTCTTGTGCTTAACTCTTCGGTTGGGTTTCTTTGCCAATTCGGAGCAGAGGGTCAAGCTAGCGAGCAATCTCAGGTAAGACTCTCTTGGTGTAGGTCTGATTGAATTTAGGTCTCTGATTCGTTTTAGCATGCTGTGTTTCTGATCTTGTCGAATTTGGAGGGGATTTGACTTCCCTTCTTTGTTTCTGCTGGGAATCGGGTAGATGCAATTAGGTTTAAGATTTCTTGTTGTGAGCTTGGATTAGTTTAAATTCGTCTGTGATTGAGTTTTCGGTTCTGATCAGATTTTTGTCATGCGGATTTGGGAATGAGATGTGAGTTTAGCACTGTGTCATGAGTGGTTTTAGATTTTGGTTTGGATTAGAGGTGTTTGATCAGTTTGATATCGTGAGTTGTGATGGTGATTAAATGGATTTTCTTTGATTAGCATGGTTGTATGGATCTATTGGAGTTTTGCCCTGTTTTGGTTGTCGAGGTTCTGCGTGTGGGAATGGAGTTATGGCTTTGAGTGGGTAATTAGGAATTGAGGATTAATTGGGATTAATTAATTTTAATTAACCCTAATTAACCTAAATGGTATATTTGGTTATGAATTGCTAGAAATGTTAAATTATAAATTATGCTCTTTGATGCAGGGCGGTGACTTAGTTCCTTGTCGCGGATATTATTATATTGGACATGGGGTTCTTGTCGCTTCCAGATTCTACATTGGAAGCGGGTATCTCTGACTTATCTTTTAGATTAGTCCTAGCAGATATGCTTGATATGCTAGGTTTAGCGGTAGGGTAATGTAGTATTTTATACCTGCTCTACCTTTGCTGATACTGTTTAGAATATACCTAGCATGTGATACCTACATCATTAGGATCTAGGCTATGGTGCATTACTTATGATCCTTGCATATCATGTTGATATAGGTAGATTAGATAGTGGATGTGTTTGACCAGAGTCATGCATCATCGTGCACTGTGCATCACTGTCGATCAGGGGCCCCTTATGGGTGAGTCAGGTCGACAGTCATACTGACCTATCCATATGACACTCATGGGTTAGTGGTCGACGGAGTATGGGTAGTGTGCTCTGTGCTGCTCCGCTCATGCACTCATGGGTTAGTGAATCGGAGCGTGGTAGCAGGCAGATGTCCCTCCTTGAGTAGCCCATATACTAAGGAGTTGAGAGAGAGAGAGATCTCTCCCCCATTTGTATACATGGGGTAGGTGTTAACACTCAGATAGAGATATCCTCCAGAGATGGCCTGGGGCTGATAGTGATATAGCCAGGATAGGTGATGGCCTGGGGCTGATATAGATACCGCTAGGATAGGTTTTGGCCTGGGGCTGTTATCGATATAGCCAAGATAGGTGATGGCCTGGGGCGGATATAGATACCGCCAGGATAGGTTTTGGCCTGGGGCTGTTATTGATATAGCCAGGATAGGTGATGGCCTGGGGCGGATATAGATATCGCCAGGATAGGTTTTGGCCTGGGGCTGTTATTGATATCGCCAGGATAGGTCATGGAGTAGGGGTGTTACACCGACAGCATACCGTCTACTCGGTTGCTCAGGATTAGCAGCGGCAGAGTACGGACGGCAGTCACAGCTCTACGCAGGAGGGTGGCCTCCACTCAGCTTTCTCCCGTACGTAGCTGACGATGTCCGACCGGCGACAGAGGTGACCATGTCATTGCACCATGTGCATACGAATCTTTTGCACTTGCCCGTGTTTGTTATACTTGGATGCTGCATATGATTGACATATACATACAGGAGACCCTTATGTCAGTTTCGACGACTCAGCTAGATTGGTATGGTATTTCTATTCCTATTCCAGTTATGTCTACCACTGTATGTACCTGTGTTAATACGATAGCCTGTTACTCTATTGCTAGCTAGACTATCTTGTATATCTGATGAGATATTCGCTGAGTATTGTTACTCACCCCGTTAGCTCCCTGTTTTTATTTCAGGATGATTGTCTGGAGTGCTCGGCAGCCTGTCCTAGTTCGCGTATTTCTTCGAGATGACTCCGGGATGTTTCTTTTACTTTGTAGTGGTATTTGTTGGTACCCATTCTCTGTTCTTTTACTTTATTTTCTTCCACTGCTGTATTTGTGTTTGGTCGTGTCCTTTTATACGACGGTGTAGTTGTACTTTTGTGAGCCATGGAGGCCTTGTGCTTTGTGTTTGTCGTAAGTCGTACCGGTACGCAGCTTTCATCGCCGTCTCGCTTTTGTTGATTGCAGATAGTTGTTCCAGCCCTATAGGCTGTGGTACAATTATCTGAGGTGGTCGTAGAGGTTAGGTTTCTGAATTGTCCGTCGGACGAGGGAGTGGCAGTCCGGTCAGTATCGGACTAGCAGCTCCTCGGGGCGTGACAATTTTTGGTATCAGAGCCCAGGTTGCGAGATACCTTTTGGTCTTGTGGGTGTTTTTTTCGAGTCTTATGTCGGAGTCATTTTCTCGATGAACGTGATTGGGACATGGCGGCGATGGGACATCTCCAGGCGACACGACGTATATGTCATGACTCATTTACCTCTTTTGTATCTACTATTTAGTGTAGGGTTAGACATTTCTTTATGATGATATGATTTATACTTGACCGGTAGGTACTCGTAGATATGTTTTGGCTGGAAGGCATGTAGTCGATCCGTTTTATTTGCGACCATGTTGGGAGTCGATTATAGGTGACTGGTTGACATGTTGTCGATTCGTCTAGGATGCAGAGAATGTTGATTCTCGAGTAACACCGATATATGGTTGGATGACGAGGGTCGAACCTGTCAATAACCTATCGGAGGTTAAGGAATTCAAGTTATAGAATTCCTGTCCCATACTAGTTGTATACTAGTATCAGTTGTTATCGACTGTGTTAGACATTGAGACTGGATATTGATACGGTGATGATTTCTCCTATATCGGGGAGTTTTAGACTTCTGGCTCACTTGTGCTGAGTTAGGTGACCTAGAGAGTACGAGTGAGTACATGACCTGCATTGATGCAGGAAGTGTAGTACTAGCTATCTACTATAACTGATAGTAAAAGATCGATATAGCTGGAATATGAGTATGACTTTCATGGATATATATCTTTGTGGTATTTTGGTGTATATCATAGTAGATATATATCTCTTGAGTATCGCGTATACTTTTGTATACTCTACCTTGGATAGGTTGGATGGATATTTCCCGAGGGGGATTAGATATCGATTCCTATAATGTTAGGGTGGGTATCCATTGACTTGGAAGTAGCTCGATTGACACCTAGTCAAGCTTTTCCAAATCACCATTATGGTCAAGGTTGACTAAGGAGATAATCGGATGACACGTTATGAATTCGATTGTATAGTGGAGAATATTGATTCTTCAATGGTACCGACTGATGAGTTGGGAAGCTAGGTTTTAATCGGACGACAATCGATTGGAGCTTGTGTATGATGGTTTGCTGTTCATGCATTCCGCATAGCCAGGTGCGTTGGCTATTCATGCATCTTGCATAGCCCTGGTGCGTTGGCTTCTCCTGCATTGTGCATAGGGGGTTTTTGGGTTAAACAACCATTTGTGCTAGGTTGTTCTGTCTCCTGGCTACCTGATATAGCGATAGTCAGAGCATGTCGAGAGAGTGACACATGTCATTGCTATCAGGTGCACTTGACGCATCTTAGCATAGTTGTTGTCGTTGCGTTATTGCATCTGTCAGTATTTATGGTATCTGATTATAGTATATATTTGACCATGGAAGATATAGGCGGGCATATGTTGGTGTCATACGTATAGCAGAGAATGTTGATTCTCCGATAGTGTCGACTGATGAGTCGGGGATTTAGGGTCGAATCAGACAACAACCCATTGGTGGTTGTATATCATAGTTGACTCGATCGGTACAAGGTCAACTTACTTTCGCTTGTGGAGTCTCAGTTATGGATTGATATCCTAGATGACATGTCTGGAGTACATGATCTGTTATGATGCAGCAGAGATGGTATTGGTTGTTTATCATGTCAGTGGATAGAGGATAGAGATATCCTATTCCCATGAGACTTTTGAGCTCAAATTCATTATGCTTAGTCAGTTAACCAAGAAAGATACAGTCAAATGTGACTTGTACCGATCCGGAGGAGTGTAGAGCTAGTTGCTTGACACTTACGGGATTTTCGCTCGTACTTGGTTTGGGTAACCAAGAAGGTACCTTTGGACTTCTGGTTTGTGCAGCGATGCAAATCACTTACGAGACTGAGTTACCTTTATGTGAAGACACTAAGGACGATACTCAGGGAACAAATAATTACTTTTCGATTACTTTGGGATACTCCTAAGAGATTTTGTGTCTCTATCGCCTTTTGGAGCGGAGTTGGAGTATATCGGGTTAAGAGACGACGGTTAGTCGACCGATCTGACGTTGTTCTAGCCTATGAGGTATCATGACTCATAGACAAGTCGTACGTGTTAAATATTCTCGATGATACATCGAGAATTTGGAACGGATATGGTGCGGTGAATTTGGTGTTAGCTGTGTAACACCTAAGAAATTCGACCGTAATCTGGAAGTTATCAGTGGACACATTATGGTAGGACTGCCCATGACTAGGAGGGGTCATGACACGATGTGGGTGGTCGCTGTGCGATTAACCCAATCTGCACGGTTTCTTGTAGATCTGGAGGGTCAGATATTATAGAAGTGGCACAAGTGACCTTAGGGTTGAGCACCTTGATATAAGTGATGTTGATTAGTTGCTCGGTTGCAGCTGATGGTTGGATGATGATCCCTTGATCAGTTATGCCCTTGTTATGTTACCTTTGGATGATTGGACACTTTTGTCGATCAGATTAGGAGTGCTCCGGTTAGGGATTATTACCCTCGGTGTGTTCGAGGCAGAGTAGCCTTAAGGCATTGGACGTAGGGGTCCTCGTGGTGTATACGGAATTGTTTATTCTGTAATAGGTGGTGCAGTCTTGAGATCACCTCCTGTCCCGGAGAATTTACTTCGGTGGCGCATGGACCTAGATTTACGATATCCTCAGGATGTACCCGAGTGTACATGGATTCGAAACGTTCCTGTTGGCGGAACGACATGGAAAAAGGACATTGAGAGACTTCGTAACCAGATTATTGATACGTCGATTGACGCAGTGGTAGCGTGGTGGGCTCATAACCCACAGGGACCGTCAGAGACTAGCGGTCTTACTCTCGAAGAATTCCCTACAAGAGAAAGCCTAGTACGTTGGTTTATGGAGGCAACCCGAGTCGATTTGGGTGATCATTGAACGATTAACCAAATTTATGCACTTTCCTCGATCCGTAGGATGGATCCGATGGATCACTTAGTAGAGATACACGATAGGAAGATTTCTAGATTCTAGGGATTACTCTGGAATCTGGTAGGAGTCTCCTACGAGCTACAAGTGCAGAGCTGCGATTCGGTTTAGTTGTTCGTCTGTTGACAGATGACAGTCCGAGTGTACCGTTTAGGTTCTAGAGGACTTACTGCGCTCGTGTGTGATGGACTTTGGGGGCAGTTGGGAGAAAAATTTGCATTTGGGTGGAGTTCGCCTACAACAACGGTTTCCATTCGGCGATACAGATGGTACCGTTTGAGGCGTTGTATGGTAGGGCGTGCAGGACACCCACCCTCTGGGATGAGGTCGGTGAGACTCAACTGCTGGGACCCCAGAGAGTTCAGCACGAGGCAGAGTTAATATGGGCTGTCAGACGAAGATTATTAGCATCGCGGGATCGCCAGAAAAGCTATGCTGACCGGAGGCGCAGACCCATAGAGATTGCTACGGGTGATCATGTTTTCCTTCGAGTTTCACCCATGGATGGGGTGAAACGTTTTAGTCTCAGAGGTGAGCTAGCTCCACGGTATATTGGTCCGTTCCATATTCTGGAACGAATTGGAGCTGTAGCTTATCGCCTAGCGCTTCCATCGTCTTTGACCGGTGTCCACGACGTATCTCATGTATCCATGTGGAGAAGTTATGTGCCAGACCCCACTCACATATTATCTGAGGTGTCTATTCCATCTCAGATTGACGCCACTTATGAGGAGGTACCTATGCAGATTTTGGGTTTCCGGAAGCGTCAACTACGGAACAAGACGATCCGGCTAGTCAGGGTCAGATGGTAACATCACTCGGATACCGAGGCGACCTAGGAGCTCGAGGATACCATCCGAGCTAGCTATCCCCAATTGTTTGATTGAGGTACGTGTGAGTGATTCGTTCAGTACTTAGTGTTGTTTGATCGTACCTAGCACATGTGATAACAAAATTTGGGGACCAAATTTTTGTTAGTGGGGGAGAATGTTAAAATACAGATTCTTCGAGGGCTTAAAGGCAAAAAGGGCTGATATAAGGGTGCTAGGCAAATATTTCAAGTACAGGGGGTAATTGCAAAAAGGCCCATCGAGACTTAAGAACCCGATCCTTCTTCTCGTGATAACCTAATCGGCCGCAACTCTTCGTTCGACTTCTCTCCCTCTCCCCTCACGGTGCGATCGGCGAACTCCACCCCTCATGGGGCGATCGGCAAGGCCACGACCCTTTCTTCCTCTTCTTTTCTCGACCGGCGCCACCAAGGCTCGCGGATCGCTGGCCGACGTTCAACCGGGAGGTTGGAGTCGACCCCGTCTCTCTCTCGCTGTAGTGTCGTCGGTTCTAGCCGAGATCCGGTGGACTGGAGTCACCATCATCTTCTTCGGCATGATCTAATTGGCTCGTGTGCGCGATCGCCGTCCTACGGATTGCAATAGGGCAACTCGGATCCAAGCGGAGCAGAGCGTCGTCTTCCATCTCCGATGTTCGGGTAGGTCGAAGAGGAGATTTAGTATTTTTTTTGTTTCTGTCTCTTCCACGATTGTTCTGTTGTGGATCCCTCTGGGTTTCTAATTCGATTTTTGGGATGCGATTTCTGTGATCTAGGGTTGGTTCTTGTGCTTAACTCTTCGGTTGGGTTTCTTTGCCAATTCGGAGCAGAGGGTCAAGCTAGCGAGCAATCTCAGGTAAGACTCTCTTGGTGTAGGTCTGATTGAATTTAGGTCTCTGATTCGTTTTAGCATGCTGTGTTTCTGATCTTGTCGAATTTGGAGGGGATTTGACTTCCCTTCTTTGTTTCTGCTGGGAATCGGGTAGATGCAATTAGGTTTAAGATTTCTTGTTGTGAGCTTGGATTAGTTTAAATTCGTCTGTGATTGAGTTTTCGGTTCTGATCAGATTTTTGTCATGCGGATTTGGGAATGAGATGTGAGTTTAGCACTGTGTCATGAGTGGTTTTAGATTTTGGTTTGGATTAGAGGTGTTTGATCAGTTTGATATCGTGAGTTGTGATGGTGATTAAATGGATTTTCTTTGATTAGCATGGTTGTATGGATCTATTGGAGTTTTGCCCTGTGTTGGTTGTCGAGGTTCTGCGTGTGGGAATGGAGTTATGGCTTTGAGTGGGTAATTAGGAATTGAGGATTAATTGGGATTAATTAATTTTAATTAACCCTAATTAACCTAAATGGTATATTTGGTTATGAATTGCTAGAAATGTTAAATTATAAATTATGCTCTTTGATGCAAGGCGGTGACTTAGTTCCTTGTCGCGGATATTATTATATTGGACATGGGGTTCTTGTCGCTTCCAGATTCTACATTGGAGGCGGGTATCTCTGACTTATCTTTTAGATTAGTCCTAGCAGATATGCTTGATATGCTATGTTTAGCGGTAGGGTAATGTAGTATTTTATACCTGCTCTACCTTTGCTGATACTGTTTAGAATATACCTAGCATGTGATACCTACACCATTAGGATCTAGGCTATGATGCATTACTTATGATCCTTGCATATCATGTTGATATAGGTAGATTAGATAGTGGATGTTGTTTGACCAGAGTCATGCATCATCGTGCACTGTGCATCACTGTCGATCAGGGGCCCCTTATGGGTGAGTCAGGTCGACAGTCATACTGACCTATCCATATGACCACTCATGGGTTAGTGGTCGACGGAGTATGGGTAGTGTGCTCTGTGCTGCTCCGCTCATGCACTCATGGGTTAGTGAATCGGAGCGTGGTAGCAGGCAGATGTCCCTCCTTGAGTAGCCCATATACTAAGGAGTTGAGAGAGAGAGAGATCTCTCCCCCATTTGTATACATGGGGTAGGTGTTAACACTCAGATAGAGATATCCTCCAGAGATGGCCTGGGGCTGATAGTGATATAGCCAGGATAGGTGATGGCCTGGGGCTGATATAGATACCGCTAGGATAGGTTTTGGCCTGGGGCTGTTATCGATATAGCCAGGATAGGTGATGGCCTGGGGCGGATATAGATATCGCCAGGATAGGTTTTGGCCTAGGGCTGTTATTGATATAGCCAGGATAGGTGATGGCCTGGGGCGGATATAGATATCGCCAGGATAGGTTTTGGCCTGGGGCTGTTATTGATATCGCCAGGATAGGTCATGGAGTAGGAGTGTTACACCGACAGCATACCGTCTACTCGGTTGCTCAGGATTAGCAGCGGCAGAGTACGGACGGCAGTCACAGCTCTACGCAGGAGGGTGGCCTCCGCTCAGCTTTCTCTCGTACGTAGCTGACGATGTCCGACCGGCGACAGAGGTGACCATGTCATTGCACCATGTGCATACGAATCTTTTGCACTTGCCCGTGTTTGTTATACTTGGATGCTGCATATGATTGACATATACATACAGGAGACCCTTATGTCAGTTTCGACGACTCAGCTAGATTGGTATGGTATTTCTATTCCTATTCCAGTTATGTCTACCACTGTATGTACCTGTGTTAATACGATATCCTGTTACTCTATTGCTAGCTAGACTATCTTGTATATCTGATGAGATATTCGCTGAGTATTGTTACTCACCCCGTTAGCTCCCTGTTTTTATTTCAGGATGATTGTCTGGAGTGCTCGGCAGCCTGTCCTAGTTCGCGTATTTCTTCGAGATGACTCCGAGATGTTTCTTTTACTTTGTAGTGGTATTTGTTGGTACCCATTCTCTGTTCTTTTACTTTATTTTCTTCCACTGTTGTATTTGTGTTTGGTCGTGTCCTTTTATACGACGGTGTAGTTGTACTTTTGTGAGCCATGGAGGCATTATGCTTTGTGTTTGTCGTAAGTCGTACCGGTACGCAGCTTTCATCGCCGTCTCGCTTTTGTTGATTGCAGATAGTTGTTCCAGCCCTATAGGCTGTGGTACAATTATCTGAGGTGGTCGTAGAGGTTAGGTTTCTGAATTGTCCGTCGGACGAGGGAGTGGCAGTCCAGTCGGTATCGGACGGGCAGCTCCTCGGGGCGTGACAAAAAATTTTAGTTCCTGTGGATTTTTGAGGTTACAAGGAGTTCAAATTTGCTATCCATTGTTTATTTGGACTTCTCTGAGATTTTAAAATGTGATAATGAAGAACCGAGAAAACACCTTTAATATTGGGCACGTTGGGCCTGAAATGGGCACGTTGGGCCTGAAATGGAAACATTTCAGGCCCACGTTGGGCCTGAAATGGAATCATTTCAGGCCCAACGTGGACCTGAAATGGTTCTATTTCAGTCCCAATGACCCTAAAAGGCCTAATGTGTCAAAATCGACTATTTGACCTAGAGAGCTCCGATATCAAAATCCACTATTTGGTCAAAACTCACTGATGAACCTCCCGTATCTAGATTTCTGAAAATTCCGTATGAATAGAGAGGTTAGAGGTAGGAGATGATGTTTTAGGTATCCAATCATCTATATATTAGATATCACCAATCAAATAGGAGTAGTTTAGAAATATCAGTGAGTTTTGGTCAAAACTCACTGATGGACCTCCTATATCTGGATTTCAGAAAACTCCATATAAATAGAGAGGGTAGAGGTAAGAGATGATGTTTTAGGTGTCCAAACATCTATATATTAGATATCACCAATCAAATAGGAGTAGTTTAGAAATATCAGTGAGTTTTGACCAAAACCCACTGATGGACCTCCCATATCTGGATTTCTGAAAATTTCATATTAATAGAGAGGTCAGAGGTAGGAGATGATGTTTTAGGTGTCCAAATATCTATATATTAGATATCACTAATCAAATAGGAGTGGTTTAGAAATATTAGTGAGTTTTGACCAAAACCCACTGATAGACCTCCCATATTTGGATTTCTGAAAATTCCATATGAATAGAGAGGTCAGAGGTAGGAGATGATGTTTTAGGTGTCCAAACATCTATATATTAGATATCACCAATCAAATAAGAGTAGTTTAGAAATATCAGTGAGTTTTGACCAAAACCCACTGATGGACCTCCCATATCTGGATTTTTGAAAATTCCATATGAATAGAGAGGTCAGAGGTAGGAGATGATGTTTTAGGTGTCCAAATATCTATATATTAGATATCACCAATGTGGGCCTGAAATGTTTCCATTTCAGGCCCAATGTGCCCATTTCAGGCCCAACATGCCCAATATTAAAGGTGTTTTCTCGGTTCTTCATTATTACATTTTAACACCTCGGAGAAGTCCAAATAAACAATGGATAGCAAATTTGAACTCCTTGTAACCTCAGAAATCCACAGGAACTGAAATTTTTACAATCGGAGCTCTCTATGTCAATCAGTGGGGTTTTGACACAAGTGGCATTTTAGGGTCATTGGGCCTGAAATGGAAACATTTCAGGCCCACGTTGGGCCTGAAATGATTCCATTTCAGGCCCCAATGACTCTAAAAGGTCACTGATTGACCTAGAGAGCTCCGATTGTAAAAATTTCAGTTCCTGTGGATTTCTGAGGTTACAAGGAGTTCAAATTTGCTATCCATTGTTTATTTGGACTTCTCCGAGGTGTTAAAATGTAATAACAAAGAATCGAGAAAAGACCCTTAATATTGGGCACGTTGGGCCTGAAATAGAAATATTTCAGCCCCACGTTGGGCGGCTGAAATGTTCTTTTAGTTTTAATATAATAAAAATATTTTAATTAATTTCAATATTTTTTTGTTTTGAGAAAGGTTCCATAATATAAAAATCAAAATATAAAGGAACATCTCTTTATGGTTCGTCTCGAAATTCGTTACTGACAAAGAGAAAGAGAAAGAGAAAGAGAATTGCATGCAGTACTTGACGGTAGGGGTATAAGAGGAAGTTTACTAAAATATGTGCGCCCTTTGGTAACGTTGAAACTATGGTACGCCTTTTGATAAATATCAATTCTTAAGTATGCCCTTTGGTAAATTACTGATATATCTATCAAGAAAACAAAAATATTTGAATTCAACAAAGAAGTGTGTCATTGTTAGAATGAATCAAAAGAATGAAGCGATTGACGAAATTAATAATTTTAAATGGATAACATCCTAAAATTAATCCTAAAATAGAAATTGAGTTTTCCATCCTAAAATTAATCCTAAATAGAAATTAAATTTTCTAGACATACTTTTATTTTGAATTTTGAATGGCGTTAATCATAAAGAAATCAAATCAATTTATTAGAAATTATTATCCAATTGTCAATGACGTTAATCGTTAACCAATTTTTTTTATCATATGTTATACGAGATGTAATCCGTGCGATGCAGGATGAAATACTAGTTTCAATAATATTAATATTGTCTAATAGTGCTTCCCGATTTATCTCGGTGATCGATAAAATTTTTTTATGAAATCGGATCGGTCATATTAGGTTCATTTGCTATCTGATCCAATATTTTTTCCAATATACCCAACGGTTATGTGTGGTAATAATTAGTTTGCTATAGTCAGATATAACCTTAGTTATTTGATTATCAAGTAATAACATAACTAAGGTAATGGGGAATGAAACATAACCTGAAGTTGTTTGGTTTAATTTAGATAATCAAATAAAATTTTATTTGTTTAGAAGTAATAGTCTATAATATTATATAATATTTTATCCTATTACCCTTTAGTTAAATTTAAGTATAATAATATTATATGCTTATAAATTTAAAATAAAAAAAGTAAGATAATATTATATACATATTCGTACCCTCGATCGCCGACCGTTGGCGGTGGTCGTCGGCTGTCGTTGTCGGTTGTCGGTCGCGAATAATGGTCGACCGTCAGCGGTGGTCGCTGGTCGTCGTTGCCGGTCGTCAGCCGTCGCCGGTCGCCGGCTGTCGTTGTCGGTTGTCGACCGCGAATAATAGCCGACCGTCAGCGGTGGTCGCTGGCCGTCATTGCCGGTCGTCAGTCGTCGCCGGTAGCCGGCTGTCGTTGTCGGTTGTCGACTGTGAATAATGGCCGACCGTCGACGGTGGTTAACCATAACTCGTGATATTTTTTTTTACAAATTGGGGCACATACTTTTTAGGTCCTAAACTTAATATTAAATTAGCGATTCTAATATCAAACTTTTGAAAAGACTTTTATAATCCGAAAGTTGAGTGTTTATTTTTTTTTAGTCATAAATTTTAAAAGTAACAATTTTAATACCATATAATGGGAGATGCCTCAAGTCACTTTTTTTTAAAAAAATTAAAATTGAATACTATAATCCAATTAGGAAGGTGAACCCTGGGGGTTTTCGATTTTTAATTTTTTTTAGCTTGAACATTATAACCTAATTGATAAGGTGAACCGTAGAAGTTTTTAATTTTTAATATTTTTTTAAAACTTAAACATTATAATGGAATTGAGAAAGTGAACTCTAGGAGTTTTTGATTTTTAATTTTTTTACTTGAACACTATCACTCAATTAGGAAGATAAATCTTAAATTAAAATAAAAATAAAATGATAATTTTGAGACTAAAAATCTTTTTAAAAATTTAGTGTCAAATCGCCCATTTAATATAAATGTGGTATCAAAATATATTTTTCAAAAAAAAAATTGTAATAAATTTTGAGTAATGATGCATCATCGCGAATTCGCTGCGCGAACGAGCTGGCGCCGACGTGTACACGTCCAACCTGGCTTTCTCCCTCAAAGCGAAACCAGTCAAAGCGGCCTTTCTCTCTCCGAGCGAAACTTCTCCCGCGTGCTTTTCCCCCTTCGACGCAGAGCCAAAAGCCCTAGTTTTCCTCCCTCAGCCACGCTTTTCCCCTTCCTCCCGACGCCAGCCCTAGTTTTCTCTTCTCCTTCCTCCGGACGCCAGCCCTAGCTTTCCTCCTTCGACGCAGAGCCAGCCCACGCTTTTCCCCTTCGACGCAGAGGCATCGCGAACTCGTCTCCTTCCTCCCGACGCCAGCCCACGCTTTTCCCCTTCGACGCAGAGGCATCGCGAACTCGTCTCCTTCCTCCCGACAAGCAGAGAAGAGGCGACAAGCAGAGGTTTCCAAGGTAGAGTTCTTTCTGCATCATTACTCTTTGTGGAATTCCTTCCCACGGTTGATTACTCCCCGCTGCTCAGTGTCAACCCTAGTTCGTCCGCTAGGATACTAAAACCTCTAAGTTTAGCATCAATGGCCGGCCAGTCCGATCCCCAGCTCTCCTTACTCTCTGCTCCGGAGGTCCGTATGTATATCCGTCGTTCCATCCTATCACATAGATCGATGTTTTATCATGCTTTGGTTTTTAGGTGGAGTTTCTTGCTGAGGATGAATTGGTGGAGATTGTTCCCAACATCAAAATGGAGTCTTTGAACATGATCTGTGTAATCTTATCTATTTCTTCATCGTTGATTTTTCGTAATCTGAATCTGTGGGGTTCATGGTGGTTTCGATGCGCTTCTAATGACAGGGAGATTTTGGCCCCTTTTTTCCGCAAATTGCCTGCAAAGTACCATTTTGGCTGGCTGTAGCTCTGAAGAAGCGTGGGAAGTGCACCATCCGCGCACCAGAGTGGATGTCGGTCGGTGAGAGTTTGTTCAGTTTGTGGAAAATCTATATTGGTTCCGTTGCCTTTGTGGTGCTTGAAAAATGGGAAAGTATGATATCCATGTTAGCCTCCACTGTAATCTAGTGCTTTGCTGGCAGAGGCAGCATATTCTTGAAGATGCATTGATTGAATTTTTTGATTAATAGGCATGCCAATCCGGTAGATCCTGATTGTTTTTTTATATATTTTTCCTGATATAGTCTTTGGTCGGCACCTAATACCTTAACCAATCTACCAGCACTCTATGAATTAGCACCAAGTGGATATAAAGAAAGCAGGAGAAGTGCTATTTCTTGGTTTTCATGCTGTCTACTAGTTGTTTTCTTATACACACTGAGTCACTGACTGATGTGGAAATTCTTCCTAGGAAAATGATATTCTCGGTGAAAAATCTCAAGGAAAAGCTCAGTGAATGACGTGACACTTTGGCAGCTATCCCCGACGGGTTCACCGTGCCCCCAGGGTGTAGTTTGATTTGGGACGGTGTCCGAGCGATAATCGGACGTATACATGCAAAGTGCCACGTTATTCACTGAGCGTTTCATTGAGTTTTTTCACTGAGTGTATCAGAACTCTTCTTCCTATCCATTTATTGTGTCCTTAATGCAAATTCTACCTAATTACCAAGTACATCTGTCATTTTTTATTGAAATTATGTGATTAGTGTCATATGCAATGTGTTTGATGACTATGTACAATTCCATTAATTGGAGGCTTAGAGCATCAAACAATGTGACACTTATAGAAGTTTGCCTGTGCTGTGACACATTCTCTGATGGATCATTCAAACTACTTATAACTTTGCCAAAGTAGCTTGTTTTTTGTTCCCAAAAATTAGCTGAACTCTCTTGATCCCTATTTGCACGTAGGCATTGTCTTAATCTCAGTTTTTATATTCGTGGACTGTGAACTAGTTGTTCCAGATATTGCTGTTAGCATTGATTGTCTTAAACTTCTTATTTGTCATTGTTATGTTTTGCTTTGTATTAGCTTAGCTTTATTGAATCATATCGCCATTTTGACTTAAGTTGCTGTCTTGCTGATTTTTATCTGTAGATAAACTGACACGAGTACTCGAAGCAGAAAGAGAGACACCTAGGGAATTTCAACCATTGCCTTTTCACTACATTGAAATTTCAAAGCTTCTGTTTGAACAGTACGTGTTGATCCCATGTATACTTTTTGTTTCCTTATTTTGTTGCCATTTTTGACATTCTATCTATGCCTAATAATCATTTTCAGTGCTCATGATGATGTTCAAGATATATACATGGTGAGATTGAATGCACACATACATTTTTCAATATTGTTTTTCTCTTCGCTTTTGGTAAGTTGTAATTGTGCAGGTGAGATCTTTAATTGAAGATATCAGAGATGTGAGGTTTCATAAGGTAGAATCTGGTTTAGAGAATATATCTGGTCGTACACATGCAGTGAAGGTTTGTGTAAACTGAATCCTTTTATTCCGACCATTTCAGGGCATTTTCATTTGTTTTGTTCTCATATGGTTGTTAGTGTCTACTTATGAGAAAGTAATGAGAACTCGATGAACACTAACTTGGAACTTGAATCAATTTGGTCATCTAGCAGAATTTTGACCGCCTAGGAAGTAATAACCTAACACATTGATGTTAAACCAAATGTTTAGTTCGTTTTGCACTTTCATCTTGTATCAAAATAAAAGAAGTCGCAGATCATAAATACAATAGGATTGTGCTTAGGCATCTTAGTTTATATCTTTTTCATGTTCGGTTACCAATAAAAATCTTTCTTTTGCACCAATAAATTGAAAAGGAAGAAATTCTTCGGAAAAAAAGTGATCGAGCAGCTGTTAGCATTTTCTCGTTACTTTTGTTTATGCAGCTAAAAAATCTCTCTGCAATGGAAGTAAATATAGTGCGGCCGTTCATGATGAGGACTTTACAAGCTTTCTATAAGCACGATAATCCTCAAATCATCCAGCAACACGATATCTCAGGAAGGAAACAGCCACAAGTGTTAGCTCGCAGCACACGAGTAAGTTGGTTATGCATCAGTAATTATCATATTTCAGTAATTATCATATGTCTCTTCGCACCTGAATCAAAGACAAATAGATGTTTATGATTTAGAAGTGACTCGAAGCATTCATGTGCTTAACCATAATCTTTTTTAGATTATCAACAGTGAGCTTGATCTCTAGGCCAAATTTTTAAAAGTTATATCCTTCAAGTTGATCGGAGCATGAATTTTGCGTTTGAATCAGGCTTAACCATAATCTTCGTCATGATTTATCGTGCCTGAGCATGGAAAAAACAGATCTCAATTGCTTTTTCTTACCATTACTAAAAGAGTAAGCTTTGAGCAAACCTTAAAGTACTGGCTATGCTCTTTTCACATTTTGCAGAATCTGCGGCCGAGGTAGCAACTGACTCGCCCCCATCTGATGATTTCACTCGCTCGCCATGCGACATCGATATGTTTATGTTTAGTTTGCTTCGAGTTCTCTTGGGCCATGAAGTTTACCCTTCATTCGGTTACATGTTGCTAGTTTCTTGTTTGTACTAGTTAATTCTATCTTCTTTTCCTTTGCTTTTGTACCAGACTAAGTCGAAAGTAATTGATAGATAAACATCTAATTCATGCTAACTTTTTTTAATATCTGTATTATTGTTCGAGTATTTGATCGTTGATACAATTACATTTCTATGGTATTCGAGTATTTGATTATCCATGCAAGAATATAGCTAGGGGTGTGTTATGGTGCATGGAAGAATGGTTAATCATCATTTTAGATATCTACACACCGTCGACGGCTTCCTCAAGATCGGAACGGCGAGTATCGAATCCGCGCTTTCGATTCGTTCACTCCTATGGATTTCGTTTCTGATCCGCTTGTTAATCCAGGTAGCTGCCTCCAGGGTCGCTGCGGAGGAAACCTTTCACTTTATGCATAAAGGTTGTCTTGTTGCTCTTCTCTTTGATGCGTTGTGGAAATGTGTCTCAGAAATCTGATACCAGAAGGAAAATTCTATTGTTTTACTTTCATTTACTGTTATTCGAAATAAGATACAGATATTATTATTGAACTAAGGTGATTGTGATGAAAAAAAATTAGATCTGCGCTAGAATTAATGCATTGTTGCCTGTTAGACTCCCGTCAATTCAACTTGCATAGATTAGTACGTGAGCAGCCAAAGAAACTATTAGAAGCCTTAGGGAATGTGGATATTGTCCATTGCAACATACTCTAAGAAGTATTGCCGAACTAATTGAACAGCTGGACCAATTAGCATTTGTGTTGCTTTTGATATGCTCCTTTTATTCACACCTATTGCATGATTGTTTATATTTTGGACTGTGTCATAAGTTGCATAGACTCTCCATGTATCATTAGACATTATACACATGAAAAGACACGAGAACACAATTTGAGCCCTTATCATCAAGGTGGGGCTCTGCAGTTGTGTGGACTACTATTTGTGTATTTTTATTCAGGAAGATAATAAGATGTTCCTTATCTACCATGAAGATTCTCAATTACTATAGTTTTTTGGATTATTCTTTGCTTTGTTTGTATTTGTTGATATAACATTGCGTCTTTGGAAGAGAAATTTATGAAAATTTCAGTGCTATGTAATTGAATAGTTCTGTATAATTTGTGAATTTGTCCTATTGTCTTCAACTTGTTATTAACGAGCTTCTCCGCCTTTATACATTTGTGTGTTTAGTGAAAACTCTTGAAAGGCTTATTTTACTACAGTGATTTGCTGGACCTTATTCCCACTCTTGAATGTAACTAGGAGATATCTTACATTTCAAAGTGCAATCTGATTATTTGGACAAATGTGACATACAACTACAACTTTTGCAGGGAGTATCCACAAAGGCAAAATCGAGGATGCTGTATGTTCTAAATACTGTTCTTTTAATGTTAAAGTTCAGCAACATTTGGTGCATGCTTTATGTTGTCAGCTAATTGTTTCTCTTTCACAGCATAAAGTTAGTATGCTGGCATCAAAGTAGAATAATGCTCAACTGAAATTTTGCGTGACACCTTTTCTTTTCTTTCTCAATAAGATTTTGAAAGAGCACGAACGCATTATTCTTCTGGGTAAAACTATCTGAATTCAGATGATCAAAATATAATAATTTGATGCTAGCCACTTCCTTCGGGTCTTTTTCCTATTTGGTAATAATTGTTGTTGTATTAACCTGCCCAATTACTTTTGGCCCTCTTTATCTTCTATCTTTGCACGCCATTAACAATATCTTCTACTTGGTTTAGAAAAAAGCTTGATGCATGTAGCATGTAACTATTGCATACAAGTTTGGTTAGTTTATCTCACTAATTAACTCCTTCGTTTGTCAAGCAAAAAGAACCCTGACATATTTAGTTGCAACTGAAGTTTAATGTTCTTTTTGTTGCATTGTTTACGAAACCTATAAAAGTACTTTGATAAATAGATTTCATATAGTAAATATGCAAGTTCTCTCAATACCCTTCCTCATTTTTTGTTTTCTAAAATTGGTGGTCTCCTTAGGTCTTTTATCCCAATAGCAGAACTGTTTTATAGTTTCAATGACCTTGTGATTCCATTGCAGCTTAAGAGAATGTGTAAAGAAAGAGCTTACTGGGGTAATCTTACTTGTTTTTCATTATAGATATTCATTTTGCTGTTCATCTGTGTCTGTTCGTCATAGATATTCATTTTGTTGTAGGAAGTGTTGCTGGAGTATACGTAGGAGTGGAATATGGCATGGAAAGAGTCCGTGGTACAAAAGATTGGGTAACATTTCTGATTCCTTGATGCTGGATTTATTTGTTTTTAGTTGATTCTCTTATATTGTGTGTTGACTGCTCAATTTGCATCACCCATTTGATAATAGTCACCATCTTATAATGTCCAAGTTACATATTACTGAATACCCATCTATTTCGCTAACTCAACAATCTGAGCAAGTTGTCTGCCATTGTTAGAACAAGTTATCATTTTTGAATTTTCACCTTCTTATTGTGGTTCCTGATATCATGATACAAGTGAGGTTTCCGCCTAATGTTTTGTCTCTTGATCTATTACTTGAGGTTCAACAAAGTGAACTAAAGTCTAAAATGCTTTGTGGTAGGTTGGTTGTCTATCTATACCAATACATTTATTAGCAAAGTACAACTATTCAAGCCTTCAAGATTGTCGGAAGTCTTTTTTCTGTGATAGCTTATGATTTTCCTTATTCTGTTATGATTTACTTTCCATTTCCACATGATTAACCATGGAGTGCATAGACAGCTGAGGGTTTTTACATTTATTGAAATGTACATCTTTTTTATGAAATGGATGGCCAAAAGCCCGCCATCATATTTATATTGGTAAGTTGTCGCCGTCGTTGTCGTCGTCATCATAGTCGTCGTCGTCGTCGTCATCATCATCGACAATGTGTGTCTGTCCAAACTATTTGGGGTACATGAATTTTGTCCTTTCATTAACCTCCAGACAAGGTTAGTCTTACCTAAAATTTAGGCAAGTTTTAATGTTGGTTGTTTACGTAATGCAACCCTCAACCTAGTTCATCTAGGCTTGAGACTGACGTTTGCTGATAAGTACTGATATACAAGATAGGCAATCACAGAAAGAGCGTAGATAATGAATGCTACGCAGTGAACTAGGAAAGCGTCCACACATCTTAAATTAGCATTAAGGTTCTCGATCATGGGGGATTGTTGCTGAAATCCTCAAGTTTGTATCCACAAATCATCTTACCGACCAGCTCATGTTTATTTTGGTTAAATATGGTTTTATGAATGTGATTTACGATGGCTTATGAGTTCTGAAGATTAGTTTTGGTCTGGTACCTTAGGCATCCGTCCAAGATGATCAAACTGTTAGGATGTTAAGAGATGATTGAGCGTTTAGGGGATAAGATTGTAGAATTTGCATCGATAGTTTTTTATCATCGCAAGATTTGATGTGAGGTATATTGTAATGCTTCAAACATTTTCCACCTACACTTGGGACCAACATTGACGACATTACTAGGATATCGAGATCTTCTGCTATCATAGCTCCCGATTTGTGTTTAACCAGTTTTGAACTCTTTGCAGAAAAATGCAATGCTTGGCGGAGCCCTTACCGGATTGCTCATTTCCGCGGTCAGCAACAACAACAGAGACAAGGTTTTCAAGGATGCTATCACAGCTGGTGCAGTAGCTACTGCCGCCGAGTTTATCAATTACCTCACCTGATGGAGATCCTCTCGAGGAGAGACTATCTAAATTTCTGCAATAAGCTGGCCTCGTTGCTTTCGAACTCGATTAGTAAGGTTAGGGAGCTGAATCAAATGGGATCCTATGTTCATGTTTACTGCAAGTTTTCATAGCTAATAAAATGAAAAGGGTTAGTTCGTAGGATGATATGACCTTTAAAGGAATTTAAATACTTTCTCTTATTGGATTGTGTCTTGCCATCGGTTCAACCTCTTTCTCTTATGGTAAAGTAGGGATGATGCCCTACGGATTTGGACTTTGTACGAGTATTTGTTGCAATAAAGTTTGGAGTTGATTTCTAGTAAGTATAAAATTATTTCATTGAATGTCTATTTTTTCGTATGTAAAATGTGATTGTGCTAAGATAAAATGTCTTTAGTGATTTTTCTTTTTCAGAATGTGAGGCCGTACTATATAGAGACTGTTAAGTATCATGACTTTATCTTTTTACTGCAAAAGTAGGGATGATGCTCTCTGGCATGGTGTAATGGTAACAGGGAGAATAGATTTTCATATAATAAGAGTTCGAAACTCACTTAAATCGTAGGGAGGAATTCAAAATTTTAAATCGAAATGAGCTCGAATTTATTATAATAAATTATATATTATTATAAAAAATGAATACAAAAAGTCAGTACATTTCACTATTTCATAAAATTATACCTAACGAGATTTTAAAATATAAAATTAATGTGTAATAGAATATACTAATATTCTTAGTTTAATCTCCTTCAATATATTTTAAGTCATCAATAAATTAAAGTTTTAGTCTCAATATTTCACACTAAAAAATATAGTGCCAAAATGTTCTCATTCTAAGAAACACAAAATACGTTAATTCGAAACTAATCCTTCATACAAATACAATCACAATCCAATTACCCAAGGAACACAAAAAAAAAAAAAAATACTCGGAACTAATACCCGACTGTTGAGCATAAGAGGATAGGATTTAAATTTTTTCCTAATTGTATAAATTCTAAAAATAAAATAAGAATTCAAAAGAGAAAAATACAAGACATATGAGCATGAATTTATTATTTCTTCGAATCATGACATAACAAGAATAAAAATATAAACTGAAAGACAAGAAACTTGATTGAAGAGTCATATCCTTATCTTTAACGTCATCGATTTGATTCCTGTGAAAGAAGATGCAGTAGAAAGAAGAAAAAGGATTCCAAGAGACTTAGGGTTGACGGCGCTGAAATAACTCTAGGTAAATGGGGAACTAAGCGCTTTGTCAAGATAATACCCTAAACCCAAGGAACTTTCCCTTTATATAGGAATTCAATATGTTATCAGCCCATAGATAATAACAGATTGGGCTAAAGGGTTCTATACATTGAACCCACATTCAATAATCCGAAACCCAATAAACATAAGTTAGATCACTTTAAAGGGTTCAAAGTGTATTTCATGTGTAACTTACAAATAAACCCACCTAATAGGGATAATAATATCTAATAATCTCTCACTTGGGGTATATGTGAGTTGTATGTTAAATATAAGTAAAACTTTAGTTAATATCAAACTTTATGGGTACAAGATACCCGTATAAATAATCTAGTCTATTAACTTCATTGGTATAGGATTAAAGAGGTCATAGCTATTATATATCATCGTAACAAGCCCCAACAGTAATCACAATATCAATATCATTAACGACATAGATCAAGATGCGGATATATAGAGTGGAAATTACATAAAATATGATCAATACGTGTCAATTTCCAACTAGTCCAAAGTGATCTAAAAGAGTCTGATAATATTGCAAATACCTTATGTTAAACTACAATAACAAATCATGATTCAAACTTTATGATTATAAAAGAAATTTATATTATATTTACAAACACCAAATGCTAAACATCAGCAGTAAATCATGATATCATATTCAGAGTATCAAACAAACATATGAATTCACATTAATATTTTGAACTTTAAGTATGTACAATGATCAAAAGAAAATGTTTGTTTTTATTAACATAGAGCAATAAAATAAATACAGGCTCCCACTAGATGAGTTCTTCTCCTATAAGAATAACTTCCATATCCACAATATGCGTATGAAACACCTTAAGCACTAAGCCTTTGGTGAGTGGATCGACAACATGGAATCTATGCTGATATGCTCTACTATGATCTGACGACTCTGAACTCTCTCTTTAATCGCTAGAAACTTGATGTCGATGTGCTTGAACTTGATGAACTACGGTTGTTCTTGGCATAAAATTCTGCAGCTTTATTATCATAATAGATCCTCAGTGGTCTGTCAATGCCATCAACAATCTGCAATGCTGTGATGAAGTTTCGCAGCTAAATTCCGTGATTGGATGCTTCATAGTATGCTACCAACTCTACTTCCATGGTAGATGTGACTACTAGCACCTGCTTGACGCTCTTCCAAGATATAACCCCTCCAGCAAGCATGAAGATATAGCCCGAAGTGGATCTCTTGCTATCCAAGCATCCAGCAAAATTAGAGTCTGAATAATCAATCACATCCAGGTAATCTGACCTCTGATACGTGAGCATGTGTCCTTTAATTCTTTACAAAACCACAATACTCTTTTAACTGCTTTCCAGTGCAACGATCTAGGGTTACTAACATATCTACCTAACATCCTAACTATAAATGATATATATAGTCGAATACAAACTTGTACATACATGAGATTTCTCACTGCTGATGCATGTGAGAATTGTTCCATTTTCTTTATTTCAAGTTTAAGTCGTGGACACTGTTGTAAGTTGAACTCGTTACCTCTTGACACAAGTGTGTCACTAGGTGTACAATTCTGCATGCTATACCTTATAAGTACCTTCTCAATATAGGCCTATTGTGAAAGTCCATGAATGCCTCTTGAATGATCATGACAGATCTGAATGCCTAGATCAAAAGATGCTTCACCAAGATCTTGTTGGTGTAGAAAGCACCCAAGTCGAACCCGTGTTTTGATAATGGCAAAAGGGTTCAAAAGTTAAGATATAATGTTTATCTAACATGTTACTCAAGTGTGCAGGAAAAGTCCTAGCGAAGGACTGCTAGGCACCTGGCGAAAGACTTCCAGGATACAAAGCCCTAGCGAAGGACTGCTAGGCACATGACGAAGGAATGCCAGGATACAAAGCCCTAGCGAAGGACTACTAGGCACCTGGCGAAGGAATGCCAGGATATAAAGACCTAGCGAAGGACCGCTGGGCACCTAGCAAAGGGCTGCTAGGAGACGAAGACCTAGCGAAGGACTGCTAGGCACCAGGCGAAGGACAACTTGGTATTGAAGACCTGGCGAAGGACAGCTAGGCACCTGGCGAAGGACTGCTAGGCAAAAGTCCAACCGGAGGAGCCAGTTGGCATCAGGTAAATTCTCCCGAGAGGAGTAGGTGAGGACGCGTTCCCCGTCGAGGGAACAGTAGGCGTTGGTTCGACCTAGGGCTCCATTTTGGAGACCCAAAGTCAGAACCAAGACAGCTAAGGCTGTATAAAACTAACATATTATTGCTCTATGTTATTTTGGACTAACCCTGGATGCAGGACCGAAGGAACGAGTGTCTGCAGCTCAGAGGGCCTCAAAGGAGTGAGGCAGAAGCTGAGTAGGGCGCCCGGAGTGTCCCGGGCGCCCCCAAGATGAATACAAAAAGAAGTGGAGCAAATGTAAGCTTCGACAGCTCATGGGCGGGGCGCCCCCGTGCTCCCGGGCGCCCCGGATGGTCCGGGCGCCCCGAGCTCAAGCTAACGAAGCGGATAAGAGGCAAGCCAGCGAGAAGCCAACGGATAAGAGTCAACCCGGGCGCCCCCAGCGTCCCGGGCGCCCCCGTCAAAGTCTGATCCCGAGTTTGAAGGGATCAGAGCTGACCGAGAGGAGCTCGGATCAGATGACACGTGGGGGGGGGGGGGTGGGCGCGCCCCCAACGTTCCGGGCGCCCCCAGGGGCTATAAAAAGGCCCTCGACCCCAAGGCTTGAAGACAACAATTCTTCCAACACATTCACGCTCTTCTGCTCCAGCGCTCTGTCCTGGAAACCTCCCGACTCTAGATACAAGCGCCGACGACGTCCCTCTGCTTCGAAAATACGATCTACTCCGGAGGTCGGTAACAAAGAGCGGCTTTCTTTTAGTTTACTGTACTAATCTTGTAATCTATTTCTGTAAACTTTTTGCGCATATAGAATTGCCCGCAGTAAACGGTCAACGACCGTGGACCTTGGAGTGGAATATGGCATGGAAAGAGTCCTGTGGTACAAAAGATTGGGTAACATTTCTAGTAGTTCTCGAGAACACGAAACTCGTGGCTTTGCGAAGTCATCCCGAAGATACTCGGCGTGGACGCGAATAGAGGCGGAACTTCCAAGGGACGCTTACGGTTGGATCTCGTCCCTTCCTTCGAGTTACGCGAGGTAATACGTAAATTAGTTTATGTTTCTGCAAAATTTTAAATATATGATCATGTCTACACAAGATAAAATTGCATGCTTAGATGTGTGGTTAAATAATTTGAGAAATTATTTATGCTAAACCTTCCACTGCACGTAATTAATTTTAAAATTACGAACCCGCATCCATGTCAACATGCACCCGGTCCCAACACCTCCCCCTTGAACCGGAACCAGATCCGAACCGCCAGTTAACCGACAGTTGGAGCCGTTGGAACCGACGATTTCCTCCCCCCTGAACCGGAATTGGTCCGTCATCCTGCCGGCCCGGTTCCGGTTCAGCCTGGCGAACCGGGTCAACGAGCCACCCGACCCGTTGACCCGGATCGGGTCCAGGCCGGACCTGGCCAGTGGGCAAGTCTAAATGCATGCCCTTTAGAATTTTTACTATTTAAAATATTTTTTATATTGCATTTTTCATTTTTTAGATTTGATTAAATATTTTTGTCATTTTTAAAATATTTTTTATATTGCATTTTTCATTTTTAGATTTGATTAACTAGGGAGGTTAATTCGGGTGGTCAGGCCAGATTCGGATCAACTTGGATTTTTTTTTTAAACTTTCAACCCAAACTCGAATTTAATTCAAAAATTTTCAACCTGAAACCTTTCAACCCAAATTGGACCCGAACTTGAAATTTTTTTAACCCTAATCCGATTTTTTTAAGATCGATTTGGATCTAGTCGGATTTATTTTTTAAACCCATGTGATTAACCATAACTCATGATATATATTTTTTTAAAAAAATTGGGGCAGATGCTCTTTAAGTCCTAAAGTTAATATTAAATTGATGATTCTGATATTAAACTTTTGAAAATACTTTTATAGTCCGAAAGTTGAGTGTTTATTTTTTTTTGTCCTAAATTTTAAAAGTAACAATTTTAATGTCATGTAATGGGAGATGTCTTAAGTCTTTTTTTTAAATATAATTGTGATTAAACACTATAACCCAATTAGGAAGGTGAACCCTAGGGGGTTTCAAATTTTAATTTTTTTAGCTTGAAAACTATAATTCAATTGAGAAGGTGAACCTTAGGAGTTTTCGATTTTTAATTTTTTTTAGTTTGAATACTATAACCTAATTGATAAGGTGAACCGTAGGGGTTTTCGATATTTAATTTTTTTTAACTTGAACACTATAATTGAATTGGGAAGGTGAATTCTAGGAGTTTTTGATTTTTATTTTTTTTAACTTAAACACTATAATTCAATTTGACAGATGAATTTTAAATTAAAATAAAAATAAAGTGTTAATTTTGAAACTAATTTTTTTTTAAAAGTTTAATGTCAAAATCCCTCATTTAATATAAATGTGGTATCAAAATGTATTTTTTTTTAAAAAATTATAATAAATTTTATTGGAATAATCTATTTATAGCGCGAACTAGGGTTTCAATTTTGTGGATTTCATTCCCACGGTTGATTACTCCACGCTGCTCAGTGTCAACCCTAGTTCGTCCCCTAGGATACTAAAACAGCTAAGTTTAGCATCAATGGCCGGCCAGTCCGATCCCCAGCTCTCCTTACTCTCTGCTCCGGAGGTTCGTATGTATATCCGTCGTTCCATCCTATCACATAGATCGATGTTTTATCATGCTTTGGTTTTTAGGTGGAGTTTCTTGCTGAGGATGAATTGGTGGAGATTGTTCCCAACATCAAAATGGAGTCTTTGAACATGATCTGTGTAATCTTATCTATTTCTTCATCGTTGTTTTTTCGTAATCTGAATCTGTGGGGTTCATGGTGGTTTCGATGCGCTTCTAATGACAGGGAGATTGTGGCCCCTTTTTTCTGCAAATTGCCTGCAAAGTACCATTTTGGCTGGCTATAGCTCTGAAGAAGTGTGGGAAGTGCACCATCTGCGCACCAGAGTGGATGTCGGTCGGTGAGAGTTTGTTCAGTTTGTGGAAAATCTATATTGGTTCCGTTGCTTTTGTGGTGCTTGAAAAATGGGAAAGTATGATATCCATGTTAGCCTCCACTGTAATCTAGTGCTTTGCTGGCAGAGGCAGCATATTCTTGAAGATGCATTGATTGAATTTTTTGATTAATAGGCATGCCAATCCGGTAGATCCTGATTGTTTTTTTATATATTTTTCTTGATATAGTCTTTGGTCGGCACCTAATACCTTAACCAATCTACCAGCACTCTATGAATTAGCACCAAGTGGATATAAAGAAAGCAGGAGAAGTGCTATTTCTTGGTTTTCATGCTGTGTACTAGTTGTTTTCTTATACACACCGAGTCACTGACTGATGTGGAAATTCTTCCTATCCATTTATTGTGTCCTTAATGCAAATTCTACCTAATTACCAATTACATCTGTCATTTTTTTATTGAAATTATCTGTGATTAGTGTCATATGCAATGTGTTTGATGACTATGTACAATTCCATTAATTGGAGGCTTAGAGCATCAAACAATTGTTAGGACCTTTGCGTCTAGCTAGAGGGGGGGGGTGAATAGTTTCTCTTGAATTTTGTCTACAAAATGTTAGCCAAAGCACAAGGAAAAAGATAGACAATAAGAAAAGCAATAAAGGCAATGCTAACTCCCTTGATTTACTTGGTCTTCACCCTCTTGAGGTGACTAATCCAATGATCCACACCCATACAACTAAGCTCTACTATGCTTTTCTCCTTTTCAACTGAAGCTTGAAGGTGGAGAAACCCTTACAAGATCTCTTCCTCTTACAAGATTAGAATAATTTTGGTGGAAGAGATTGAGAGTATGTAAGCTTGGAGATCTCAGAACAAGCAAGAAAAAACAAGAGAATCAAGTTGTGTCTTCTTCATGCTTTAAAAACTGCTTTTGTATAACCCTCGACATCAGTCGACTGGCACTATCATCAGTCGATTGATGAGCGTAAATGACTACTGTAGAAAGCGTCTGATTTATGTCGTCAGCCTTCAACGGTCACTTATCAGTCGACTGAGACCTGACCCAGTCAACTGATCTTTTTGTTCGTTGAAGAAATCGACTGATTCCACTATCAATCGACTGAACCCACAATATCAGTCGACTGACCCTCTCATCAGTCGACTGATACCTAATAAATCTCAGGTTCCACTTTTCCTTTGCGTAGAAGCCTTCAAACACCTTCCATTAGCCTCCCGCCTTTAGGATGCTTCCGAGCCCTCGACTCCTCATCCTTGCGCTTGGTTGAAGTGTTTCCCTCGGCCTTGCCATGCTAAGTCTTCTTCTATCAATTCTTCATTTCTGGATTTAAACTCAAGTTTCATGTTAGATCACCAACATTGTCCAACTCAAACACATTTAACCAAACATCAAAAGTAAATAATGTTTGGGGCATTATTGTGAAGGGATTTATAGGTAAAAATATTTAAAATCGCAGCGGAAATAAGATCCCTCGAGCAATCCATGCGAAAGAAAAACTTATACAAAGTGATCTACAATTCCTATCTTATAGGAATACCTTTGTCGCGTGCCCTTCGCTTATCCCGCTAGTCCTTTGTTTCGCCGGATCACTTGCACGTTCAAGTGTCCGTGCCTCTATGCGTATCCACACGAACACGATCTACGCCTCGGAGAGAAACCACCTTAGTTGTGCTAGCAACTTGGGATGGTTCACAAAGCACAAGAACCTCCACTAGAGAGTTATAGACAAGGAGGAAGAAAGAAGAGAAAGAGAGATGCACCATCTAGCCTTTGACAAGGGGGGTATTTATACTCATCTAATGAATACTAAGGGTCTATGTCCCTTGAGCTCCTCTCATCTTAATGCTAATAAAACCCAATGAATACCAAGCCTCTTGGTATTCCTTGAGACTCTTAATATTCTATTCATCTAATGAATAGAATGTCTCTTAGCCTTCCTCTTAAATAATATTTATTAAACCCTTTAATGAATATTTTCCATAATTTAAGTGGTTGTGTCTAATCTAGATGAGTCTAACTCAAACTTGACTCAATCCCATAATCTAATTAGATTCACTTGAGTCTAACTCAATTAATCCAATTCGAATCAAATCTTAGTCAAACCAAGATCAATTAATCTCTGAAGCATCGCGTCCTTAGTGTGTGACCCAATAGGTTCTCGTAACGTTGACAATGTGTCTAAACCACTTTAGACACATAAGCAATGAGCGGCATCTAGCAATGCATCATTGCTACCCAAGTAACAAGAAAAGTCGAGATCCGACTAAACCTCTGTGACTATGATAATGTATGACCTTGCCCTTCTATCCTCGATATCTAGATTGACCAATGAGGCATAGACCGTGTCATCCTCAGTTAATCTTGTGTTTCTTGATCCCCGAGTAGACTTACTCAAACAAATGAACTCAATATCTCATATTAACTCATTTGAGCATGACCATGCGTTCTAGCCTTGTTTCTAGTGACTCTTCCTTGATCATCCAATTTGTTTCTAAAAAGCCATTTTGTTGTGACAATTATACTATCATTGGGTCTTGGGACCAATTCCCATACTTCACTTCTCTCAAATTGGTTCAACTCTTCTTGCATTGCTAGGATCCAAGGCTTCATCAATCGATTTTGGTTCAAGTTGTGATATTAAAGCAATTTGATTAGTATGTTCTCTAAAATAGGATCTAGTCCTTACTCCTTGTGCAACATCCCCAACTACTTGGTCAATAGGATGATCTTGATAATGTCTTAAAATGCCTAGAAATTGTGAGCTCATCAATTTCATGATGATCATTGCCTCTTTCATCATCCGATGCACTTCTTCCTCTCCCTTGATCAATATCCCCTAAGTGTAAGTTTTGAATTGCTTGGGTAATGTTTTGATTTCTTTCATCTATATCCTTGTCAATGGAGGATTTCCTAGGGTATGTGCTAGTAGACTCATCAAATTCAACATTAAATGACTCCTCAATCACTTGAGTCCTTTTGTTGTATACTCTATATCCTCTACTAGTAGATGAGTACCCAACTAAAATACTTTAATCCGCCTTAGACTTAAATTTTCATAAATTATCTTTAGTATTTAAGATATAAACCTTGCAACCAAACACTTTAAAATAATGGATTTGAGGAATTCTCCCATTCGTAATTCAAAAGGTGTTTTCCTAAAAATCGATGAATTAAAACCCGATTTTGGATGTAACAAGCGGTATTTACTGCTTCCGTCCAAAAATATCTAGGTAAAGAATATGCATTAAGCATAGTTCTAGCCGCTTCTTGCAAGACTCGATTTTTTCTTTCTACAACCCCATTTTGTTGAGGTGTTCTTGGACAAGAAAATTCTTGTTTGTACCCATTTTTTAAACAAAAACTAGAGAAGTTTGAATTTTCAAACTCTCCACCATAATCACTCCTAATTCGGTTGATTTTGAGATTTTCTCATTTTCAACTCTTTTACTAAATCCTATGAATATTTCTAAAGTTTCATCCTTATGTTTCATAAAGTAGACCCAAGTGTATCTAAAAAAATCATCAACAATCACTAAGTAATATTTATTTCTACCAATGAAGGGCTACTATGACAATCAAAGAGATCTAAATGCAATAATTCTAATGGTAAAGAACTACTAGTTAGAGTTTTACCTTTGTGTGATGACTTAGATTGCTTGCCCTCTTGGCGTGCATCACACATTTTATTCTTGACATACTTGATCTTTGGTAATCCTTTTACCAACTCTATTTTGGCTATCTTTACTATGTTCTTCATGTTGACATGTCCAAGTTTTCTATGCTATAGTCATTCTTCTTCTTCTTTTGATAAAAGACACTTAGTAGAAAGGTTAGAAGCATAGGAAAGATTGATATAATAAAGATTTGTTTTCCCATACCCTTTCAACATAACATTTTTCGAGTTATTGTGTTTTACCCAACATTTATTTGCATGAAACTCAACCTTATATCTGACATCACATAATTGACTAACACTAAGCAAATTGAATTCTATGTCTGTAATTAGAAGCATTTTATGGATGATGATTGTAGGTGATACCTCAATTGTACCTCTACCTATAATCTTGAGCTTCCCACTATTTCCAAAAGATACCTGTTATAAAACTTCGATGCATTAAATCAAGACCCTTTACGAGACTTATATAACTTGCAAACCCTAATGATACAAAATTAGGAAAAGACTTAACTACTCTTGTAACTCACAACACTCCTCCTTAAGTTGAACATATATATCAAACATGTTTAACTTGCTAAGGGAAGAATTAAACATAGCATGGGATATAGCTGTTTAGGATATAACTTTTGTAAACATATCAGCAAGTTGATCCTCAGATTTAACATAAGACAAACATAACTTTCCAGAATCAAGTCTTTCCCGAATAAAGTGGCGATCAATCTCGATGTGTTTGGTCCGGTCATACTGAACTGGATTATTTGCAATATTGATGGCAGCTTTGTTGTCGCAATACAGCCTGAGAGGTAATTCAACCTTTAATCTCATGTCTTCTAACAAAAAACTCAACCATAACATTTCTGCAAGACCATGTGACATAGCCCGATGATCCAGTCGGGGTATTTCGGGGTCCGGTAGGGTATTTTTATGAGTCGACCGGGTGGCTTTTTGAGTGAGTCAGGAACCCGGCCAGATTGAGCCCGACCGAGGGCAGTTCGATGGGAAGAACTCGGGCCAGACATGGATCTGGTAGAAAAGAATAAAAGCAGAGACAAGCGAATGTCTAACTTACCATGGCCGTCTGAGCACATTCATCCGAGGTTTGGTGCTCGGGGTAAGACGCCCGAGGTCAGGCATTCGGGACAGGATACCTGAGGTCTGACGCTCGAGGTAAGGCACCCGAGGTCGGGCACTCGCGGCAAGACGCCCGAGGTCAGGCACTCGGGACAGGATACTCGAGGTCGGGCACTCGCGGCAGGACGCCCGAAGTCAGGCACTCGGGATAGGATACCTGAGGTTTGACGCTCGAGGTAAGGCGCTCGAGGTTAGGCACTCGGGACAGGATACCGAGGTCTGGCGCTCGGGGTAAGAGGCCCGAGGTCAGGCACTCGGGACAGGATACCCGAGGTCGGGCACTCGCGGCAGGACGCCCGAAGTCAGGCACTCGGGACAGGATACCCGAGGTTTGACGCTCGAGGTAAGGCGCCCGAGGTTAGGCACTCGGGACAGGATACCCGAGGTCTGGTGCTCGGGGTAAGACGCCCGAGGTCAGGCACTCGGGACAGGATACCCGAGGTCGGGCACTCGCGGCAGGACGCCCGATGTCAGGCACTCGGGACAGGATACCCGAGGTCTGACGCTCGAGGTAAGGCGCCTGAGGTCAGGCACTCGGGACAGGATACCCGAGGTTTGGCGCTCGGGGTAAGACGCCCGAGGTCAGGCACTCGGGACAGGATACCCGAGGTCGGGCACTTGCGGCAGGACGTCCGAAGTCAGGCATTCGGGACAGGATACCCGAGGTCTGGCGCTTAGGGTAAGGTGCCCGAGGTCAGGCATTCGGTGACAGGATACCCGAGGTTGGGTACTCGGGACAGGACACCCGAGGTCGGGCATTCGTGATAAAACGCTCGGGGTCGGACACTCAAGGCAGGGTGCCCTGAGTCGGGCAGGGACTGTAATCATGAGGAGGCCACATCAATGCCAGAGCCTGTCAAATCTCCTCCTTATAAGAGAGAAATCTCTGACATAAGCAGAACTCTACAGAATCACCAACATTAATGAGGTTCAGAAGGGACAGATTGTCAGGCGGCTGTAGCAGTCTCACAGGGCAGCTAAAATTATCATTAGCCCAGTCTGCCAACTGATCCGGCCTTAATGAGATAGGACATCTCTGACAAGTCAGAGAGCTTCCTCTCCCCTATATAAACCCCCCCTTTGGGCTCCAAGGAGGGGATTGCTGTCATTTGCAACCTCAAACTCCACTTTGTGCTCCCGGTTTTGTCCGACCCGAGTGATTGAGATTTGGTCCTTGATTAAGCCCGACCCCGACCTCCCGAGCTACAGCAGACCGGGTCGTCTTGGTCAGACTGAGTCATCCGAGTGAGAACCGATCTTCGTTTGTCGACAGGATCACCCGATATTCTGCTTCTGCACTGGACCGTGCACAAATACTTTGTTTCTTACTTCTCCAAGTTACCAAGTTTCCTCCTAAAAAGGTGCAATAGCAAGAAGTGGATCTTCTATCATCTCTAGAACCAGCTCAATCAGCATCAGAATAACATTCTACTTTCAGATTACCACCTCCTTTAAACAGCAAGCTTTTTCCGGGACATGACTTTAAGTACCGTAAAATCCTATCAACGGCCTTCGTGTGGATAGTTTTAGGAGCATGCATATACTGGCTCACTACACTAACAATGTAGGTAATGTCAGGTCTAGTGATAGACAAATAGAGTAATTTTCCAACCAACCTTTGATACGTTCCCTTTTCTAGATTTGTAAGATCTTCCCCATTAGAACTAGTAAGATCATGACTTACTTCTATAGGTGTAGATGCTGGCCGACAACCCAACTTCCCTGTCTCCTTGAGTAAATCTAGCACATATTTTCTTTGACATATATAAATTCCCTCTTGAGATCGAGTAACTTCAATACCAAGGAAGTACCTCAATAGTCCAAGGTCTTTAATTTCAAACTCTGATATTAACTTGGACTTAAGAGCTTGGATTTCAATCTCGTCATCGCCCGTAATTATCATATCATCAACATAAACCAACAGAATGGTAGTTCTGTGCTCTTTCCTTTTCACAAAGAGTGTATGATCAGCATTCCCTTGTTTAAAGCCAAACAATGTTATAGCTTTGCAGAACCTATCAAATCATGCTCTGGGTGATTGTTTAAGTCTATACAAAGCTTTTATCAACCTGCAAACCTTTCCTTTTGTTTCAATTCCAGGAGGTGGTAACATGTAGACCTCTTCGTGAAGGTTGCCATTCAAAAAAGTATTTTTCACATCTAGTTGAAATAGCGGCCAATCATATTGAGAAGCAAGAGAAAGAATCACTCTGACTGTTTTGAGTTTTGCAACCGGAGCGAAGGTCTCCAAGTAATCCACCCCATATGTTTGAGTGAATCCCTTGGCAACAAGTCGGGCTTTATATCTGACTACTTCACCCTCTGAGTTATACTTGATAGCATAGACCCACTTAGAACCAACCAAACTCTTCCCCTTTGGAGGATCTACTAATTCCCAAGTACCATTCTTATTAGGAGCCTCCACTTCTTTATTCATTGCTTCCAGCCACCTTGAGTCCCTTACAGCTTCATGATAAGAAGGTATGGTATGGTTTGATAACTGTGAAATAAAGGCATGATATGAAGAAGACAAACGAGAATAAGAAACGTGGTTAGAGATAGGATGTTGAGTACATGACCTGACCCCCTTCCTAACATCAATTGGAAGGTCCAACTCATTCATGTTTAGGGGTGCGATTGGTTCAACCAATGAGGATACAGGATCAGGAGCCAAAGCTTCCGATTCAGCTAGCCGATCAGTAGTAGGTCCTTGCTTATGTCTTTGTCGCTTGTAAGTAATAATTTCTTGTGAAGCCTGCGAGCCCAGTAATGAAGCATCATCTTTTTTATTTTCCATGACATCCAGTGAAATAGGAGAAGGAACCACTTGAGGAACAAGAGAAGAGGTAAGATTCTTCCCCTGAGGACGACTCTGGGGAGAATAATAGGACTCGGACTTATAAAAGGTAATATCTTTCAAGACATATCTAGTCCTAGTAACAGGATCAAAGCATTTGTAGCCTTTCTGGCAAGTGGAATACCCTAGAAAAATTTCCCGTATAGAGCGAGGATCAAGCTTTGAGAATTTGGGACCAAGAACATGGATAAAACAGAGGGAGCCAAACACCCGAGGTGTAAGGGAGAACAATGTTATGTCAGGACGAAGAATAGTGAGAGGGGACCGATACCCGAGACCTTTTGATGGTAGACGATTAATGATATAAGCATCAGCAAGAACAACATCCCCCAGAAATATTTGGGTAAATGGCGCTGAAATAATAATGCGCGTGCTGTTTCAAAGATATGTCGATTTTTCCTCTCAGCCACTTCATTTTGCTGTGGTGTGTAGGGACAAGATGACTCATGAGGAATTCCTAAATCCTCTAGAAAAGTATTTAGGGGCTGTGCAAAGTATTCCCGTGCATTATCAGATCTAAGAGTTTTCACTTGTGTGTGAAATTGAGTTTCGACCATTTTGCAATAATGTTGAATGAGTCGAGGAACTTCGTCTCTGCCTCTCATCAAATAAAGCCATGTACAGCGGGTGTAATCATCAATAAAAGAAATAAAGTATCGATAGCCACCCAAAGAAGGCACGGGAGAGGGACCCCACACATCTGAATGAACAAGGTCAAATGGAGACGAACTTTTATTCATGGACTCAGAAAAATGAGTTCTACAATGTTTGGATAACTGACAAACTTCACATTTAAGAGACTCAAGAGAAACAGAAGAAAAAAGATTAGGAAATAGGACCTTTAATGTTCGAAAAGATAAATGTCCCAAACGAGAATGCCATAACAAGATTTCTTGATGCTTATTTTCTGAACACTGGGTTGTAGACTTCAGAGCAGTTGTTGTTCCACAATGATAGTAATAAAGACCTCCTACCTCACGGCCAGTCCCAATCGTTTGCTTGGTCTCGAGATTCTGAAAGACACAATTATCAGGGAAAAAGATAACTGAGCAGTGTAGTTGTTTAGTAATACTACTAACAGAAAGTAAATTAAGAGAAATGGAAGGGACATGAAGTGCAGAGGATAGGATAAAGTGGTCTGCCAGTTGTATGGAACCTTTTCCAGCCACAGTAGCTTTGGTGCCATCAGCGATGGTCACTTTATCTTGCCCAGAAGACAAAGAGTAGGAAATAAAGGAATTAGCAAGATTTGTCATATGATCCGTAGCTCCTGAGTCAATGACCCAGGGGATACAAGATCTTGACGCATCAATACTTAATTCCAGACCACGGATACCCGTGTGCGCTTGAGACGAATTGGCAGCGGATGAAGTCTGAAGTCGCGATAAAAGGTGTTGAAGATTGGCAAAGTATGAAAACTGGGATCTTTCTCATCTGGTTTCATTTTAGTACCATGAAGAATATCAAGTTTATCATGACCTTCAACAATACCGTTCCTTTCTTTATGTAGTTAATTGTGGAGAATTTGCTCACATCATCGGTCATGTGCCTTGAGCAACCGCTATCCACAATCCACATGTTTGAATTCTTCTTTTCTTCTACCTAAACAACATGAAAAACATAATCTTTTGGTACCCATGCACTTGATCCAACAATATCATTCAAATACTTCTTAGGGACCCAAGCTTGTTTTACATTGCTTTTAATGGTTTGTTTCTTAGGTGTACCATTTCTTTCTATAAGAGAAATATAGGCAACCTCTTTGGTCTTAGGTTTATATCCTAATCCGGCTTTGTTGTAGACGACTTTTTGACTACTAAGAATCATATCAAGATACTTTGATCCATTTGTAAATTTCTCTAAGCATGTTCTCAAGTCAATAACTTGATTTCTCAATTTATTGTTTTCTTCCTTAGGCATGCTTGATTCACTATGTATACATGTATTATTCCTAATGGACTTAAGTTTTCCTTTTAATGTCTTAACCCTAGATTGTGACTTAGCCAAAGCATTCTTGAGATAAGCTATAGTTTTATAAAGGAATTCAATTTTGGGAGATTCTTTTACCTCATCGTCACTAGATGACGATTCATCACTTGAACTTTCCTCCTCACTTGAAGCTTCCTCCTTACTTGAAGCTTCTTTGTCATCTTCGAAGGCCATAAATGTCATATGTCTTGTGACATGACATAGCTCATCTTCATCCGATGTGTCAATGCTTAGTGTGTCCCATGTAGCTTGAGCCACCATTGCCTCCTTCTTTTTCTTCTTTCTTTTTCAATTCAGGGCAATTTGGCGTGATGTATCCTTTCTTATTGCATTCATAACAAATAACATTAGTATTAAAATTTGAACTTTGACCACTTTTACCTTTTGAAGGTTGAAACATTTTCTTCACATCTCTCCTTGTAAATTTTCTTGTTCTTCCCATCATTTTCTTGACATAACGAGCCACTTCACTAGCCGGCATCTCTTCATCGCTATTCGAAGACTCTTGATCGGACACGGATGATGAAGATTCTTCCTTCTTTTCCTTCTTTTTCTTTTTCTTCTCCTTCTTCTCTACAACAAAGCTATACTTCTCTCTTTTGAAGACACGTTAGCTTGTTCATGTAGTTCAAACTCATAAAATAATTCATCAAGCTTAACTCTTGAAAGATCTCTAGACACCTTATATGCATCAACCATTGATGCCCATAAGGTAGTTCTAGGAAATGATTGAAGGACATACCTTACAAGATCCCGATTCTCAATTTTCTCACCTATTACATGAAGATCATTTACTATCTCTTTGAATCTTCCATGCATTTGACTCACGATTTCATTGGTCTTCATGGTGAAGCTTTGAAGTTGACCCACCAAGAGATCTCTCTTGACTCTCCTTGATTCGCTTGATTCTTCATTCAACTCAATGAACTTTTCTCAAAGCTCTTTAGCGGAATTGAATGGTCCAACCTTGTTCAATTGCTCCTTGGAGAGTCCACATTGTAGGGTAGTTGTGGCCTTTGCATTCGCTTGAGCTTTTTTGGACATCTCTTTTGTCCACTCCTTGGTTGGAAGAGGTGCTCCGAACTCATCCTTCGGTTTCTCGAATCCATTTACAATACTAAATCAATTTTCAATGTCATTCATTAAATAATACTCTATTCTACCTTTCCAATAGGAGAAATCGTTGTCGTCGAAGAATGGGGGTTGTGCGGTGCGATATACCTCTTGAAATGCCATCTTGATGTTTCGGTTGACGATGAGTTCTTCCGAAATGAACCAAGCTTTGATACCACTTGTTAGGACCTTTACGTCTAGCTAGAGGGGGGGGGGGGTGAATAGCTTCTCTTGAATTTTGTCTACAAAATGTTAGCCAAAGCACAAGGAAAAAGATAGACAATAAGAAAAGCAATGAAGGCAATGTTAATTCCCTTGATTTACTTGGTCTTTACCTCCTTGAGGTGACTAATCCAAGGTTCCACACCCACACAACTAAGCTCTACTATGTTTTTCTCCTTTTCAACTGAAGCTTGAAGGTGGAGAAACCCTTACAAGATCTCTTCCTCTTACAAGATTAGAATAATTTTGGTGGAAGAGATTGAGAGTATGTAAGCTTGGAGATCTCAGAACAAGCAAGAAAAATCGAGAGAATCAAGTTGTGTCTTCTTCATGCTCTAAAATCTGCTTTTGTATAACCCTCGACATCAGTCGACTGGCAGTATCATCAGTCGATTGATGAGCGTAAACGACTACTGTAGAAAGCGTCTGATTTATGCCGTCAGCCTTCAACGGTCACTTATCAGTCGACTGAGACCTGACCCAGTCAACTGATCTTTTTGTTCGTTGAAGCAATGAACTGATTCCACTATCAATCGATTGAACTCACAGTATCAGTCGACTGACCCTCTCATCAGTCGATTGATACCTAATAAATCTCAGGTTCCACTTTTCCTTTGGTAGACACAAGCCTTCAAACACCTTTCATCAGCCTCACGCCTTTAGGATGCTTCCGAGCCCTCGACTCCACATCCTTGCGCTTGCTTGAAGTGTTTCCCTCGGCCTTGCCATGCTAAGTCTTCTTCTATCAATTCTTTATTTCTGGACTTAAACTCAAGTTTCATGTTAGATCACCAACATTGTCCAACTCAAACACATTTAATCAAACATCAAAAGTAAATGATGTTTGGGGCATGATTGCACCAATAACAATGTGATACTTATAGAAGTTTGCCTGACACATTGTCTGATGGATCATTCAAACTACTTATAGCTTTGCCAAAGTAGCTTGTTTTTTGTTCCCAAAAATTAGCTGAACTCTCTTGTTCCCTATTTGCACGTAGGCATTGTCTTAATCTCAGTTTTTATATTCGTGGACTGTGAACTAGTTGTTCCAAATATTGCTGTTAGCATTGATTGTCTTAAACTTCTTATTTGTCATTGTTATGTTTTGCTTTGTATTAGCTTAGCTTTATTGAATCATATCGCCATTTTGACTTAAGTTGCTGTCTTGCTGATTTTTATCTGTAGATAAACTGACACGAGTACTCGAAGCAGAAAGAGAGACACCTAGGGAATTTCAACCATTGCCTTTTCACTACATTGAAATTTCAAAGCTTCTGTTTGAACAGTACGTGTTGATCCCATGTATACTTTTTGTTTCCTTATTTTGTTGCCATTTTTGACATTCTATCTATGCCTAATAATCATTTTCAGTGCTCATGATGATGTTCAAGATATATACATGGTGAGATTGAATGCACACATACATTTTTCAATATTGTTTTTCTCTTCGCTTTTGGTAAGTTGTAATTGTGCAGGTGAGATCTTTAATTGAAGATATCAGAGATGTGAGGTTTCATAAGGTAGAATCTGGTTTAGAGAATATATCTGGTCGTACACATGCAGTGAAGGTTTGTGTAAACTGAATCCTTTTATTCCGACCATTTCAGGGCATTTTCATTTGTTTTGTTCTCATATAGTTGTTAGTGTCTACTTATGAGAAAGTAATGAGAACTAGATGAAACACTAACTTGGAACTTGAATCAATTTGGTCATCTAACAGAATTTTGACCGCCTAGGAAGTAATAACCTAACACATTGATGTTAAACCAAATGTTTAGTTCGTTTTGCACTTTCATCTTGTATCAAAATAAAAGAAGTCGCAGATCATAAATACAATAGGATTGTGCTTAGGCATCTTAGTTTATATCTTTTTCATGTTCGGTCACTTATTACCAATAAAAATCTTTCTTTTGCACCAATAAATTGAAAAGGAAGAAATTCTTCGGAAAAAAAGTGATCGAGCAGCTGTTAGCATTTTCTCGTTACTTTTGTTTATGCAGCTAAAAAATCTCTCTGCAATGGAAGTAAATATAGTGCGGCCGTTCATGATGAGGACTTTACAAGCTTTCTATAAGCACGATAATCCTCAAATCATCCAGCAACACGATATCTCAGGAAGGAAACAGCCACAAGTGTTAGCTCGCAGCACACGAGTAAGTTGGTTATGCATCAGTAATTATCATATGTCTCTTCGCACCTGAATCAAAGACAAATAGATGTTTATGATTTAGAAGTGACTCGAAGCATTCATGTGCTTAACCATAATCTTTTTAGATTATCAACAGTGAGCTTGATCTCTAGGCCAAATTTTTAAAAGTTATATCCTTCAAGTTGATCGGAGCATGAATTTTGCGTTTGAATCAGGCTTAACCATAATCTTCGTCATGATTTATCGTGCCTGAGCATGGAAAAAACAGATCTCAATTGCTTTTTCTTACCATTACTAAAAGAGTAAGCTTTGAGCAAACCTTAAAGTACTGGCTATGCTCTTTTCACATTTTGCAGAATCTGCGGCCGAGGTAGCAACTGACTCGCCCCCATCTGATGATTTCACTCGCTCGCCATGCGACATCGATATGTTTATGTTTAGTTTGCTTCGAGTTCTCTTGGGCCATGAAGTTTACCCTTCATTCGGTTACATGTTGCTAGTTTCTTGTTTGTACTAGTTAATTCTATCTTCTTTTCCTTTGCTTTTGTACCAGACTAAGTCGAAAGTAATTGATAGATAAACATCTAAGTCATCCTAACTTTTTTTTAATATCTGTATTATTGTTCGAGTATTTGATCGTTGATACAATTACATTTCTATGGTATTCGAGTATTTGATTATCCATGCAAGAATAGAGCTAGGGGTGTGTTATGGTGCATGGAAGAATGGTTAATCATCATTTTAGATATCTACAATTTAATTTTTAGTTATGATATATTTTATAGGATTTTTTTTTTTAAAAATGGACGTAAATACTTAGACGTTCAGTTTTTAGGTTGTCCTTTGCGAGTATTTTTCGATTTATCCTAATAGTTGGTGGGAAATTTTGGTAGGGTCGAGTCGGTCGTCCGAGGTTCAATGTTATTCAATCTTGTTAATCATTTTTTTAGGAGTGTTAATTCAGATGGATTGGATTCAGATTAATTTTTTATTTTTTTTAAAATTCCAACCCGAATTTGAATCAAATTCAATATGAAATTCTTAAATTTAAATATGATTCATTCGAATTTGAATTCGATCCGAAATCTCTAAATTCAAACTTGATCAATTCGAATCCAACCTAAACAACTTGAATAATTCAAAAAATTTGATTCAAAACGATTTTTTTAATTTTTTTATAATTCTTTATTTTTATTTAATTTTTCATCATTATTTATTAATATTATCTTAATTTTTAAAATAAAATTTTATTTAATTTTAAAAAATTCACTAAATATTAAATTCGAATTAATTCGAACCCCATTTGTTAAGTTTCAACTCAAAAATCCTCTAATTCAATTCAAATCCGAAAATATCAATTCAAATTTGATTTTTGGTTCATTTTTGAACCCTTAAATATAGCAGTATTGTGATCATTTTCCAATGACTCAATAACAATTAATATTAGAATTGGAGTTGAGCAAAACATTAGTTAAAGGGAAAATTTGAAAAAATTCTTCAATCCTAAACTCACCTTTGCATGTAGTCTCCATCCGAAAATTCCTTTGCATGCACTCGTTGATGGGATTGACAAGACAGTTTTGTATGTTTTTTATCAGTATAAAAGAGTAAAAATTCAGTATACATGTTAAAGATTTGAGTATAAATTTTTTGAGATTGAGTACTAATTTAAGAAATTTGTGTATTATTTGAAAAACTTTGAGTATACATTGTTTTAGTATATAGTAAAAATTTCAGTATACATTATAAAAATTTAAGTATGAATTGATTTAGATTGAGTATTATTTGAAGAAATTTGAGTATAAAATTTAGAAATTTGAGTATAAAATTTAGAAATTTGAGTATGTGAGATTGCATCCACCACATCAAGATTTTCACATGAGAGGTCACCGAAACTGTATACTCAAATTTCCTAAATTAGTACTCAATCTTAAATAATTTATACTCAAATTTTTACAATGTATACTGAGTTTTCACTCTTTTATACTCAATACATCAGGGAGTGAATGCAAAGAATTTGTCAAGTGGGGAATGCATGCAAAGACTAGTTTGAGATTGGGGAGTTTTCTTTAATTAACCGAAATAAATTGACTTATTGAATTTAGAAGGTTGATTCGTTAATTTGATTTTTTTTAAAAAATATATTAATTTTTTTTGGTTTATTTAGTTAGATATCGTTTTTAAATTTTACAATGAAATAAAACGAAAGATCATCAATCGGGCTATTATTATGTTGTATCAATCGGACTATTATTATATTGTAAATAGCCTATTGATATATATTAATTGGATAAAATTACGTAATTTAACAGGCTCAATCGACTGTCCCTTGATATCATTAATCTATTCATAAAAAAAAGTTTGATTAATTCGATCATCGATTAAAGTAATTTATTTTATATTTGTTTTATTTTTTTCGAGATCTTTGCCAGCGTTGACACAATTGAGTTACACGTGGAGGTCGTTTTAGTCATTCCACCATCTCGTCCACTTCTTTAAAGCTCCCCCTTCCGTCCATTTGCCTTCCCGTGTCACTCGTCGTTCTCGTGAGCTCCCCTCTCTCCTCCGCTTTGTGTTCCATCGAGCGAGCCGATAAGATCCGGAGAAAATGCCTAGGAATGTGTTCTCCGGCTCCATTAGTTCCCCCAGGATCGACGTGGCTATCGACATGGGGAACCCCTTCCTCAACCGCACCGTCGACGGCTTCCTCAAGATCGGAACGGCGAGTATCGAATCCGCGCTTTCGATTCGTTCGCTCCTATGGATTTCGTTTCTGATCCGCTTGTTAATCCAGGTAGCTGCCTCCAGGGTCGCTGCGGAGGAAACCTTTCACTTTATGCATAAAGGTTGTCTTGTTGCTCTTCTCTTTGATGCGTTGTGGAAATGTGTCTCAGAAATCTGATACCAGAAGGAAAATTCCATTGTTTTACTTTCATTTACTGTTATTCGAAATAAGATACAGATATCATTATTGAACTAAGGTGATTGTGATGAAAAAAAATTAGATCTGCGCTAGAATTAATGCATTGTTGCCTGTTAGACTCCCGTCAATTCAACTTGCATAGATTAGTAGGTGAGCAGCCAATGAAACTATTAGAAGCCTTAGGGAATGTGGATATTGCCCATTGCGACATTCTATAAGAAGTATTGCCGAACTAATTGAACAGCTGGACCAATTAGCATTTGTGTTGCTTTTGATATGCTCCTTTTATTCACACCTATTGCATGATTGTTTATATTTTGGATTTTGTGTCATAAGTTGCATAGACTCTCCATGTATCATTAGACATTATACACATGAAAAGACACGAGAACACAATTTGAGCACTTATCATCAAGGTGTGGCTCTGCAGTTGTGTGGACTACTATTTGTGTATTTTTATTCAGGATGATAATAAGATGTTCCTTATCTACCATGAAGATTCTCAATTACTATAGTTTTTTGGATTATTCTTTGCTTTGTTTCTATTCTTTGATATAACATTGTGTCTTTGGAAGAGAAATTTATGAAAATTTCAGTGCTATGTAATTAAATAGTTCTGTATAATTTGTGAATTTGTCCTATTGTCTTCAACTTGTTATTAACGAGCTTCTCCGCCTTTATACATTTATGTGTTTACTGAAAACTCTTGAAAGAGTTATTTTACTACAGTGATTTGCTGGACCTTATTCCCACTCTTGAATGTAACTAGGAGATATCTTACATTTCAAAGTGCAATCTGATTATTTGGACAAATGTGACATACAACTACAATTTTTGCAGGGAGTATCCACAAAGGCAAAATCGAGGATGCTGTATGTTCTAAATACTGTTCTTTTAATGTTAAAGTTCAGCGACATTTGGTGCATGCTTTATGTTGTCAGCTAATTGTTTCTCTTTCACAGCATGAAGTTAGTATGCCGTCATCAAAGTAGAATAATGCTCAACTGAAATTTTGCGTGACACCTTTTCTTTTCTTTGTCAATAAGATTTTGAAATAGCATGAACGCATTATTCTTCTGGGTAAAACTATCCGAATTCAGATGATCCAAATATAATAATTTGATGCTTTGCCACTTCCTTCGGGTCTTTTTTCTATTGGTAATAATTGTTGTTGTATTAACCTGCCCAATTACTTTTGGCTCTCTTTATCTTCTATCTTTGCACGCCATTAACAATATCTTCTACTTGGTTTAGAAAAAAACTTGATGCATGTAGCATGTAACTATTGCATACAAGTTTGGTTAGTTTATCTCACTAATTAACTCCTTCATTTGTGATTTGTCAAGCAAAAAGAACCCTGACATATTTAGTTGCAACTGAAGTTTAATGTTTTTTTTGTTGCATTGTTTACGAAACCTATAAAAGTACTTTGATAAATAGATTTCATATAGTAAATATGCAAGTTCTCTCAATACCCTTCCTCATTTATTTGTTTTCTAAAATTGGTGGTCTCCTTAGGTCTTTTATCCCATTAGCAGAACTGTTTTATAGTTTCAATGACCTTGTGATTCCATTGCAGCTTAAGAGAATGTGTAAAGAAGGAGCTTACTGGGGTAATCTTACTTGTTTTTCATCATAGATATTCATTTTGCTGTTCATCTGTGTCTGTTCGTCATAGATATTCATTTTGTTGTAGGAAGTGTTGCTGGAGTATACGTAGGAGTGGAATATGGCATGGAAAGAGTCCGTGGTACAAAAGATTGGGTAACATTTCTGATTCCTTGATGCTGGATTTATTTGTTTTTAGTTGATTCTCTTATATTGTGTGTTGACTGCTCTATTTGCATCACCCATTTGATAATAGTCACCATCTTATAATGTCCAAGTTACATATTACTGTATACCCATCTATTTCGCTAACTCAACAATCTGAGCAAGTTGTCTGCCATTGTTAGAACAAGTTATCATTTTTGAATTTTCACCTTTCTTATTGTGGTTCCTGATATCATGATACAAGTGAGGTTTCCGCCTAATGTTTTGTCTCTTGATCTATTACTCGAGCTTCAACAAAGTGAACTAAAGTCTAAAATGCTTTGTGGTAGGTTGGTTGTCTATCTATACCATACATTTATTAGCAAAGTACAACTATTCAAGCCTTCAAGGTTGTCGGAAGTCTTTTTTTCTGTAATAGCTTATGATGTTCCTTATTCTGTTATGATTTACTTTCCATTTCCACATGATTAACCATGGAGTGCATAGAGCTGAGGTTTTTTACATTTATGGAAATGTACATCTTTTTGATGAAATGGATGGCCAAAAGCCGGCCATCATATTTATATTGGTAAGTTGTCGCCGTCGTTGTCGTCGTCATCATAGTCGTCGTCGTCATCATCATCGACAATGTGTGTCTGTCCAAACTATTTGGGGTACATGAATTTTGTCCTTTCATTAACCTCCAGACAAGGTTAGTCTTACCTAAAATTTAGGCAAGTTTTAATGTTGGTTGTTTACGTAATGCAACCCTCAACCTAGTTCATCTAGGCTTGAGACTGACGTTTGCTGATAAGTACTGATATACAAGATATGCAATCACAGAAAGAGCGTAGATAATGAATGCTACGCAGTGAACTAGGAAAGCGTCCACACATCTTAAATTAGCATTAAGGTTCTCGATCATGGGGGATTGTTGCTGAAATCCTCAAGTTTGTATCCACAAATCATCTTACCGACCAGCTCATGTTTATTTTGGTTAAATATGGTTTTATGAATGTGATTTACGATGGCTTATGAGTTCTGAAGATTAGTTTTGGTCTGGTACCTTAGGCATCCGTCCAAGATGATCAAACTGTTAGGATGTTAAGAGATGATTGAGCGTTTAGGGGATAAGATTGTAGAATTTGCATCGATAGTTTTTTATCATCGCAAGATTTGATGTGAGGTATATTGTAATGCTTCAAACATTTTCCACCTACACTTGGGACCAACATTGACGACATTACTAGGATATCGAGATCTTCTGCTATCATAGCTCCCGATTTGTGTTTAACCAGTTTTGAACTCTTTGCAGAAAAATGCAATGCTTGGCGGAGCCCTTACCGGATTGCTCATTTCCGCGGTCAGCAACAACAACAGAGACAAGGTTTTCAAGGATGCTATCACAGCTGGTGCAGTAGCTACTGCCGCCGAGTTTATCAATTACCTCACCTGATGGAGATCCTCTCGAGGAGAGACTATCTAAATTTCTGCAATAAGCTGGCCTCGTTGCTTTCGAACTCGATTAGTAAGGTTAGGGAGCTGAATCAAATGGGATCCTATGTTCATGTTTACTGCAAGTTTTCATAGCTAATAAAATGAAAAGGGTTAGTCAGTTCGTAGGATTGTGTCTTGCCATCGGTTCAACCTCTTTCTCTTATGGTAAAGTAGGGATGATGATTTGTACCGTTGGTATCTGTACGAGTATTTGTTGCAATAAAGTTTGGAGTTAATTTCTAGTAAGTACAAAAATATTTTATTGAATGTCTATCCTTCTTTATGTAAAATGTCACTGCGTTAATAAAATATCTTCATTAATTTATTTTTTTTGAGAATGTATGAGGCCGTCTTAGAGACTGTTAAGTATCATGACTTTAATTTTTTACTGCAAAAGCAGGGATGATGCTCCGGGCAGTGTGATGGTAATAGGTAGACTAGATTTCCATATAATAAGAGTTCGAAACTCTCGTAAATCGTAGGGATGAATTCAAAAATTAAAATTGACATGAGCTCGAATTTATTATAATAAATTATATATTATTATAAAAAATGAATATAAAAAAGTCCGTACATTTCACTATTTCATAAAATTATATCCAACGAGATTTTAAAATATAAAATTAATCTGTAATAGAATATACCAATATTCTTAGTTTAATCTCGTTCAATATATTTTTAAGTCACCAATAAATAAAAGTTTTAGTCTCAATATTTCACACTCAAAAATATAGTGCCAACATGTTCTCATTCTAAGAAACACAAAATAAACACAAAATACGTTAAGTCCAAACTAATCCTTAATACAAATGGAATCACAATCAAATTATCCAAGGAGCACAAAAAAAAAAAAAACATTACTCCGAACTAATACTCGCATGTTGAGCATAAGAGGATAGGATTTGAGTTTTTTTCCTAATCCCATAAATTCTAAAAATAAAATAAGAGCTCAAAAAAAAAGAAAAATACAAGACATATGAGCATGAATTTATTATTTCTTCGAATCATAACATAACAAGAATAAAAATATAAATCGAAAGATAAGAAACTTGATTGAAAAGTCATATCCTTATCTTTAACGTCGTTGGTTTGATCTCTGTGGAAGAAGATGCAGCGGAAAGAAGAAAAAGGATCTTCCAAGGGGTTTAGGGTTGACAGCGCTGAAAAACTCTAGGTAAATAGAGAACTAAGAGCATTGTCAAGATAATGCCCTAAACCTTAGGGACCTCCCCTTTATATAGGAATCCAATTTGTTATCAGCTCATAGATAATAACAGATTGGGCTAAAGGGTTCTATAAATTGAACTTGCATCCAATAATCTGAAATCTAATAAACATAAGTTAGATCACTTTAAAGGGTTCAAAATGTATTTACATGTGTAACTTACAAATAAATCCACCTAATAGGGATAATAATATCCAATAATCTCCCACTTAGGTTATATGTGAGTTGTATGTTAAATATAAGTAAAACTTTAGTTGATATCAAATTTTATGGGTATAAGATACCCGTAAAAACAAGCTGATCCATTAACTTCATTGGTATAAGACTAAGGAGGTTATAGTTACTGTATATAAGCCCCAACAGTAATCACAATACTAATAGCATTAATGACATAGATCAAGATGCGGATATATATTGAGTGGAAATTACATAAAATATGATTAATACATGTCTATTTCCAACTGGTCCAAAGTGATCCAAAAGAGTTTGTTTATATTTTCAAATACCTTATGATAAACTACAATAGAAAATCATGATCCAAACTTTATGATTAAAAAAGGAATCTATATCATATTTACAAACACCAAATGCTAAACAACAGCAGTAAATCATGATATCATATTCAGAGTATCAAACAAGCATATGTGTTCCGGAAGGAGTCGACGTCGACGGCTAATCACCGAGGTTCAGCCCGCGTGCATGCTGACGGGAGGGGAGGAACTTTACGCCCTGCGAGATCAACACGAGCGTTAGGGGAACACGCTGGAGGTTGTCCGGCGGAGCCCACTCCGACGCTCAAGTCAGTACCTCGATGGAGAGGAGCAGTATTAAGCAGAAAGAAGTATGAGTAGCAGAGAATGCATAACCCCCTTATCGGAGGGGTAGGTGTACCTTTTATACCTACGGTGGCTGTCTCATGAGTCTCCACGATCATTGCCACACCCCCCCGATTGTCGGTTACAGGATAACCTTTGCAACGGTCCATGCCATCATTAAGTTCAGACCGTTGCGACAATTATGGGTTATAATGACTCCGCGATAAGGGATGATGGTTATCCGCAGATCCGAAGAAAGGGGGACCATTACTTGAGGCCGGGTGTTCTTGGGCTCCGCTTCCTCGAGGTGAGCTCGCGGTCTTCTGGCCAGAGGGGTCCCTAGCATTTCGCTTTCCCGAGGTGGTCTCGGGGACCTGGATTCCCGAGGTGATCTCGGGAGTGTGTCCTCTGAGTTGAACTTCGGGGTGTGTCTACTCGCGAGGGGGGGGGGGGGTGCCGGGGGATCCCGTTCCCGAGAGGGTCTCGGGAGCTCTGGAAAGAGAGTCATTCAGACTCGCTATACCTTGCCACACAGCTTCTTCAGCCCACATGTCAGCCACGGAATACTCAACCCCATCACAAGTCCCTCCCTTCAAGTCTGATCGAAGGAAGTGTGTCTGACTGATTAGACTAGTGTGGTGATGAAGAAGCTATGTTATGGTGGGTCCCTGCACCCACTACTACTTCATTGGAGGCACGTTGGGTCCGAGGAATCGAAGCATTCGTCTCTCGGCCCAAGGCAATCCTTTGAAGTAGTCCAATAGTCCCCGTGCGTTTCGAGGCGAGGCAAAGGTTCGCTGAGCCTGTCATAAGGCAAAGAGATAAATAAAGTGCTAGTGTGGAACTAGGTTTGCTAAGCCTGACGTAAGGCGAAGAGAAGTAGAATTGCCAAGCTTGTCGTAAGGCAGTGAGATAAATGAAGCGCTAGCGTGGAGCTACGTTCACCGAGCCTGTCGTAAGGCGAAGAGAAGCGCTAGCGCGGAGCTAGGATCGCCGAGTCTGTCGTCAGGCGAAGAGAAGCACTAGTGCGGAGCTAGGATCGCTAAGCTTGTCGTAAGGCGAAGAGAAACGCTAGCACGGAGCTAGGTTCGCCGAGCCTGTCGTAAGGCGAAGAGAAGCGCTAGCACAGAGCTAGGATCGCCGAGCCTGTCGTAAGGCAATGAGATAAATGAAGCGCTAGCGCGGAGCTAGGTTCGCCGAGCCTGTCGTAAGGCGAAGAGAAGCGCTAGCGAGGAGCTAGGATTGCCGAGCCTGTCGTAAGACAGTGAGATAAATGAAGCGCTAGCGCGAAGCTAGGTTCGCCGAGCCTCTTGTAAGGCGAAGAGAAGCGCTAGCGCAGAGCTAGGTTCGTCGAGCCTGTCGTAAGGTGAAGAGAAACGCTAGCGCGGAGCTAGGACCGCCGAGCTTGTCATAAGGCGAAGAGAAGCGCTAGAGCGGAGCTAGGTTCACCAAGTCTGTCGTAAGGCGAACAGAAACACTATGGAGCTAGGATCGCCAAGCCTGTTGTAAGGCAGTGAGATAAATGAAGCGCTAGCGTGGAGCTAGGTTCGCCGAGCCTCTCGTAAGGCGATGAGAAGCGCTAGCACGGAGTTAGGATCGCCGAGCCTGTCGTAAGGCAGTGAGATAAATGAAGCGCTAGCGCGGAGCTAGGTTCGCCGAGCCTCTCATAAGGCGAAGAGAAGCGCTAGTGCGGAGCTAGGTTCGCCGAGCTTGTCGTAAGGCGAAGAGAAACGCTAGCGTGGAGCTAGGATCATCGAGCCTGTCATAAGGCCAAGAGAAACGCTAGCGCGGAGCTAGGATCGCCGAGCCTGTCGTAAGGCGAAGAGAAGTGCTAGCGCGGAGCTAGGATCGCCAAGCCTGTCGTAAGGCAGTGAAATAAATGAAGCGCTAGCGCGGAGCTAGGTTCGCCGAGCCTCTCGTAAGGCGAAGAGAAGCGCTAGCACGAAGCTAGGATCGCCGGGCCTGTCGTAAGGCAGTGAGATAAATGAAGCGCTAGCGCGGATCTAGGTTCGCCGAGCCTGTCGTAAAGCGAAGAGAAGCGCTAGCGCAGAGCTAGGATCGCCGAGCCTGTCGTAAGGCAGTGAGATAAATGAAGCGCTAGCGTGAAGCTAGGTTTGCCGAGCCTCTCGTAAGGCGAAGAGAAGTGCTAGCACGGAGCTAGGATCGCCGATCCTGTCGTAAGGCGAAGAGAAACGCTAGTGCAGAGGGGATATGCTGGAAGTTCCTAGGTCCTTCCCCCTTCTCCTCTCATTCTTCTTGTCGTAGAACACTGGAAGCAACAGAGTTAATTTTCTCCAAGTCCCCTAGGGACTCTCACCGGTGCACTAGAGGTGTCGCTGTAGGATCGGGTTGGTCCGGCTAGAGGGGGGTGAATAGACGGTTAAGAAATAAAACAAGAGGGCACTCGTCTTTAAGAAAAACTTGGTTGCAACTTGGTCGTTGCTTCCAAGACGGTTAACGCACAATCAGAAAATCTCCTTGTGGCGGAGAAGCCTTACAACTGAAGCACACTTAGACTTAAAGAAATTACAGAATTAATGACTTTGAATCTAAATCTCTAAGCCTATTTATAGGTTGAGTGATATGATCTTGATCGTTGATACAAGATTGAGTTGGATCTTGATCGTAGATCTAAGATTATCTCAACCAAATTTTGAACTCTAATTAAAAGAGAAACATTTATCTCTTTTAATCGGCTCTTCAATGTTTCGATTATTCTGAAGATAAGTTTTGACTTTTGATCACGTGTAAAGCTTTAACAAGCTTTGATTAAAAGCTTTTAAAAAAAACTCTAATCGGCTTTTAATTAAAAGCTTTAACAAGCTTTAATTAAAAGCTTTAAAACGTTTTAATAAAAGCTATAATCAGCTTTTAATTAAAAGCTTTAATAAAAGTTATAATCGGCTTTTAATTAAAAGCTTTAATTAAAAGATTAAATTAAAAGCTTTTATAAAAGACGTTCGTAAGTAGATCTTCTAGGTGATTTCTGACCAACTGGAATTAGGCTCACCCGAACCTGACTCCAGCCTTTCGCCCCTCGAGCGTCCTTCCTCCCGGCTTCTCGTCCCTCGGACACCGCGCACATCCTTCTCGTTCCACCGGCGTACTCTTCCGCAGCTTCCGTGTCCCTCGGATTGCACCGAGCCCGTCGGCTCGCTTTCCCGCGCAATCCTTCTCGTCCGCCACATCTTACGCTCGACTTCCTCCGTACCTAAGCTCCTGCACACTTAGCAGAGGGATCAGTAAACCAACATGACCCAACTAACTTGGTGGATCACATCAAAACTAACCGGGGCACCAATAGTCGCCACATGCCCCCACCGGTGGTGAGACAAATCTTCGGTGGTGGTGGTGCGAAGTGGAGATTCTGGGGATCTCGATTTGCCCCCGAAACCACTTGACGCGAGGCAGCTTGCTCGATCTGATGTTGTTCGAGCACACCCTTAGCGGCATTGGCGACCAATCGATCTAGTTCCTCTTTCATTAGGACGATGGATTGTCCCGCCGGCTCGGCTATCGGTGCTCCTTTTGGTGTTTTATTGATTTCCCATAGACGGTGCCAAACTTATTCCGAAAGGAGTCGACGTCGACGGCCAGTCACCGAGGTTCAGCTCGTGTGGATGCTGACGGGAGGGGAGGAACTTTACGCCCTGCAAGATCAACATGAGCATTAGGGGAACATGCCGGAGGTTGTCCGGCAGAGCCCACTCCGACGCTCAAGTCAGTGCCTCGATGGAGAGAAGTATTAAGTAGAAAGAAGTATGAGTAGCAGAGAATGCATAACCCCCTTACCGGAGGGGTTGGTGTACCTTTTATACTTGTGGCGGCTGTCTCATGAATCTCCACGATCATTGCCACGTCCCCCCGATTGTCGATTACAGGATAACTTTTGCAACGGTCCACGCCGTCATTAAGTTTGGACTATTGTGACAATTATGGGTTATGATGACTCTGCGATAAGGGGTGATGGTTATCCGCAGATCTGAAGAAAGGGGGACCGTTACTTGAGGCCGGGTGTTCTTGGGCTCTGCTTCCTCGAGGTGAGCTCGGGGTCTTCTGGCCAGGGGGTCCCGGGCATTCCGCTTTCCCGAGGTGGTCTCAGGGACTTGGCTTCCCGAGGTGATCTCAGGAGCGCGTCATCTGAGTTGAACTCTGGGGTGTGTCTACCCGCGGGGGGGGGGGGGGGGGGGGGGGATCCCGTTCCCGAGAGGGTCTCGGGAGCTCTGGAAAGAGAGTCGTTCAGACTCGCTATACCTTGCCACACAACTTCTTCAGCCCACATGTTAGCCACGGGGTACTCAACCCCATCAATATGAATTCCCATTAATATTTTGAACTTTAAGTATGTACAATGATCAAAACAAAATGATTGTTTTTTATTATCATAGAGCAATAAAATAAATACATACTCCCACTAGATGAGTTCTTCTCCCATAAGAATAACTTCCATATCCACAACATGCATATGAAACACCATATGCACTAAGCCTTTGGTGAGTGAATCTGCCAACATAGAATCTGTGCTGATGTGCTCTACCATGATCTGACGACTCTGAACTCTCTCTTTAATCGCTAGAAACTTGATGTCAATGTGCTTCGACTTTGACGAACTGCGGTTGTTCTGGCATAAAATTCTATAGCTTTATTATCATAATAGATCCTCAGTGGTCTGTTAATGTCGTCAACAATCTGCAATGCTGTGATGAAGTTCCGTAGCTAAATTCCGTGATTGGATGCTTTGTAGTATGCAACCAACTTTGCTTCCATGGTAGATATGGCTACTAGCGTTTGCTTGACGCTCTTCCAAGATATAACCCCTCCAGCAAGCATGAAGATATAGCCCGAAGTGGATTTCCTGCTATCTAAGCATCCAGCAAAATCAGAGTCTGAATAACCAATCACCTCCTGGTGATCTGACCACCGATACATAAGTATGTGTCCTTTAGTTCTTTGCAAATACCACAACACTCTTTTAACTGCTTCCTAGTGCGACGGTCCTGGGTTACTTACATATCTGCCTAACATCCCAACTATAAATGATATATATGGTCGAGTATAAACTTGTACATACATGAAATTTCTCACTGCTGATGCATATGAGAATTGTTCCATCTTCTTTATTTTAAGTTCAAGTCATGGATACTGTTGTAAGTTGAACTCGTCACCTCTTGACAATGGTGTGTCACTAAGTGTACAATTCTACATGCCATACCTTATAAACACCTTCTCAATATAGGCCTATTGTGAAAGTCTAAGAATGTCTCTTGAACGATCACGACAGATCTGAATGCCTAGAATAAAAGATGCTTCACCAAGATCATTCATTTCAAATTTACCGGATAGAAATGACTTGGTTTCATGTAGTAGACTCTTATTATTGCTCGCAAGCAATATATCGTCCATGTACAGAACAAGTATAACAAACTTACTCCCACTGAACTTGACATATATGCACTGATTAATGGAGTTCTCTTTAAATCCAAATGAGGTAACCACTTAATCAAATTTCCAGTACTATTGACGGGACACTTATTTTAAACCATAAAGGATTTCTTTAATATACATACTATGTGCTCTAAGTTTGAGGACTCAAAGTTCTCTAGTTACACCATATATATAGACTCCTCTATGTCTCAATTGAGGAATATAGTCTTTACGTCCATTTGCTATAGCTCCAAATCAAAATGAGTTATAAGTGCTATGATTACCATAAGGGAGTCTTTCATCAACATAGGTGAGAAAATCTCCTTATAATCAATGTATTCTTTCTGAGTGAATCCATTGGCAACAAAACGAGATTTATACCTTTCGATATTTCCCTTCGAGTCCCGCTTGATTTTAAATATCCATTTACAATCAACGGGTTTCGAACCTTCAGGCAATTCGATAAGTTCCCAAATGTCATTGTTTATCATAGACTTCAACTCTTCTTGTATGATGTTAATCCAACTTTTAGGTTAGAGCATTGTTTGACTTCTTGAAAAGATGTAAGATTACTTTCCAACCCTATATCAAATTTGTTGGTGCAAAAAGCATCAGACATGAACAGTCAACCTCAAGTGTTTCGATGTTTGACAATATACCAAGGCTTGATCAAAGTGATCAAGGGTTAAGCTAAACAGGACCTGATGTTTGGTAGGGTAAACTCAGGTTTGATCAGTTTGACCAAAGGGTTAGCCAGACATGACCTGATGTTTAGAAGAGTAGTTATTACCCAGGGTTGGTCAGGTTGACCAAGGGTTAGCCAAACAGGACTTGATGTTCGGCAAAGTGATCAAACCTAGATTTGACATGTGTAACAATATACCGAAGTTTGGTTAGTTAGAACAAGGGTTAGCCAAATAGGATCGGATGTTTGACAGAGAACCCAGGGTTGGTCAGTTTGACCAAGGGATAAGCCAAACAGGACTTAATGTTTGGCAGAATGATTAAACATATCCGGACTGAGCCAAACAGAACATGATGTTTGGCAGAGAGAAGTCTAGTCAGGATTAAGATGACTAGCAAAGAAGTTCTTCTCAATGCAACGAAGTCCTGGTAAGTAAAGCTGGGCACGAAGTCTTGGTTCCGAGAATTGGGCACGAAGTCCTAGTCGTGGATTGTGCATGAAGACCTGACCGAGGGTTGGGCACGAAGTCTTGGTTCGTGGAATTGGGCACGAAGTCCTGGTCGCGGATTGGGCACGAAGACCTGGCCGAGGGTTAGGCACGAAGTCCTGGTTCGGGGAATTGGGCACCAAGTCTTGGTTGTGAATTGGGTACGAAGACCTGATCGAGGGTTGGGAACGAAGTCCTAATTCGGAGAATTGTGGACGAAGTCCTGGTCGCGGATTGGGCATGAAAACCTGACCGAGGGTTGGGCGCCAAAGTCCTAGTTCAAGGAATTGGGCACGAAGTCCTGGTCGAGGATCGGGCAAATGACTTAGCCGAGCGAGGACTACGGACAGAAGTAGAGACGGGTCGAGGATCGAACACCTCGAGATTAGGGAGTCTCGGAGGTCGAGCAAAAGTTCAACCGGAGGTCCCGGTTGGCAAAGGGTAACTTATAGTGGAGTAGGTGAGGATGCGTTCCCGGGAAAGGGAACAGTAGGCGTCGGTTCGACCTAGGATTTTATTTGAAATGCAAAGTCAGAACCAAAACAGTTCTGGCTGTTATTCATGCATGCATTTATTTTATTTTTGAACTAACCCTGGTTGTAGATTGAAAGGAGTTGGTTGTTGCGAACCCAGACGCCTAAAAGGGATCAGGCACCTGAGAACCCAGGGGCCTGAATGGGATCAGGCGCCCAAGAACCTATTGGATTGAGAAAACACGATAGAGGGGGGGGGGTGAATATCGTGAAACCGTTTCGGATTAGAAAAGAGAATGCGCAGCGGAAAACTAAAACAAAACAGACACGAACACAAGGATTTTTTACTTGGTTTGGAGTTGCAGTCGGCTCCTACTCCAAGGCCCACGGTCCTTGATCGTTTACTACGGGCAATTCTATAATCGCGCAAGTTTTTACAAAGATTTGTACAGTAATGGTGTAGTAAAAAGAACAATTATACTCTTCGTTACCGATGCCCGGTGTGGATCGTACTTCGGTGCGGAGGGTCGTCGTCGGTGCTTAGAATCTCGAGATCGGAGGTTTCCGGAGCAGAGCGCTTGAGTCGAAGAGCGTAGAGGCATTTGAAAAGTTGATACTGAAGCCTTAGGGGTCGAGCCCCTTTTATAGCACTCCTGGGGGCGCCCGGGATGCTGGGGGCGCCTGACACATGCCTTCGGATCCGAGAACTCTCATCCGAAGCTCGGTCAGCGGTTATCCCTCCAGAATCGGGCTCGGAGCTGACGGGGGCGCCCTGGTTGACTTGGTCTGCTGGCTTCTGCTTCGATCACTTGTTTTGGCTTGGACCCGGGGCGCCCGAGGCATCTAGGGCGTCCGGGAGCTTGAGGGCGCCTGGCCCAGTAAGCTTCCGAAGCGATTCTTGCTTAGCTTGTTCGTTTGGCTTTGACCTTGGTCGCCCGGGACCTCCCGGGCGCCTAACCCAGCTGCTACCCCTCTCCTTTGGGGCGTTCTGAGCTGCAGAAACATGTTCCTTTGGTCCCTGCATCCAAGGTTAGTTCCACAACAAACAAGGCAAGAATATACATTAGTTTTTACAACCGTAGCTGTCTTGGTTCTGACTTTGAGTCTCCCAAAAAGAACCCTAGGTCGAACTGACGCCTACTGTTCCCTCGACGGGGAACGCGTCCTCACCTACTCCTCTCAGGAGAGTTTACCTTTTGCCAATCGGCTCCTCCGATTGGACTTTTTCCCAGCAGTCCTTCGCTAGGTGCCTAGCAGCCCTTCGCCAGGTCTTTGGTACCAAGCAGTCCTTCGCCAGGTGCCTAGCAGTCCTTCGCCAGGTCTTAGATTCCTAGCGGCCCTTCGCCAGGTGCCCAGCAGTCCTTCACCAGGTCTTAGGGTTTCAATGCCTAGCAGTCCTTCGCTAGGTGCCTAGCAGTCCCTCGCCAGAACTTCTTTCTGCACACTCAGGTAACATGTTAGACCAACATAACATCTTAACTTTTGAACCCTTTGCCATTATCAAAACCCAGGTTCGACTTAGGTGCTGCCTGCACCAACAATCTCCCCCTTTTTGATTTATGGCAACCCGGTTCAAAAAGTTAAGTTTAAAAAACAGGTAAAAATTCCAATTTCATTTCCTCCCCCTGGAAGGAATCTCCCCCTACATTTTTCAACGGTTCGCGGGGTTTAAAAAAAAGTTTTAAAAGAGAAATTATTTTTCAACACTTAGAATCTTTTCCAAAAGAAAATGTAAGTTAGAAAATATTTTCCAAAAAAATTTTTGGGTTGGAAAGCAATGTAAGTTAGAAATTATTTTCCAAAAACAATTTGAGTTGGGCACTTGGAAAATTTGTACTTAGAGAATTTACACTTAGAAAATTTTCAAGTCAATTCATAGTTTTCGCATTTTAGAAAATTTTCTAATCTTCTTCTGAAGTTTCTATTACAGAAAGAACTTTTAGCATATTTTTGAGTTGTGAAAAACATTTTTCCAACCTAGAAAGTTTTTAAGGAAAAAATTAATACTTTCTATTAGAGAAATTTCAGATAAGTACTTAGAGAAAAATTTTGAGAATAGCTTAAGTCAAGTACTTAGAAATAATTTTGAAAATAATTTAAGTCATGTACTTTGAAATAATTTTGAAAATAATTTAAGTCAAGTACTTTAGGGATTTTACTTTTTGAAAATTTACTTTTTGAAAGAAAGAGAAACTAAAGTTTTGAAAATTTTAAACTTGAAATTGTTGAAAGTTGAAAAAAAATTTAAACCTTCTCTCCTTGCCAATCTAATTTTTTCAAAAAAATTTAAACCTTCTCTCCTTTTCAATCTCTCCCCCTTTGCTATATATCAAAACAAACAATATAGTAAAACAATATAGCAAAAGAAGTAAGGTGTTGTACTGAACCAATTCAAGGTATAAACTGGACCAAATCAATTTGAATTATCTCTTTCGGGTCCTATCTAACCCAATTAGCAACTTACTAGCTGTTATAAACAGTAGCTTTCGCTAGGGCTAGTCAAGTTAAGTGTTTTGTTCAAGTTAGATTTTCTAAGCTTGACACTTAACCTGATTACTGTTGATTGGTATTTAGTGCCCCAATTACTGCAGATGCACAGACTTAAACATCTTGAATCAACGCAAAGACCTAAGCATCTCAACCCATTCTAGGTGATCAATCAAAAGTACCCTAAGGTGCTTGTGAGATGCTGGCTTCTAGATCTATAGGTGCATGCAGTTCTAGGGTTAGGGCCTAAGCTAAGTCCATTTGCGAAAAAACCCTAGTTTTGAAGGGGGTAATTTTTGAAAAAAAACTAAGTCGAAAAATTAGTTTTAAAAATACACAATAATTTTTAAATTAAGTAGAACTGATAAGTAATAAAACAATTTTTTTTTATCAAAACAGAAGTAGAGTAAACCTATTCTACCAAGCATAACCCTAACTGCCTTCTTAGTGAGCTGAACTCAGACTCAGGTAAGGGTTTGGTGAATATATCAGCTAAGTTAGATTTTGAGTCTATATGCTTAAGAACTATTTCACCCCTGGCTACGTGATCTCGTACAAAGTAGTGTTTAACTTCTATGTGTTTAGTTCTGGAGTGTTGGATTGGATTCTTAGTTAGATTAATTGAGCTTATATTATCAATGTAGACCTGAGTTTGAGTGTAGTTAAGCTGGAAGTCTTTGAGAGTGTTCATCATCCATAAGAGTTGTGCTACACACTCTCCTAAGGCAACATACTCAGCTTCAGTTGTGGATAGAGCTACACAGTATTGTTTTCTGCTGCACCAACTTACTAGACTATTTCCTAACAGTTGGCAACTTCCACTTGTACTCTTTCTATCTAGTTTACAACCAGCGTAGTCATAATCTGTGTATCCTGACAAGTCAAAGGTTGAGGTCCTAGGATACCAAATCCCTACATTTAGGGTGCCCTTAACGTATCTTAGTACTCTTTTTAGGACTGCTAAGTGCGTTTCCTTAGCATAGGTTTGGTATCTAGCACACATTCCTACAGCAAAAAGGATATCAGGTCTGCTGGCTGTAAGGTACAGTAGACTTTCAATCATACTTCTATAGAGTTTAAGGTCTACTGGTTTACCATCAGGGTCACTATCGATTTTTACATTTGTGGCCATGGGGGTACTTATGCTTTTAGAGTTATCCATTTTAAATTTCTTTATTGACTCCTTAGCATATTTGGATTGATGGACATAGTTTCCATCCCTAGTTTGTTTAATTTGTAACCCTAGAAAGAAGTTGAGCTCACCAACTAAGCTCATTTCAAATTCATTTTTCATTATTTTAACAAATTCTTTTAGGAAATTTGAGTTGGTGGATCCAAAGATTATATCGTCGACGTAGATTTGGGCAATAAAGATTTCTTTTCTTAAGGTCTTAATAAATAGGGTTGAGTCAATTTGTCATTGTTTAAATTCTTTAGAAATTAGGTAGGTTGATAAGCATTCATACCAGGCCCTAGGTGCTTGTTTTAGTCCATAAAGTGCTTTAGTGAGTTTGTAAACATGGTCAGGTCTTTCTAAGTCCTCAAAACCGGGGGGTTGTCCTACATAGACTTCTTCCTTAATAAATCCATTTAGAAAGACTGACTTTACATCCATTTGGTAGAGTTTAAATCCTTTATGGAATGCAAAGGCTAACAACATCCTAATGGACTCAAGTCTAGCTACTGGGGCATAGGTTTCGTCATAATCTAACCCTTCTACTTGACTGAATCCTTTGGCTACTAAGCGGGCTTTATTTCTCACTATTTCTCCTTGATCATTTAGCTTATTCCTAAAAATCCACTTAGTATCAATAATGGATTTGCCATCAGGTTTAGGTACTAGTTCCCAAACTTGGTTCCTTTCAAACTGGGCTAACTCTTCTTGCATTGCTATGATTCAATCAGGATCAGGTAAGACTTCCTCTATAATCTTAGGTTCAATCTTTGAAATCATTGCAATCTGACTGAGGTTCCTATAGGCGGACCTAGTTCTAACTCCTAAGGCTGGATCACCCACAATTTGATCAGTTGGGTGACTGAGTCTGGGTTTCTTAGTTTTTCTGGAACTTGGTTCAGCCTCAGGTCCGGCTGGTTGGTTTGGTTCAGTGATTGGTTTAACTACTTGGGTTGGTTCAATTGTCCCAATGGTTGGTTCAATATTTAGTTCATTTAGGGGCTCAATTAAAGGTTCAACAGTATGTTCATTATCTTCTTGATCAGTATTTGATAAATTTAGATCTGGATTATCAGATTTTGAGTTAATTTCTTCATCAAATATCAGATTTGTTGTTTCTTCAATTTTCTTGGTTTGTTTATTGTAAACCCTATAGGTTCTACTTGTTATTGAATATCCTAAGAAGATGCCTAGGGTTGACTTAGACTGGAATTTACCTAGATAGTCCTTGGTGTTTAGGATATGGACTTTGCACCCAAAGACCCTTAGGTAATGTAGGTTTGGAAGTCTATGGTAGTATAATTCGTAGGGTGTTTTATTGTGTCGTTTGTTAATTAGGACCCTATTTTGGATGTAGCAAGTCATACTAATTGCTTCTGCCCAATATTGGTTAGCTAGGTTGAATTCATTGAGCATAGCCCTAGCGGCTTCCTGTAGGGTTCTATTTTTCCGTTCAACTATCCCATTTTGCTGGGGGGTTCTAGGACATAAAAATTTGTGTATATACCCATTTACCTTAGAAAACTCCTCGAATTGTTGATTTTCAAACTCTCCTCCGTGGTCACTCCTAAGTCTTTTGATTTTGGTATCATTTTGATTTTCAATTAACTTACAAAAATCACTAAATAAGTTTAGGGTTTCATCTTTGGCCTTCAGGAACCTTACCCAGGTAAATCTAGAGTAATCATCAACAATTACTAAACAATACCGGTTTCCGCTTAGTGACTTGGCTCCATGAGAATCAAATAGGTCAAGGTGTAGGAGCTCAAGTGTGGTCTGAGTTAGATCAGATTGAATTAGTTTGTGATTAGACCTGGTTTGTTTACCTTGATTACATGATTTACATATTAAGTTTTCATGATTTTTAATTTTAGGTATACCTTTAATTAGGCCAAGTTGGGTGATTTTTGAAATTAATCTTAGATTAGTGTGTCCTAATCTCCTATGCCAGAGGTTTGATTCTTCTAACTGAGTTAACATGCATTTAGGTACTAGGGGTAGGTTTATAGTGTAAACATTATTTTTCCTAGAGCCCTTAAGCATGATTTCTGAGTCTTGCAAGTTTCTAATCAGGCAGTTAGAGTTGGTGAAGGTAACTACATAGCCAGTATCACATAATTGACTTATGCTAAGCAGGTTAAATTTAAAATTTTCAACCAAAAGAACCTTTTTAATAACAAAGTCAGATTTAAGTTCAATGTTACCTGACCCAATCACCTTGAGTGTAGCATTGTTGTCAAATGCTACTGAGCCTAGGTTCTTGAACTTGATTTTGGTGAATTTCAATTTATCCCCAGTCATGTGTCTGGAGCACCCGCTATCCAACATCCATTGGTCCAAATCTTTATGTTCCTACATATAAAGAGTTTTGTTGATTTGGATCCAATTAGAATTAAGGATAGCTTAAATTGATTTTCACAGCCTAGTCTGTCTCACCCAACCTAGAGTTATCAATCACGTTGGCCTTATGGGTTTTTGTGAGACAGGTTTTAGTAGACAGAATTATTTTGAAAAATCATGATTTATTTTGAAAAAGTTAAATTAATTTTGAAAACAATTGGTTTTGAATTTATTTTGAAAAAAATGTTTAAATCTATAATTAACTGAAAATTTGTGTTAGATTCGAATTTGACAAAGAATAATTTGAATTTGAATTTCAAAAATTGGCTTCCAGGTCTTGGCGAGGCACTAGGCCTTCTTTGGCCGTAGCCTTATTGGATCATCAACCCTTTCCTTGACAAAGCCTTTTAATGAAATTTCATTTTCAAAATTACTTTTTGAAAAATTCTGGTCTAACTAGTTTGGGTCTTGGATCGGTAGCTTCGGCTAGTTCCACCAAAATGGCTTCCCCAACGTACTATCATCTCACCGCCACCCAATACTATGTTGTTCAAATTTCAATTAATTGGTTTGGTCCTTAATCTAACCAGTCCTAGGTCTAAGCATGATAAATTGCAGAAAATAAATAGACAAGCAATCATGCAAATTAAAATAAGAAAATAAATTCATTTAACAATGAAAATTGTTTTTAATTTGGCTTCCCCTGGACTAAAGCCACGATAATGGTTCGGCAAGATGTGAATCTTGTCCTTGGGGATCAAATACTGATTTGATCCAGTTTGTTTGTTCAGGCACAGTTTGGGTACCCATGCCTGAATTTTAGGTCTAGACTGATTCAGTACAGCATAGTATGACCTTTTTCTTGCCTTGGTTCGATAGCCTAACCCGGATCGATTTAGAACCGACTTCTGTTTTTCAAGGATCATGTCAAGACCCTTGGAACCAGAAGTGAATCGTTCTAATGCTGCTCTAAGGTCCTTGACTTGAGTTTTCAAGGAGGAGTTCTCTTTCTCAAGTTTTTCAACTTGAGTAGAGGTTCCTTCTTGAACCTTCTTAGTTAAGGATCTAGAGTCAGCTCCCTCTTTCAGGAGTTTTACTTCCTGTCGGAGGGACTCGACTCGGATTTTGGCTTTCGCCAAGTCGTGAGAAAGGTAAGCAATTAATTCAGTTAATTGAATTCTAGTAAATCCACTTACAGTGATTTCGCCGTCCTCTGAAAATGTAAGCTTTCTGTCGTCCGACTCCGATTCTGACTCGGTCTCGATTTCTTCCGAAGCAGTCAGGGCGAGTAGGTTCGATTGTGGGGCCTCTTCTTCTTCTTCGGAGGAAGACTCATCCCACGTTGCTTGAAGACCTTCTTCTTCTTGTCTTCTTTGTTTCCTTCAGATTGGGGCATTTCGTCTTGTAGTGACCCTTCTTTTTGCACTCGTAGCAGGTCACATTTGGTTTGGTCTTTTCATTTGAAGGTTCAGCTGGTTCTTCCTTCTTTTGGCTGGCTTTTCTTCTGTTGGACTGATTCTTCAACTCCTTGTAGTAGTTCCGAGCAAGCCTGACCAGCTTGGGTCGATTTCCTTCGCTGTCTTCTGAGTCCGAGTCTGAGTCAGACTCGGGTGTAGGTTGGGGCTTCTTCTTAGTTATCTTTCCAGTTTTACCTGCAACAAAAGCAATGCCTTTCTCGGCCAGGGTGCAGTTAGTCTGCTCATGTAATTCAAGTTTGGAAAACAACTCATCTAATTTAATTTTAGACAAATCCCTTGAAACTTTGTACGCATCTACCATAGATGCCCACAAAGTGTTTCTCGGGAAAGCGTTAAGAGTATACCTGATCAGGTCACAGTTTCCTACCTTGTGACCGATTGTGGGTAGACCGTTCATCAGCTCCTGAATTCTGGCATGGAGCTGGGCTGCAGATTCACTGTTGTTCATCTTGATTGTGTACAGCTTGTTTAGTAGTAGGTCCCTCTTGCTGATTCGGGTGTCGGAGGTTCCTTCGTGCAGCTCAATTAGCTTATCCCAGAGTTCCTTTGCACTATTGAATGGTCCCACCCAGTTCAGCTCTTCTTTGGTTAGGCTGCATTGGAGTGTCGGGGTTGCTTTGACATCAGCTTCAATTTTCCTTTTTAGGGCGGTATCCCATTCGGTGTAGGATTGTGGCACTCCGTCAGCATTTTTAGGGATTTCCAGACCAGACTGGATTATTATCCACATGTCCACCTGAGTTTTCAGATGGACTTCCATCCTACTCTTCCAGTAGGAGAAATCCTCCCCACTGAAAAGTGGTGGTCTGGCGGTACTGAAGCCCTCTTGCATGGCCATTTAGGAATTACTGAAAAGAAAGAGAGAAAAAAAACACGTCCCAAGACTTGGTCTTGGATTATCAGTACGGGAAGATAAAAAAAAATTAGCGAGTGGTGTTGCACCAAACTCGATTAACGATAAAAATTCGATCGAAATTTTTTTTTGTAAAAATCTGAAAAAAAAACTCTCAAATTGGTGGTTGCACCAAATTTGAGCTTCCCCGCTCTGATACCACTTGTTGGATCGAGAAAACATGATAGAGGGGGGGGGTGAATATCGTGAAACTGTTTCGGATTAGAAAAGAGAATGCGTAGCGGAAAATTAAAACAAAACAGACACGAACACAAGGATTTTTTACTTGGTTCGGAGTCGCAGTCGACTCCTACTCCAAGGCCCACGGTCCTTGACCGTTTACTGCGGGTAATTCTATAATCGCGCAAGTTTTTACAAAGATTTGTACAGTAATGGTGTAGTAAAAAGAACAATTATACTCATCGTTACCGACGCCCGGTGTGGATTGTACTTCGGTGCGGAGGGTCGTCGTCGGCGCTTAGAATCTCGAGATCGGAGATTTCCGGAGCAGAGCGCTTGAGTCGAAGAGCGTAGAGGCGTTTGAAAAGTTGATACTGAAGCCTTAGGGGTCGAGCCCCTTTTATAGCACTCCTGGGGGCGCCCGGGACGCTGGGGGCGCCTGACACGTGCCTTCGGATCGAGAACTCTCATCCGAAGGCTCGGTCAGCGCTTATCCCTCCAGAACGGGCTCGGAGCTGACGGGGCGCCCCGATTGACTTGGTCTGCTGGCTTCTGCTTCGATCACTTGTTTTTGGCTTGGACCCGGGGCGCCCGAGGCATCCAGGGCGCCCAGGACCACCAGGGCGCCCGGGAGCTTGAGGGTGCCTGGCCCAGTAAGCTTCCGAAGCGATTCTTGCGATTCTTGCTTAGCTTGTTCGTTTGTCTTTGACCTTGGGGCACCTGGGACCTCTCAGGGCCTAACCCAGCTGCTGCCCCTCTCCTTTGGGGCGTTCTGAGCTGCAGAAACACGTTCCTTT
>JAGFNQ010001654.1:545872-561050 GCA_024364735.1 Boesenbergia rotunda
TCCTTCGCCAGGTGCCTAGCAGTCCTTCGCTAGGTCTTCTATGCCTAGCAGCCCTTCGCTAGGTGCCTAGCATCCCTTCGCTAGTCCTAGCCTAGCCCTTCGCAGGTGCTAGTTTCCCTGACAGCCCTTCGTCAGGTGCCTAGCAGCCCTTCGCTAGGACTTATTTTCCTGACAGCCCTTCGTCAGGTGCCTAGCAGCCCTTCGCTAGGTCTTTTCTTTCTGGCAACCCTTCGCCAGAGCCTAGCAGCCCTTCGCTAGGTCTTTTTCGTTCTGGCAGCCCTTCGCCAGAGCCTAGCAGCCCTTCGCTAGGTCTTAGGGTTTCCATGCCTAGCTTAACTAGGACTTTTCTCAGGCTTAGGTTACTTCTCCTTCGCTCCCCTTTGTCTGTTCAACATATTACTGACTTAAGTACATTGTCAAACATTAAAACACATAAAGGAGAACATCATTGATGCAACTTGCACCAACAATCTCCCCCTTTTTGATGTTTGACAATAACTTAAGTTAGATTGGTTTAAGGGGCTAAATTGCTATCCTTGGGATAGAATAAAAGGTATAGGTTTTGGGAGAGTAAAAAATATTCTAACTGAAAAAATCTAACTTAAGCACTCTCTCCCCCTTTGTCATGCATCAAAAAGATAAAAACTTGCATCAATAATGAAAAACCTTTGAATTTTTGTTTTGAAAATACTTAGTGCAATTTTGTTTTTAAAAAAATTGCATAAATTTGAAAATGCTCTAGGTTTAAAGTATAAGTACTTTGAAAAGATGATTTGTAAGGAGTGCAAGTACTTTTAAAAGATTATTTAAATCCCTTTTTTGAAAGAATATAAGTATTTTTTTTTTTTGAGAAATTAAGTACTTAACATTACATTTGAAAATATTTTTTTTCAAAATTAAGAATATTGGTTTTGAAAGACATAAGTATTTTTTTTTGAAAATATTTTACTTGATTGAGTTTCTTTTCCAGTCTGACACCATCCTAGGAAACCTTGTTGACCACAAGGGCATTTCCTAAGTGTCCTAGAAAGTTTTCAAACAAGTAAATATTATTATAAATTTTTAAGAAAAATGATAATATTTCACAAAGTATGTGCTGAAAAACTCTGTGAATTTTGAAGATCTAATATTTTACTTAACTTGGTCTATTTTCCAGCCTGACACTATCCTAGGAAACCTTGTTGACCACAAGGACATTTCCTAAGTTTCCTGGGAATTTTCCAACCTAAGTAAACATTATTTCAAAATAATTTCATAAGTCACACAAATTTTAACAAATAGTATTTTGAAAAGCATAGACTTTTAGAATTTTAAAAGCATGTAATTGAATAATTCTTTTAATTTAACCTCCCCCTAAACTTGACTCAGTCCTGGGAAGCTTGTTGACCACAAGTACTCTTCCTTTGAGTCTTAAGGTTTGATTCAAATCAAAGGAATTTTCTAATAATTTTAAAAAATAGTTTAAGACTTGAAAAAAATATTTGACTCAGACTCCCCCTAAATCTGACACATCCTAGGAGTCCTTTTTAGATTATGAAGTGGACCTTCCTCTGTGTCTTTAGGGTTTATCAGAATCAAAAGAACAGGTAAACATTTGATTTTTGCAATAGGTAAAATCTTTTTCGAAGAGCCACAAGTGATAATGATTAAAGCATGATTTTCGAAAAGATATTTTCAAATAATAGTAATGTTTTTAAAGTGCAGTTTGAAAAATATGAAAAGCACTCCCCCTGCATTAATGCCGTTTGACTCTATCTAAGTGCCCTAAGGAACTTTAGTGTTGTCCTAAGAGGCTTGTGTCTAATTGCGTGAGTCAATCAATTTTGAAAACAATATACCTTTTTTGAAAAATGTGTAATATATATAATCAATCAGACAAGCATGAATTCCATAAAAACATTATTATGTTAAAGCTCTATTTTGAAAAATATATTTTTAGAAAAATATTCTAACAATTTTGAAAACAATTTTGAAAAATATTTTTCAATTCATTAGTCCTTAACATCTCACCCATTTTAGATATATCAAAACAACAAGCATGATTGCCTTATAGGTGTATTGTGAGATGCTTGAATCATTTTCCATAAATTATTAAATCTAAGATTTAATTGAAATTTGTGTTAGATTCGAATTTGACAAAAGACAATTTGAATTTGAATTTCAGAAATTGGCTTCCAGGTCTTGGCGAGGCACTAGGCCTTCTTTGGCCGTAGCCTTATGGGATCATCCACCCTTTCCTTGACAAAGTCTTTTAATGAAATTTCATTTTCAAATTGAATTAGGTCATTTTCTGGTCTAACTAGCTTGGGTCTTGGATCGGTAGCTTCGGTTGGTTTCACCAGTCTAAAGAGACCAAATGGACTTGATCTTATTAGAGTTGGTTTCCCCAACGTACTATCATCTCACCTCCTCCCAATATTATGTTGCCAAATTTCAATTATCTTTTTCTTATGACCTTTCTAAATTATGCATAAAAATTAAATATGAATGACATGTCATATATTTTAAAGAAAGTAGCAAATGCATGGCATGACGATTATGCATGAGTCAAACAAGTCAAGGCATTTTATTTTTGTTTCTAAAAATGTATCAAATTCTCGATTTGATACATGTCGAGTGAACCCGCGAATATGTCAACCTACTTTGACATATTTAATGTTATTAATTTTAATTGTTACACTTTGGGTAAAATTTTACATTAGTTTGAGTGTAAGTTATTAAAGATTTTAGTTGGATTCAGGTTAATTACGAAATAATTGAGGTTGAATTAATTAGAAATTAATTAAGTAGGATTAATATTAAGTTAATTTTAATTGAAGTTATAATTTTAATTTAAATTTGAATTGAATTAAATTGAATTAATTTAGGTTTAATTTGAATTTAATTGAATTATTTGAATTAATTTGAATTTAATTGAATTTAATTGAATTATATGAATTAATTCGAATTTAATTGAATTTAATTGAATTATTTGAATTAATTCAAATTTATTTGAACTTAATTGAATTATTTAAGATTTAATTAATTAATTTGAATTTTTTAAGAATTAATTAATTTGAATTTGAATTATTAAGAATTAATTAATTTGAATTTGAATTATTGAGAATTAATTGATTTGAATTTGAATTATTGAGAATTAATTAATTTGAATTTGATTAAGATTTAATTTGAATTAATTTGGATTTAATTTGAATTAATTTGGATTTAATTTGGATTTAATTTGAATTAATTTGTATTTAATTTGAATTTAATTTGGATTTAATTTGAATTAATTTGTATTTAATTTGGATTTAATTTGAATTAATTTGTATTTAATTTGAATTAATTTGTATTTAATTTGAATTTAATTTGAATTAATTTGTATTTAATTTGAATTTAATTTGAATTAATTTGGATTTAATTTGAATTAATTTGAATTTAATTTGGATTTAATTTGAATTAATTTGTATTTAATTTGAATTAATTAGAGATTTAATTTGAATTAAAGTGAATTAATTGAATTAATTAGAGATTTAATTTGAATTAAAGTGAATTAATTGAATTAAGGCGAATTAATTGAATTAATTTGAATTAAGGCGAATTAATTGAATTAATTTGAATTAAGGTGAATTAATTGAATTTAATTGAAGTTTAATTGAATTAAATTGATTTAATTTAAGTTTAATTGAATTAATTGATTTAATTAAGATTTAATTGAATTAAATTGATTAATTAAGATTTAATTGAATTAACTTGATTAATTAAGATTTAATTGAATTAATTTGATTAATTAAGATTTAATTAACAGTTGTGGGTTTAAATTCATCATTTTCATTATTTCAAAGATTTCTTCTTCATTTTTATCTTTCTTTCCGAATTTTTCTATTAATTTTAATTTATTTGAACCTTTGTAATTTTCATTAATTATGGCCCTAATCTTAGAAAATTCCATTTCCTCCTCAAAATTAGATTCATCAACATCCTCAAAGTACGTGGAGTATAATGGGCCACTAGTTAAGGTTTTATAGTAGTCTTCAGGATTATCTATAATTAAATTATTATCAAGAATGAAATCATTTTTATCCTCAGAATAATTTTCAATTAAATCATGTTTATCCTCAGAATTATCCTTAAGGTTTTCAAATTTGAATTCTGAATTATTGTTAGGTTTTATTTTATTTGAATTACAATTTTCAAAAATATTATCAGAATTAATTTCATCAGAATTAAGCTTATCAGAATAATTTTCAGAATTAATTTTATCAGAAAGATTATCAGAATTAATTCTATTGATTAAATTATCAGAATTAATTTTATTAATTTCTAAATTGATATTCTGAATTAAATAATTAATTTCTGATATTTTAGCCGTATCTTTATTTTCTAACTTATCATGCAAGAGGCTAATTTTATTATGCAGTAATTCTAATTTATCAGAGAAATTAACTAACTTATCACAAAATATTGCAGGAAAAAATTTCGGAACATAAATTTTCCGTACCTTCGCCGGACACTTGTTTTTGTAGTGTCCGTACTTCTCGTATTTGAAGCATTGTACATGTTCCTTGTTCTTCCGGACTCCTGGCGCTGGTACCTCCTTCGCCGCCGGTGGTGTAGACCGAGTCTTACGAGTAGGACACTGATTTTTATAGTGCCCTCTCTCCCTGCACGTGAAATAAATAATATGCAATTTAAAATTAGACATTAAAAAAATTGTACCTGATTCACCCCTGGGCTCCCCCTCAACTCCTGGCGTCTTTGCTCCGTCGGCGGTTAGTCCGGTGAAGAGCAACTTGGCTCTGATACCACTTGTTGGACCGGTGCCGTCGATAGAGGGGGGGTGAATATCGATCGTGAAAACTTTCGTAAATATTTCGTAAGACTTCTGGACTCAGAGCGTTAGTGCAGCGGAAACAACAACAACAACAACAACAACAAAGCCTTATCCCACTAGGTGGGGTCGGCTATAGTGCAGCGGAAACATAAAAATAAAATAAAAGAAAGCAAAACAGGGGACACGGCAGGTTTATTTACTTGGTTCCCAACCCCCAGGGTCAGTACGTCCAAGGCCTATGTACTCGGCGTTGAGTCCACTAATAGTCTCCTTTCCGGAATTTCCGGAGGCGGAGAAACCCGACTTACAGTGCAATATTACAAGCAATAATAAAGAAAAATAAATACTGTAATTAATTGCAAACCAAGCAAAAATGTGAAGCTCGGCCGATCTGGACCTCCGAAGTGCCGCGCACTTCCTCCTGGAGCCTCCCGGTCGCAGAGCCTCGTCTTTAGCGCGTTGTCGTCGGTCGGAATGAATAGAATCGCAGTTAGGAAGTGTGTTTGAAGCTGAGGGGTCGAAGCCCCTTATATAGGCCTCCTGGGGGCGCCCCGGAAGACTCGGTCAACTCTTATCCTTGCGCCTACCTTGTCGCTGGTGATAAGATGGTTGACCAGGGCGCCCCGGATTCTCCGGGCGCCCCCGTGGAGGCTTATCCTATGTTCTGGCTTCGAAATAGCAAAACATCTACTAATTAGGGCGCCTCGGACGCTCCGGGCGCCCCGGTTGACACCTGTTCTGCATATACCACGAAACCTGCCTTTTTAATACTACCTGGGGGCGCCCCCCTTGCTGGGGGCGCCCTGGTTGCATGGGGGCGCCCCCAACACTGGGGGCGCCCCCAAGACTGGGGCAGCACCCTGCGCTTTGTCTCCGGTTCTTATTACCTGCAAGATATAAACACACAAAGCATATATGCATATAATATTAAGCTTAAGGACTTGGTTCGGACTTCGGATTTGCACGAAACCCTAGGTCGAACCGTCACGAGTTCCTATCCCCGAGAACTCGCCCTTCACCTACTCCTTTCAGGAGACGGTTGCCACCCGGTCCTTCAGGTGGACTTTTTGCTTAGCTTCCGATACTTCGGATCTCAAGACGCCCGAACCCCGACCAGTCTCTACTCTTGTCCTTGGTCATCGCTCAGCTAAGTTGCTTAGTCCCTTGGACCAAGACTTCATTACCTAGCAATCCTTCGCCAAGTGTCTAGCAGTTCTTCGCCAAGTCTTCTATGCCTAGCAGCCCTTCGCTAGGTGCCTAGCATCCCTTCGCTAGGTCTTCTATGCCTAGTAGTCCTTCACTAGGTGCCTAGTTTCCCTGACAGCCCTTCGTCAGGTGCCTAGCAGCCCTTTGCTAGGACTTGTTCCCCTGACAGCCCTTCGTCAGGTGCCTAGCAGCCCTTCGCTAGGACTTATTTTCCTGACAACCCTTCGTCAGGTGCCTAGCAGCCCTTCGCTAGGTCTTTTCTTTCTGGCAGCCCTTCGCCAGAGCCTAGCGGCCCTTCGCTAGGTCTTTTTCGTTCTGGCAGCCCTTCGCCAGAGTCTAGCGGCCCTTCGCTAGGTCTTAGGGTTTCCATGCCTAGCTTAACTAGGATTTTTCTCAGGCTTAGGTTACTTCTCCTTCGCTCCCCTTTGTTTGTTCAATATATTACTGACTTAAGTACATTATCAAACATTAAAACACATAAAGGAGAACATCATTGATGCAACTTGCACCAACACTGCCTAGGTGGCCTAAGAGGCTTCGAGGTTTGTCAAAACAGTGCAATCAGGTCTGCGGAAAAGAAATGTTTTTTTTTCATAAGTTGTTAGTTCATTTACTATAAGAAAGTAACTCTACTTCTCCCCCTTAGCCCACCCTACACCCCCTATTTGCTCAAGCATTCCACCTCATGCAACTTTCACTTCCCTTTTTCACCTGATATCAACAGACTACGTTGATTTTTCACCATTTCTGACCATTTTTCCCCTTATCTCCCCTACAGTATGTTCACCATTTTCTTGTCCTTTTATGATTACATGTTTAGTGCTCACTTATTATTTGTGACTCATTTTAATTAATTAAAAATAGAATTGTTAAATTTATCTATTCCTCTCATCCATATTATAATATTATTTTAATGAGACCGCCTAACCACCAACTGCTTAGGCGTTAGATGGTGAGTCCACCATCTTCTGCCTACATCTACTTTTAATAGTTTTCTTACTACTTGAGTTAGCCCAATCGAATTTCAGGAATTAGAAGTTTATGCAACCTATGAACCCGTTAATAACTGCAAACTGATCGCATATACTCATGTACCAAAAAAGAGTGAAATAAACATCGTGTTACTTATAAGTTCACAATCTCTGCTACTCAACTTGCACTGAAATAGGTTGAAAATACATGACTATCAGATTCTCAGAGGTTTAAAAAAAATGCTTAAAAAGAATGTTGTCAGTACTTACATTCCAGTAACTCGAAGAGAAGCGCCTTGCTTAAAAAATTGTGAACCTGATTCTATTTCCTTCAAAAGAACTGGAACACCAGGTTTGATTATCAATGTTGCCATCATTCAAAATTTTCAGAAGTCTCGGAAAAGAAAATATGCACCTGATAATTAATGTTAGGCAGGTTACAAGACATTAAATGCAGAATCCTTGTAATGAAAATTTAGAAGTGATGCAGCAGTTGAGTACCTAAAGTCTTAAACTACATAAAATATACCAATCTGAGTTTAAAAGTTACTATGATATTTCTAAGGATTAAAGCACAATATTGATTAGTAATTACTCTATTTCTCAAACATAATAAAAGTGAATTGCTGAACATGCACGTGTTGAACAATGCCAACCGAATACTGAATGATTCAATTTCTATTTTAGTCAAATCAGAAAGCAACAATATGGACATCAAGCAAGCTTGACTTACAAATTGGTAGCAGGATAAAGCATATGCCTGTGGAAGCTGGAAGCTATTACCAGTTTACCACACTGATCTTTAGGCTATGCTTCAATTGTTATGGAAGCGAAGCATATTATGAACTAAGGTATAAAACTAATATTAAAGATTAATTCAAGATTAGTTGGATAAATAAACTAACCCATAACAAGAACACTAGAGGATGGTAATGTTGCAACGTAGTTGTTTAAGAAAAGAAGAAGATAAAGTGCCCCTACATATTATATACTTAAACTAAGGTTATATAAAATGTAAATCCTGTACTTAGAAATAGTAGACAGTTGGCTGTAGGAGAAACTTTCCAATCAAGATACGCTATGCAAGATCCAAAACAAGAGAATAAATTCTAAAAATGAAACTATACCGTTGCTCTCCATTGCTTGAGCTAGCAAGGACTTCCTCTTATTCCTCTCTCCTTTGTTGCCCTTCTGCGGGGCAAGCACATCATGAGTTGAGAGGGAATAGGGGGCCTATCCGTTATATAGATGCAAAAGGAAATCCTAAAATAACCGTGTTATGGACCGTGGGCATGCCCATGCAACAACGCACGACAGATTTGGAAAGAAGGGTGCATATCAAGAGAATTGATGCAACTATAGTATTTAATTTTTATTTAAGTCAATTATGTTTTACTTTCGGTAGAATTGAGTCAAGTATATTTTATTTTCAATAGGATTGAGTCTAGTATTTTTTATTTTTAGTAAGAATAAAACATTTCTTATTCAGTGTTTGTTTTCTTCCTTTGTCAAGAAGGAACGCCAATAGATCTATTTAAATAGTTGGAATGTGCAATAAAGATGACAACTAAGTTTATAAAAAGAAATCAAACCCCCTGGATCAAGAGATTCTCTAATTCAAACAAGCCTCAAATTATCCCTACCACCATAGGCTATCAAGGTCATAAAACCAAGAAGACAAAGATTGATTCCACCGATCCACCGGTAAATCGTCCCATTACGCGATCCATATCCAAGGGACATAACAAACTGCCATAAAAAGCTATCAGAATAATGATTAACGAGGTTTTTTCAACCAACCTCGGGCGACCGGCCCGGCCACACGGAAGTTTCCCACCGGCCGCCAGGGCATAAAAAGCTATCAGAGATTGAAGCCTATATAGTCATCACATCACAATGAAATCATTCCTTGATTCAATCGCACATTCACACCGTATAATTTAACACTTAGGGTTGAACTTTTGTAGTGCGATTTTAATTAAAACAAATTTCAGTTATTAATAAATATTCACCAAAAATCATGGGAAATTCCAACATTGGCACCATTATAAAAAATGTTGTCAGAGGACAAAAGTAACTAACCAAATTATTAACCAATGTAAGCTTTAGAAATATAAGATACCAGGAGCACCCAAATACTATATGTAACCATGAAAATGTTTGAATGGAGAAGGATAAGCAAAGCAGCTCATGCTGCAAGGAATGCGACACCCGGAATGATTCTTCCGGCATATAATCGCTGTCTGTGTGGTGCTAATGCAATTACAGCTTGTAGTAAGTTTTTCCCATAAAATCGATCATGCAATTACGGATGAAAGATCTTAGAGTCTAGTGCAACATACCTAGGGATTTCCTCCCCAATCTAAACAAGTTGCTCGATATTTCAACTGTAATCTGCAAAGGACAAACTACTCGGGTGGCGAGCAATCCCGCGGCGGACTGCTGCACAGAAGAGGAGGAGGAGGAGAGGAGAGCAACAAATAAAATAAAAGAAATGGGAGCTCGGAATTTACACGTTCTTGGATGCCGAAATTACCGATCGATTGAAGTTTCGGCGAGGGCGTCGCCGACATACGGTTTGAGTAGGTTCTTTAGTGGGCCGACGGTGCGTCGCCGGAGCTGGAAAATCCTTACTGCGTGCTCTTGGGTCTCCTTTCTTCCTGGATACGGTCCAAATAAGTCAATATGAATCACACATGATGGGCCGGTCTAAAAGATTTGGGTTTCCCTCAAAATAAAGGGAAAATATCATGTTACCCCTAAACTTTACCTTTTTTCAAATTGAACCTCAAAATTTTAAGATCTTCAAAATGTTTTCCAAGTTTACAAAATCTCATCAGTTACTATCATGCCAATTAAGTTAATATTGTTAGTAATTGGAGGTGAAATAATAAAGTTTTCAAATTCTGAAAATATTAGGAGTGAGGCCTCAACGGATCATTCTTAAATATCATGAATTAATAAATTAAAAATTAAATATAAAAGAAGGAGATCACATACTATTAGCGAAATCGATGGTTACAAATGAACGTTCCTGGAGGCCGGCTCCACATAGAGAGGCCCTAAAGATTTCCTTTCCAAATAATCACCTCGCGTCCAACTATGCTGATTGAAAACATTAACACTGATCCTAGGGAATATAGACAGCAAACCCATAGCAGCTAGTGCGAGGCAGAACCTCACGTGTCAGTTATGCACGGAGAGCAATATTTCCATGTCTTGAAAGAATAATACGTGAATACATTTCAAATATATGTACAACATTTCGAATAAGCTGGACTTGATTCGACAAAAACAAAACACAGAACAAGAAAATTAGAAAACAACTGGAATAGCTCATCCATGTTGCATTGACAAACCGACAAGTTCAAGTAGAAGATCAAGTAGCTCAGTGAGTTACCATTACTCCCAACTCCAATCAAGTTAGACCAATTACTGCTTGTTCATAGTCAAATTCAATTTCCCTGGGTGCATAATGTCTTCATGTTTTGTTGATTTTCTTCTCACATACCAATGTTCATGATAAATTAACCGTGTTGGACGTCAAATAGACTTGGCTATTGAAGTGCTTCCCTCGCAACTTCTCAATCCCGTAGGGACTGCTGGATAACAAATATTTGAACAACCTCCCTCAAGCCATATAATTTCTTATGAATTGAATTTCAGAAATTCCAACCTTGTTTTTCCTATAATACTGCCTTCTCCGAGCTATCTGCTACCTGCCTCTTTTGTCTGAGACCTTGGTTGCTGGACATAGGTTTCTGCAAAGGTCTTAACGCAGCCATGATCTCTGAAAATGAGGGCCGCGTCTTTGGGTTTCTACAAAACGTACAAGTGAAAGGTTATTGGAGGAAAATATATTAAAGCAGGACAAAGTATAACATGAAAGGAATACCATAGAAGGTTTTCTCTTTACCATTGACAAGCATGGTGTTATTACTACAGGTCAAGAGGAATACTACTATATTTATTCTCAAAGAGAGAGAGAGAGAGAGAGAGAGAGAGAGAGAGAGAGAGAGAGAGAGAGAGAAAGGATACAACTAAATTCATAGTTCAAAGCCAACTACAATAAGTTACAAAAACATTTGTTCATGCCGTCCAAATCACAGTTTGAAGGAAAGCATGCTGGGAAAGATGCCGTATTCAAAGGTAGTGAAACCATATAAATTCATCTGCTCTTTAATGATACATTAAATCACACTGCCTACCTTTTACGTATCATTAACTTGTTAGTATAATCAAACACATACATAAATAATTGGTCTTCCAACTCACATTTGCCAGCACTTCTTTATGATCCCTGCTATCACTGGATCTATGTCATCTGGAATATCTAGACAGCGATCCTGGAATCCAACAGCACCAACAACCTGCATGGGATTCAAACCTTCCCATGGCTGTTGCAAGGTACAGAGCTCCCATAGGATAACTCCAAAGCTAAAGACATCACATCTGGATCGTGGAAAAAGAAAAGAAAGCCATAAGCATGGTGTGAGGCCATATAATGTAAAAAAAATGCATCATCATGCATGAGTTGAACATACTTCTCATCTGAAGGTTCATTGCGTAGAACTTCTGGTGCCATCCACTCAGCCTGAACAAAGTAATGTCAATATAAAGTGTTGTGGTACAAGTTACAAATGAACACAAAGCACAAGCACCATGAGCATAATAATTTGTAATAATCATATCTGATATTATTTAAGTAGGATCTGTTTCTTAGTGATAAAAACTGGGTTTTAACATTTAAGTAGGAGCAAATGAAAGATAAATTCTCCAAGAAAAGATGTATAGAGCCATCACCTACTGCTAAGCATAGCATAGAATATAGTTTGATAAGTTGTCAAATTTGTTACTAATGATATTTCAGTTGGTTTATCACCTATGGCATAGGTATAGGGCACATTTCTAGCTTCAACAAATATAATTATGTGTATTATATTATATGACAAAAATATGCCATATACTACACATTCCAATTAGTTGCTAATGTCAGCAGTTTCATGAACTGAACTCACTCCATACAAATTTGAGAGGGCATACAAAGAAACCAGATGATCCCATTCCTAAGCTTTCATGGTTCTTCACACTACACTTGGTAAAGAAACTGCCTAAAAAAATAAACATTCCGGAGAATCAGAAAGGAAATGAGAAGAAACTTGCGAATATACTTAAAAAATGAATCTTCCAGAATCTGCAAATATACATATATATATATATTTATATGATTATGGGAAAAAAGTGTATGGCTGTTCGCTTACTGTTCCGGCTGTTGACCTCGAAGAAAGGAAGGTATTGTGCTTTATTCGAGATAAACCAAAGTCACAGACCTATAACATGAGTACATCGGCAACAAAATTAACTGAAACAAATTTAAATAACAAGAAAATAGCAAATTTATGATTTACAAACACACTATATATATATATATATATAGAAAGAGAAATAATATCCTGTCTGATGCCTCCTACGTGACCGTAAGCCAAGATCTGACACAACATTGTGGCAAATATCATCTCTTTCCTCTCACATCTGACGGGGCGTTATAGCAAATCTCATCTCTTTCTTCTCTCATCTGCATATAACAAAATAAAATTCTCTCCTCTCTCTGACACATGCATGCATCTAACATATACATTACCTTCTACACAGTTGTAGCAACTATTGTACAGTAGCTGCTACAACATGAAACAACTACTCGACAATAGCTACTACAACATAACAAACTTTCGAAAATCATAACTTTTGACTTTGATATCAGAATGAGATGATTTTTTTTGAATTATAGATCTCTGAACGAACTTTGATTCAAAAAAAAATTGTCTCGTTCTGATATTCGAGTCAAAGGTTATAATTTTCAAAATTTGCTACACAATTACAGCAGCTACTGTCGAATAGCTGCCACAACATAGCAAGCTTCTGAAAATCATAACTTTTGACTCGGATATCAGAATGAGGAATCTTTTTTATTTTAATTATAGATCTCCGAACGAGCTTCAATTCAAAACGAAAAATTGTCTCATTCTAATATCCGAGTCAAAAGTTATGGTCTTCACAAATTTGTTACATAATTGTAACAGAAGCTGCTACACATTGTAGCAACTACTGTGCAGTAGCTGCTAGAACGTGCAGCAGCTACTCGACAGTACTTGCTACAACGAGAGTAGCCCCTACTGTCGAGTAGTCGCTATAACTATTTAGTAAACTTTCGAAAACTATAACTTTTGATTCGGATATCAGAATGAGACAATTTTTTTTAATTGAAACTCGTTCAGACATCTATAATTCAAAAAAATAAGATCGCCTCATTCTGATATCCGAGTCAAAAGTTATGATCTTTGAAAGTTTACTACGTTGTAACAGTTATTATTAAGTATTTGCTATAAAGTGTAGCAGCTACTATGCAGTAGCTGCTATAACTGTGTAGGAGGTAATGCATGTGTATGAGAGAGAAAGAGAATTTTATTTTGTTACATGCAAATGAGAGGAAAGAGATAAGATTTGCCACAACGCTCGCGTCAGATCTCACACATCGGATGTCGCTCACGGTCGCGCAAGAGACATCGGGCAGGATATCATCTCTCTCTCTCTCTCTCTCTCTCTCTATATATATATATATATATATACATATATATATATATATATATATAGAGAGAGAGAGAGAGAGAGAGAGAGATGAAATGTTGCCCACCTTATGTTGCACACCTAGTGTATTTTTTTAACTTCCGTTAACCTAAATACTATACCCTAGACCCAAAGCTCTAAAAAATATTCACTAGGTGTGCACGAAATGCGCAGCATAAGATGGACAGCATATCAAAGTCATATATATAAAAGGAACACACAGGAAGCTAGGTTACCTTCACAACCCAATTCTTGTCCACGAGAAGGTTTGGAGACTTAAGATCACGGTGGACTATAACAGGAGTACAGTTGTGGAGATAATTCATTCCACGAGCCTTGTAATAACAAAAGGGGGAAATTAGTAGGACAAGATATTAGATTTACAGCACACCAAAATCTAACCATATTCATACAAAATGATACTCTGAATGAGTTCTGTAATCATACAATGTCAAGAGCCATTCTTAAGCGTCTCCTTTCATCAAGTTGATTATTGGGACGGTGAATTAAACGGAACAAACTGCCTCTGCAATGCAGATTACATGCTTCAAAACACTAGTAACATCAACACAGTTAAAGCTTGTTAAACAAAGCAGCTATATTAGATAAAAAACATACTATTATGAGTATAACAAAAGGAAATAAGAATATGGAAAAAAAAAACAAATTGTACATTAAAAAAAGGCCTGACAATTGATCATCTTTACATTGCAACTCTACCATTAATGGACAATAAGCACCCTCATATTTAGTAACGACATATAATCCAAAGAAATACGATCTGCCACATTTACCAAATATGACTAGTGAGTCAATTTTAGCACAAAATATAACTTACTATTATATTTATTTAGTTAAACCAACTAGGAGTCAAACAAATGTATTTGAAATTTTTGACCTTTTGGGATGTCAAAGTATGAAGTTCACCATAAGACAACATCCAGTATGTATCACTCAGAAACTACCATCTGAGCATGCTCATCTAGGTTATCCATATGAGATTATCATGTCTGCAAAAACATTATAAATTCCAGAGCAGTGAAGAACAATTCCAGCCAAATTTAGACAAGCAATCAGTTCTTCTAGATAAGCGCTTCAGAACCAACAATTAACTGTGATGTAAAGGCATGTATTTCCTATTTCCCAAACCAGAAAATGTTGAGAGAGAAGGGTTAAAAAATCTCTCCCTTGAAAATTTGAAATCCTTGCACAAGGGGAGAGGGGTTCTTCAAATATTAGGTGCAAAAAGAACTTATGCAGCAACAAGAAAATGGAATTGGAGCAACCACCTAAGCAAGAACATATCATAGACTCCAATTCCTCTCACTAACTATAGATGTCTGAGTCAAAGAAGACATGTTTTAGATCATTGAGGAGTGCAAGTAGCCCCCCCTTTTTTTTGTCTGAGATCTAGATATTGGGCAAAGCAACACAAGAAATTTTTGTCAAGAAAACAGTAACATAGGAAAAATAACAATCTCCATACCCGATATTGTATATTCATAATATGCTAGGTTTCCAATTTGTCTGAAATTTGAGTGTTCTGTTTGGAAAGGAGCCCATA
>JAGFNQ010001655.1:0-30150 GCA_024364735.1 Boesenbergia rotunda
GTGACAATTTATTTTGGTATCAGAGCGTAGGTTTGCGATGCCTACTTGTTTTACGAGTCTTTCCGAATTTGTTCGGAGTAGTTTTATCGATGTGGCTGTTTGGGACTTGGCGATGGGACTTCTTCAGGCGACAGGTATTTCTTCTGATCTCTTGTATCCCTTATTCTAGTAGGGTATGTTTAGAAATTCTCTTATGTTATTGGATCATGATACTATACCTGTATATTTAGGTATGATTTAGAAATCCTCACATGTTATTGAATCATGTTACTATTTCTGTACCTGCCTAGTACGTACTGTTTTTAATTGGGTTAGGTCTGATGACTTAAGGTCAATCAGTTTATAGGGATCATGGTCAAGATCAACCATGAAGGCCATTAGTTGGCTTGTTGCGAAATTGTCTAAAGGCAGAGAATCTTGGTTCTTGTGTGATACCGACATACGGGTTGAAAGACGAGTGTTGAACCTGCCATCAAGAGATTGGAGGTTAAGGATTTTGTTTGATTTTCCTGGACCTTACTATTCATAGTACTGGTATTAGCTACTATTAGCTGCGTGAGGACTAGGTTGCGTATCGTAATTAACTCGATCATTATTGGATCAATTCACAGTGGCTCATGGAGCTACAAGTTTCTCTTATGTTGCGTATATCTGGACATATAAGCTAGATGTCATGTCTTGAGTACATGATCTGCATTGATGTAATAGGGTAGCATTAGCTACATATTAATACGATTAGTAGAGGACTGATACGTTTTGTTCCTTGGGGGCGTTGACCAGGGATCACTTGTACTCGGTTGTTGACCCATCAACTACATGTTGATGGACGATTTGAGTTAATCCGAAGAAGGGTGGAGCTGGTCACTTGACACTTATGGGTTACCCCTTGTACATGGTATGGAGAACCGAGGAGCTACTTTGGTACTTATGATTTTCGCTGATGCGAATCACTTACGAGGTAACTGACAAGGAGCAAAGAATCACTTTTTGATTATTCGGATGGAAGATGTTGAGGATAATTGACAAGGAGCAAAGAATCACTTGATGATTATGTTGAGATAATCTTGAGAGGTAGCGTGCCTCTAGGTTATGGAGTTGGACACACAGGTTTCTGAACCTTGAGTGAAGAAATTGGAGGATATTGGGTTACGAGCCAATGGTTGGTCGACTCGTTCATTGTATGTGATTCTATGAGGCATTTTGGCTCATAGATTGATTGTTCATGGTTAGATAATCTCGATGGTACAACAGGATGTGTGATCCGTTATGGTATCGAGAGGTGGATGGAGATTGACAAATCTCTATGATATGTTATAGTGTGAAGATTCTATTAGTGATATGGACCTGCTGGATTTGTAGGCCTTGATGGATCAATTGATGGAGATATGATCCTTCTGTGGTTGATGAATTGGAAGTGGGTTATTGATAGTAGCATATGACATGATATTTTGGCAGAAACTTGAACTATATGTTGTCTTTGGACGATCTATTGGAGGATATATACATGACTCGTGATGTTCGGAGGATGTTATTGATCTGGGGATACTTGAGTGATACTCATGGATTTAATGTTTTACGTTTGAGGATCGGGGTATAGACTTGGCGCCTAGATAGGTGTGGTGATTGATTGGTTGTTCGGGTGTATCTGGTTATTGGCTGATAACCTTTGGATTGATATCTCCCGTTGATCCGTAGCGGTGTAACCTTTGGGTATCAGACGGAGTGGTTATTCATGATGTGTACGGACATGTTTAGCTGCTAATGTTTGCCGTATGAGGAATAATGAAATTTGGGGACCAAATTTTTATTAGTAGGGGAGGATGTAAAATCCGACACGTTTATTCCACTCTGGAAAATTGTTTTCGGAAAGTTCCTAGAATGTTTTGGACTCTTGGACGAAATTTAAAGAGTTAAAGGGATTAAAACGAATAGTTTACAAGGGCTAAAGCGTATATATATCACCTTAAGGACGAGAATGTAAATTTCCCAAATATGAGGGACCAAAGTGTAAAAATCCTAAATATTGGACTAAAGTGAAAAAGGCCATATAAAAGCTGATTAGGGCTCGGTTCCGCCGTAGATTTTTCTTCCCCTGCCCGATTGAAGCCGCAACCACACACACCCGAGTTCTTCTTCTTCCCCTCTCGCGAACCCTAGCAGCCAAACGCCGACTCCGTCGGGCGTCACCAAGAGGAAACCCGACGCTTGCTCTCTGCTCTTCGTCCACTGCCTCGATCGCTAGTGCCATCCTTTCTTATCAACTCCCCATCTCGAGCGGTGATTGAATGCAAGGTAGGGGAGCATGAGGTTGGCGATTAGGGATAGCTAGAGTTGGAGGTCGGCCACCCTTCATCTAGGTAAGCTCTTGGTTCTTTGAATCTTGACCCTGCCTTCTGTGGATCGATTTGTATGTTCTGTGCCGAGATTATGATACCTCCTTCGGATTTGTTTTAGGGATTTTGGATTGGAAATATGGACTTGGCACCAATTGGATGTTACTTGTCGTGAGCTACTTGGTGGGTGTGGTTCTGCTCTTTGCCGTGAGGTGAGGGCTACTACGTTTGGATGACTTGGTGTAGATTTGGAGCTTGTTTTAGAATCTCTCTGTTTCGTACTTGATGTTATTGGTTTTTTAGCACGTTCTAAGTTCTGATTTGGGAATCCCTTATTGAGAGATGATCTTGAATTTCGATTGAAGACCTAGAATTGATTTTTGTTTCGGTGATTATTGTCGTCATCTTATTTTGATTTGGGATGTATTAGTTTTGCTTGGATCAGTGGAGATTTTGAGTAGGAATTGGCTTGTGTTACTGTCCTGTTCTTGGTTGTTGAAATTTTAGATTTATATATGTTGATTTGGTATATTATTGATGTCCTTTGGATCTCACATTGGTTTAAAATACTTTGGATTGTATTTGAGGTTTGATTAGAAATAGAACAGATGGTTTGATTGGGTTTTGGGATCTAAGATCTATTTTGAGGTTGACTTGGAATTGCTGTAGGATCTGGGCTATTCTAATATAGTAATGGAATGAGTTTATTCAATTTGAATTAGTGATAGCTTCAATCCGTTTGCTTGGCTCTTGTTTATGCCATGAGTATCAATGAGTTTCCAAAGGTGTGGTTGATCTATTCTGATGTGTGATGCATAGGAATTAGTGAGGTCTATGGCTAAACCTAATGTAATCATTGGGATGAATTAGATTAGGGTTAATGATGGGTTAGATTAAAGGTAACCTAAGGAATTGAGACTTATTGAAGTTAATCATTAACTTGGATTGATTAATGGTTGTTGCTACGTAAATAGCTATCTAATATGTCCTTTGATACAGGACACTGATCGGGTTGCTATTGGACTTCTGGATAGGAGGTTCTCCTTTGATACAGACTTCTAATTGGAGGCGGGTACCCTTTGACTTATCTATTTTGATATTGTCATTTTGTTATGCATAGAATGTTATAGATAGCAGTAAGATTCTACGCTATCCCTGGTTATTATGTCTGTCCTGGATATTGTTGTTTATCCCTGTTTATTATGTCAGTTTTGGATACTTGTTGTTTATCCCTGAGTTATCATGTTGTTGGTTTCCTTCGGTCTCAGGTATTGTCATATCTGTATGTATGCTTAGATATCGGGATGTACCTCTTGCACTTGACCTTGAGAGATCTGTAGTTTCAGGCCAGTATACCTTGTAGGTTACCTGTATTTCCTGTTGTAGGATTTCAGACTGAGACCTAGTATACTGAGGACTTGGGAGGGAGGTATGTGTATCTATCATACACCATCCTTGCACTGTTGCATGCCGGCGATCAGCGACTCCCTTGTGGTTGAGCCTAATCGTCTTCCGGTACATGACTTGCACACACGGCCACTCATGGGTTAGTGGATACCGTAGATGTGTGCATTTGCCCTGTATTGCTCCGTTCGGCCACTGTTTGGAGGGTGAGCGCGGGCGTGGTAGCAGCCAGGGATCCCTTCTCGTACTGAGCCACGAGGAGATGAGAGCGGAGCTCCCCCATTGCTTGGGGTAGAGGGGTGGTCCCTCGCCAGCATCCTGTCCACTCGGTCACTCAGGAGCAGTGATGGCAGGGTGTACAGTTGTCAGAGCCCTACCCGTTCAGACGTCCCTATGACAGGTGTACGATGATTCTGTCTGGTGTCAGGGGTGACCATGTCATTGCACCATGTGCATACTTTGCATCGGCATTGTTTGCTGCACTTGATTCTTGCACTTGTTTGACATTGCATATACTGGAGACTTGTTATCTGTGTTTATATGCCTATTGGTTTTCCTTTGGTATTTCTTACCCTTTTTCCAGGTTAGATGGATTCAGGTATGTATCTACCTCAGTATGTTCAGTACTAGTCTTTCCCTACTGTTGATTTGAGTCTGTATTAGCTGAACTCTTAGTGTTGGTATAACCTTCTATGCATATCTGTTGGGTATTCGCTGAGCTATGGACTCACCCCGTTGCCATATATGTTTATTTCAGGTTGAGATACTTGGAGTCGCCAGAAGAGCCCAGCAGCCAGTCCCTACCCATCGCGTTGACATGCTTTTGCTTGGTACTTGTAGTACATTTGTTTTATATTTCTGTTAGTGATTTGTATATGTCATAGGAGTGTGTCATGAGCCCTAAGGGGTTTTTGTATTGGTTATTTCGTCGTAAGTCGGACCGGTCCGCAGTCAGGTATGATTTACTTAGTTGTTTTTTGCATTTGTGTCGTGTCTATATATATATTTTGAGGCCTGGGGCTAAATATAACTGCGTGGTATTGTTATATTGTGGTGTGTATGTGTAAATTGTCCGCCGGACAGGGGAGGTGCTGTCCGATTTTATATTGGAACAGCGGCTCCTGGGTCTCGGGGCGTGACATAAACAATAGATTCAATATTAAAGAAATTTTTCTAAGGCATGAAAATTTTGAAAAACTTTTAACTCTCCCTCTTGATAAGTTATCTTGCCCTTGGTTTTTAAAATATTTGTAATTTTTGAAAAAAAAAATAACTTTGCAAAATTGAAATAGTGTATAAAGCTCCCCCTTGATTTGAAATTCTCCCCCTGAAGCTTTTGAAAAATATGTAATTTTTTAATTTGAAAGATTTTCTAACTTTTTTGAAAAATTCTAAGTATAAAAAAGTTCATTACTTTGAAAAATAATTCTAAGAATAATTTTGAAAAAGTGTTTTGAAAACTTCTAAGTATCATTTAACAAAAAAATTTTAAGTTAAAGTGAAAACATCTTTTGAAGAAAAAATAGAGTTTTCTTTTTAAAAAAATATTCTTTTGAAACTTAAAAAAAACGAAGTTTTAAGAATGAAAAAAATAATTTAACTTTACTTTTTCTGCTCTTCCCCTTTGCCATTTATCAAAAAGGTTTTTGCAACAAATATTTTATTTTTGAATGAATATTTACTTTTCTCTATTCTCCCCTTTTTTGATCAATAATTAATTAAGGAGAAAGTAAAAAATTGAGTATCAGAGCTTGTAAGTTTTGAAAACATAAGAAAAAAAATTTTAATAAAAAAAATTCTAAGTAAAATAATGATAAGTTCTAAGTAACAATTTTGAAATAATTAAGCAATAACAAAAAACTAATACTGAAAAAAAAAATAGAATTTGAACCAAGATAATATACCCATTTGGGTCCAAGCATAATTTGAATTTCAGAATTCAAAAGTAAATAACAGTTCTAATAGTAAGAGAGAGTGAGATAATTATTGTTTTTCTTTTTTTTTTATTTTCATAATTAGCTTTAACTAAAGGATTTTCTAACTTTTCCATAGCATAGTCTTAAAAAAATTAAAATTTTATAAAACATAGAATTTAAAAAATAGATTTCAAATTAAAGAATGTTTAAATATGCTCCCTCTAAATCTATGATTCTCTTACTATTATATTGAAAGTTTGCATATTTCTGTTTTAGGAGATAATTTTTGAAGGAAATTTGAAAAGGTTTTTAAAATATTTTTAAAAAAAATTCTATGTTTGAAAAAACTTTTGAAAAATACTTTAATTTAACGATATGAAAAATAAATTTTTCTTTTTCTCTCTCCTTTTGAAAAAGTTAAAAATATAAAGAACTAAAAAGGGAAAATTCTATGTTTAAAATGATTTCTAAGAGAAATTTTAAAAAATACTTAAGTCTGAAAAATATATAAATATCAAAGCCCAGATTGTAAACATTTTTCTAAGTGAAAATGAAATCAAACAAATTCTAAGTTAAACCAAGGTGACTTTTGTAAAACTTATTTTTCTTAAAAAAATAAATTGATTGTCTAAAAAAATTTCTTTATATAGAAATGTTCGCAAAAAATAGATTAAGTAATTTTTAAGTAAGTGAACAAAAACAAACCTAAAGCAATTAATGAATAAGTTTAAGTACAATGATTTAAAAAATTAAATCTCTGATTGAAAAGTTATATTTGATTTTTGAATATTTTGAAATTAATTAAAAAGTTAAATTTGAATTTTGAAAAATTAAGTTAAGTTTGAATTTTGAAAAAATTTAAATTTTGAATTTTGAAATGAATTATTAAAGTTTAAATTTTAAAAAATTATTAAGTTTAAATTTTAAAAAATTTCGTTTAAACATTTGAAAAATTATTAAGTTTACATTTTGAAAAATTAAGTTTAACATTTGAAAAATTAAGTTTAAACATTTTAAAATTTTAAATTTGATTCATTAAATTAACGGTAAAATTAATTGGATGTGTGGAGTTAGTTGGGTTGGACTAACCTTTTTAGCTTCTAAGCATCTCACCCATTTCTATGTGATAAAATAGGGAACCATTATCTGTTTTGTGAGAAGCGTCAAATTTGATCTTGGAATTTAAACTAAAAACTATGATTTGATTGAACCTTGAGTTAGATTCAAGTTTAACATGTCGTAAATTGAAAATAAATTTCAATAATCGTCTTCTAGGTCTTGGCGAGGTACAGGGGCCTTCTTGGTTATCTGAGCAACGACCCTTTTCTAGACAAAGCCTTTTAAAGAAATTAAATTTTTAAGTTACTCTTTGAGAAACCTTGGTTTAACTAGTCGAGAATGTGGTGAGGTAGCTTCGGCTAGTTCCACCGGGCTAAAAAGACCAAATAGGATATGCCTTACCCTACCTGACTCCTTAGATAGGCTTCCCTAACGTATTATCATCTTGCCTCCCCCCCCCTAATACTAGGTTGTGCACGTTTCAATCAAGTCAAATCCTTATCTAACCACTTCTAGTCCTAAGCATGGCAAGTTATAAAAAATAAATAGACAAGCAATCAAACACTTTTTATAGGCATGTAAAAAAAATTATCTAATCATATAAATAGTGTTTATAATTTCTATATAAATGCATGATAAAAAAAATCTTTAAGTAGAGTCACAATGTGGGAAAAATTTTAGATTTTGTAAGTTAGTAGGATTATAAATTAATTTTTCTAGATTATCAATGTTAATTTTCAAAATCTCATTTTCTTGTCTTAATTTTTTGAAATTTGAATTAATTAATTTACATGATTTAATTATGTTACATGAGCATAGATTCATATCTAAATTTGAGCAAGAGTGATTAGGTAAGATATTAGCATCTATTGTAAAAACTGAATTTTCATATAATGTAAATTTACCCATCTCGGTTGGTTGTCCTGGATCTTTAGTTCTTCTATCTGTGCATTTATCTTTGTAATGTCTAAACTCCTAGCACTTGAAGCATTGGATGTGACTCTTGGTCTTTCGTACTCCTAGAACTAGTTCCTTTGTCATCGTCGGTGGTGTCGTTCATATCTTATAAGTAGGACACTTATTTTTATAGTGCCCTCTCTCCCTGCATTTACACTTATTTTTATAGTGCCCTCTCTCCCTACATTTGAAACAAATTATGTGATTTTTGAAATTTAAATTTATAATTCTACCTTTTGAATCCCCATTGGGAATCTCCCCCTTGACTATTGTCGTTTCGAATCTGGATTCATGTTTTGATTCTAGTTCGAATTCAGCTTCGGATTCGGGTTCAGACTCTGTCTCTGTAACGACCCGACCCCTTGGCCCCTTGGGCGGCCCACTTGGCGGTCCTCGGCCCCTTCGGCGACAAATCCCATTTGGCGGCCCCTTTGGCGACCTCTTGGGCGGTCGTTACTCACAAGTACTTCCCACCCCTGGCCAGTAGATTTTTGCCTTCCCCAGGATTCGAACTCTAGACCTCCAGGCTAAGTACTAAAGTTTTTGAATCATGGTACCAATTGAGCTCTCAATTGGTACCATGATTCAAAAACTTTAGTACTTAGCCTGGAGGTCCGGAGTTCGAATCCTGAGGAAGGCAAAAATCTACTGGCCAGGGGTGGGAAGTACTTGTGAGTAACGACCGCCCAAGAGGTCGCCAAAGGGGCCGCTAAATGGGATTTGGCCGCCCAAGGGGCCGAGGGCTGCCAAGTGGGCCGCCAGTTGGGCCGCCCAAGGGGCCAAGGGGTCGGGTCGTTACAATAAAAAGGCGTCTTCTTATGTAGCGGCCCCGCCTCTATGGTCCCCGTAGGCAACCCTCTAGGCCGGCGACCCTACGGTCTTCCACCCCTGGCAGTGGGTTTTTGCCTTCCCCAGGATTCAAACTCTAGACCTCCAGGCTAAGTACTAAAGTTCCTGAATCTTGGTACCAAGTGAGCTATTGTAACGACCCGGCCCCTTGGCCCCTTGGGCGGCCCAACTGGCGGCCCACTTGGCGGCCCTCGGCCCCTTGGGCGGCCAAATCTCATTTGGCGGCCCCTTGGGCGGCCAAATCTCATTTGGCGGCCCCTTTGGCGACCTCTTGGGCGGACGTTACTCACAAGTACTTCCCACCCCTGGCCAGTGGATTTTTGTCTTTCCCAGGATTCGAACTCTAGACCTCCAAGCTAAGTACTAAAGTTTATGAATCCTGGTACCAATTGAGCAGCTCAATTGGTACCAGGATTCATAAACTTTAGTACTTAGCTTGGAGGTCTAGAGTTCGAATCCTGGGAAAGGAAAAAATCCACTGGCCAGGGGTGGGAAGTACTTGTGAGTAACGACCGCCCAAGAGGTCGCCAAGGGGCCGCCAAATGAGATTTGGCCGCCCAAGGGGCCGAGGACCGCCAAGTGGGCCGCCAGTTGGGCCGCCCAAGGGGCCAAGGGGCTGGGTCGTTACAATAAAAAGACGCCTTTTTAAGTAGCGGCCCCGACCCCTCTGGTCCCCGCAGGCAACCCACTAGGCCGGACCCTACGGTCTTCCCACTCCTATCAGTGGGTTTTTGCCTTTCCCAAGATTCGAACTCTAGACCTCCAAGCTAAGTACTAAAGTTTATGAATCCTGGTACCAATTGAGCTAATAAATTGTCACGCCCCGAGACCCCAGGAGCCGCTGATCCAATAGAAAATCGGACAGCACCTCCCCTGTCCGGCAGACAATTCACACATACACATATCACATAAAACACAACCACGCAGTTAAAATGGCCTCAGGCCTCAAATCAAGACAGAATATAATATAAAACCGGGTAAACCATACCTGACTGCGGACCGGTCCGACTTACGACAAAAACACAAGGCATAAGGGTCTCACAAAAGTACAACTATACTGCCGTATAGTATGACTAAAACCCAACACCAACACGACAGCGGAAGAAAAAAACATAGAAAGTACTACCAACAGAAATAGACGAAAAATCCGAAGACATCTCGACGAGTACGCGAACTGGGACAAGCTGTCGAGCACGCTCCAGTCAATCATCCTGAAAAAAAACAAGGAGCTACGGGATGAGTCATAGAACTCAGCGAATATCTCTTCATATATATACAAGATATTCTAAAATAGCAACAGGGTAATAGACTACCGAAATAAACAGGTATGGGCAGTAATCAGAACAACTGCATGAACAATAAGAGCTACCATACCAACATAGCAAAGTCGCCAAGACCAGACATGTGGGTCTCCTGTAAGTACATGTCAATCATATGAAGCATCAAGTGAAATCGAGCACAAGTAAGGACAAAATAAGCGAATAAACAAGATGCAATGACATGGTCACCCCTGCTGTCAGTCAGACATCGTCACCTATGTACGGGAGGAAGCTGAGCGGAGGCCACCCTCCAACGTAGGGCTGTGACTGCCGTCCATACTCTGTCATCACTACTCCTGAGCGATCGAGTAGACGGAATGCTGCCGGTGTAACACCCCTACTCCATGGCCTATCCCAGCGAGGTATCCATCAGCCTAAGGCCATCTGTGGAGGACATCTCTGTCTGAGTGCTACCCCTACCCCATGTATATAAATGGGGGAGAGATCTCGCCCTCTCATCTCCTGGTATATGGACTACTCAAGGAGGGACATCTGCCTGCTACCACGCTCCGATTCACTACCCCATGAGTGCATGAGCGGAGCAGCACAGAGCACTCTACCCATACTCCGTCAACCACTAACCCGTGAGTGGCCGTATGGGTAGGTCAGTATGACTGTCGACCTAGCTCACCCAAAAGGGGCCCTTGCTCGATAGTGATACACAGTGCAGTATGATGCATAACAATGGTCAAATAGCATCCAATATCTAGTCCACCTATATCAACATGATATGCAAGGATCGTGGAACATACACCATATCCTAAATCCTACATGTATAGGTATCACATATCAGTTGTGGCACAACCAGCATCGACAAAACAAATATAATAGTCATGTTACCATTCTATTACTCTATTGCTACACAAGCATATCAAATATATATATATCTGTGACAATTCTAAAAGAAGAGTCAGAGATACCCGCCTCCGATGTAGAAATCCAAAAGTGAAGAGAACTCCCGTCTGAAATAATATCAACCGCAACAAGGGGAATCCAATCAATGCCCTGCATCAAACAAATTCAACTTGGCTAATTTACAATATACCAATCAGCTAAGTTGTTCACTTCTATTCATATTTACCCAATGGCCTAACCCAACCATCCAAGATTATGTTTAGATAGGTTTAACACACCTAACCCAATCAACCACAAGTTAATCAATTAAACCCTATCATAGAACTTGAACCATTACATCCCCAAAGCAACACACCCCTACGGCAGCTACCACCCTAGCTCACAGAACAATTCCAAGATCACCCTAATAACCAGGATCACAACCAAAACCCAATCAAACCTTCATCACCAAAACTCATGGCAGCTCAAAATCTCAAGAACAACTAAATGAAACTAAACACAACAATTAATTTGATCAACCACCACAGATCAACCAAACCACATCAAATTCCCAAACCTACCATCCGAATCAACTCAATCATTAGCTGAGCAACCCTGTCGCATCCACCAATCGATCTGGATTCCAACACATCTCCAAAACCTAGCAGATCCAACATAGCTACAAAACTCAAAGTTCATGACCAATTCAAAATCGCCAATCCGATTGCTCGGCAAACCACAATTTCCAAAATGATCAAAGATGGGAATTAGACGTTCAAAAGATTCGAAGGGAACCCTACCAATACAACCGACTCCTATCATCAAACACAAGAAATTGATCATAAATAAGAACGGTATCAATTCAAAAATCGATCGAATCATAAACCCCTTCCTTACCTGAGATTTGGCAGCAACCGATGACTCCCCACTCAGATCTGGCATGATCAAAAGGAACAAATAGGGATCCACGGGAGAGAGCAGGATCTAGGGTTCCCGACGTCGCCAACCCACCTCCGACAGCACCTTAGCACCGCTCATCATCCGCGTGCGTGAGATCGGGAGGAGTAGTCGTCGTCAATGGGATTAAGCTGCGATTAGGGCTTGCAAACAAATGGAAGAAGGAGGGATCGGTGCTTGGCTGCGATCTATGCCACGTGAGGGAGACACGAAGTCAGCGCCTGGCTTGGATTTAGGGCACGCAATCTGTCGAAAAGGGAAGAAAGAAAGGGGACGCGTGATCTGCCGAAAAGGGAAGAAAGAAAAAGGAAATTAAATAAAGGCTTGGTCTTTTGCAAAAACCCCCTTGAACTTGTAGTGTTTGCACACAATCCCCTCAATGCTTGAGTTTATTGTCTTTTTGCCCCTTTAATTTTCCATATTCTAACAGTCTCAGCTACTTGTGCTTATACTAAGAGTGCAAGGTAGCTCACTTAAGTTCTTCTTCGTCCAATGCTTCCGATGATTCGAACAGTAAACCTTCTAAGACCTCAATGTCTAAAGTCTCTTCATATAGGTCGATTAGCCTCTCCCAAATCTCTTTGGTGAAGTTGGAGGATCCAACCCGCTTCAATTCATCTTTGGTCAGGCCGCATTGTAGGATTATTGTTGCCTTGGCATCGGTCTAGATTTTTCTCAATATTAGTTCATCTAGTTTGTCCCAAGTAATTAATGTTCTATCTTCTATAGGTAATGTTAACCCCGTTTGGATTATCATCCACAAATCCAAATGGGCATTCAGGTGGGATTCTATTAGACCTTTCCAGCATCTAAAATTCTCTCAAGAGAATAAAGGTGAACGAACACTGTTTCATTCTTGATGGGGCATTCAGGATAAATCTCGTAAACAAGAAAAATAACAAAGAATGTACCAAGACTTGGTCTTGGATTAGTAGTGCGGGAGAAGAAGGAAAAAATTTTGCTCGAATTGGGGTAGCACGAATTTTGAAAAAAAAATTAAAAAATAAAAAAAAATTATGACAAATTTTTTTAAAAAATGATCTTTATATCAATTCTGACTTACGGTGAAAAAATAAGAATTGAAAATTGAAAAAAAAATTATGATAAATATTTTAGAATCTCGCACAAACACTTTTTATTTGAATGAAAAAGTGAAAAATCCGAAAAAAAAATGCTCGAAAGGTGATTTCACCAATTCAGAGCAACTCGCTTTGATACCACATATGGGATCGTTGTGATCGATAGAGAGGGTGAATATCGATTACGTATTTTTGGATGTAAATCAGATTCGACGCAGCGGAAATACGAAAAGTGAGAAGTCAAAAACAAGGCTAACACTTTATTTTTTACTTGGTTCGCAGTTTATGACGGCTCCTACTCCAAGACCCACAGTCCTTGATCATTTTTGTTGGGCAATACTATAATCTGCAATACTATAATCCGTAAAATGAATTACAAATATGAACAATTAAGTACATAAATGAAGTAGAAATTTTATACCAACAACACTTAAAGGAAGAGATGATTTTTTCATTGTAGAGGCGGCGTGTCGTCGATCTCGAACTTCTTTTGGCGCAGAGAATTTGAGCACGGAAGCTTTATCGCAGTGTATTCAAGTGCTTGAATTCATATTTGGAAGCAAGGAGGTGAAACCCCTTTTATACTGGTACTCAGGTGCCCGAGAGGCTATAGGGGTGCCCTCCACGTTGATGGTTCAGCCGTATAATTATCCACTGACTCAGCCAAACTCTATCCCTTCTCGGGCACCTGGGAGCTGACATGGCGCATCCAACCAGCGACCGCCAACTCAGCTTCACCAACACTGAGAAAAAGGCCTCTGGGGCGCTTGAGTCCTCTAAGGCGCCTGGCTTCTCGGGCACCTAAGACCTCACAGGCGCCTGCCGCATAGGCGCCTGGCACACATGCGCCTAGCGCACAGGTGCCTAAGTCCTCTCAGGCGCCCCCAATTGTAGCCAGCTATTCTCCTTAACTTGCAATCAAGGTTAGTCTAAGAACACAATAATATATGTTAAATGGATGAATGATTGATAGCTAGAGCTGTCTAGTCTGACTTTGGATTTCAAATGAAATCCTAGGTCGAACCAACGCCTACTGTTCCCTCTTCCGGGAAACGCATCCTCACCTACTCTACTCTGGAGAAGTTACGTTTTGCTAACCGACACCTCCGATTGGACTTTTGCTCGGCCTCCAAAACTCCCAGATCTCGAGATGTCCATACCTCGACCCGTCCTTACTTCTATCCGTAGTCCTCGCTCGGCTAAGTCTTCTGCCCGATCTTCCAGATCAGGTCTTCATGCCCTATTCCTTGAACCAGGTCTTCATGCCCATTCCTCGGTCAGGTCTTTGGTGCCCAATCCTCGGTTAGGACCAGGACTTCGTGCTCAACCATGCAAGTCAAGACTTCGTGCCTAGGTAAACTAGGACTTTCCTGCACACTTAGCAAATCTATTAGATCACAATACAAACTTATCTTTGAACCCTTTGCCATTATCAAAATCAGATTCAATATGCTACTTTCGGCACCAACACTTTATGCCATGATCCACTGCCTCAATATAGATATCTAACCTCATATTTTCCACATGATCATCTACGCATGCAGTGTCTCTGCCTAATCGAGAGTTCGGACACCTTACTGTCATATCTTGACTGCACTCCTCCACTATTACGGACACAATATTATCACTGGCGAGGTCATTAGGATGATGGAGTTCGATGAAGTAGAGATTAGGAACTTCTCCTTAGCAGCGATTGATGTCTCGGCCATCGAGGTCATCTCGTGAGACCACGGAGAGCTCCACCGCAGGATGATTCGGAGGACGACGAGAACTTCTATGTCGAGGACTTCGCTACCGAGATCGAGGCAGAGCTAGAGCACATACCGCCATCCCCTCCTCTTTTGACTATGGACTAGCGCCTTACACGGATTGAGCAGGAGATCCATAGCCTTCGGGAGGAGATGGAGGCCCATCATGTGGAGAGGATGGATGTCGATCAGGCCCGCCACACAGAGATGATGGCTATATTTCAATCGTGGCATTCGGGCTCATCTTCTTCGTAGTCTTGCTTTGTATTTTGACTATGGATGGATCTGGACTTGTCTTAGTCGTTGACCTTCTTATATGACTTAGTTGATTATGTTTGACCTCTATTGACTTGCCTTATTTATTTTACTGTGCTAAGTAGAATAGGTTTATTTATTCATTTATTTGTTTTTGATTAATTAGAATCATTTTTTTTGTTTTTCAAAAATTATTTTCTTTAGCTATTTTTCAAAAATCATTAACTGTTTTTCAAATATTCACATTTTTAAAATCATGTTTTTCTAAAAAAAATTTACTTAATTTTTTTATTTAGTTTTTCAAAAACATAGCCCCATCAAAACTAGAGATTTCTTCATTATATACTTGGCTTGGGATTTAACCTTAGTTTGTATTCTCCTATAGACTTAGAAGTCAGCATCTCATAAGCACGTTAGGATACTTTGATTGACAACTTAGACTAGGCTGTGATGCTTAGGTCTATGCCTTAACTCAAAATTCTTTAAGTCGGTGCATCAAAAGTAGTTGGGGCAATAAATACAGTTGAACATCAATGAAGTTAAGTAATCAAGCATAAAAAGTCTAACTTGATCAGACTACTTAAATTGACTAATCCAAGTGAAAGCTATTGTTTTATAATAGTTAGTAAGTAATAAACTGGGTTAGACAGGGACCCAAGGATTTGTATTTTTTGTTTTCCAAATTATTTTTTCAAAATTATTGTATGGTTTACTTTTGTATGCTTAGACTTAAATCATGCTTGGAATCAAATGGGTATATTAACTTGGTTCAAATACTCTTCTTCGGCATTTGTTCTTTGTTATTGCTTAACTATTTCAAAATTATCACTTAGATCATATTATTTGCTTCCTTAAAAAATAATTCTTGACATTTTTTTACTTAGAATTAGTTTTCAAAAAACTTTCTGTACTATGTTTTCAAAATTCTCGGGCTCTGATACCTAATTATTTTAAGTTCCTTTTCCTCTCCTTAATCAATTTTTTTTTAAAAAAGGGGAGAGTAGAGAAAAAAAATTTTCAAAGATTTTTGATATGTGGCAAAGAGGGAGAGTAGGAAAAGTGAAGTTAAAAAGTTTTTCTAAATATTTTTACTTTAACTTTTTTTCAAAACGTTATTTTTCAGGTTTTCAAAAAGGATATTCTTATTTAAAACTCTATTTTTTTCAAAAGGAAGAAATTTCAGTTTACTCTATTTTTCAGAGTGAAAATTTTAAAAATTAAACTTTACTTTGAATTTTTCAAAGTTATACTTGGAATTTTTTTTCAAAGTAATGAACTTTTCAAAGTGATACTTAGTATTTTTCAAAGAAGTTAGAGAAATCTTTCAAGTTGAAAATTGCATGTTTTTCTAAAACTTTAGGAGGAGAATTTTAAATTAAGGGGGAGCTTTATGCACTATTTCAACTTTGCAAGATTTTTTCCCAAATTACAAATATTTTAAAACCTAAAGGGGAGATTACTTATCAAGGGGGGACTTAAAAGTTTTTTTCTAAATTTTTCCAACCTTGAAAAATGTGCTTTAATATTGAAACTATTATTTAACTCTGTTTCATTCCTTGCTTATATGTATTTTTAACTTAATTTTTGAACTGGGTTAGCATAAATAAAAAAGAGGGAGATTGTTGGTGCCGAAAGCACCAGATCAAACCTGGTTTTGATAATAGCAAAGGGTTCAAAGTTAAGTTTATGTTGTGATCTAACATATTTGCTAAGTGTGCAGGAGATTCCTAATTTGTCTAGGCACGAAGTCATGACCTGTAGGGTTGAGCACGAAGTCCTAGTCGAGGACTAGGCATGGAGACCTTATCTGGAAGATTGGGCAGAAGACTTAGTTGAGTCAGGACTACAGACAGAAGTAGAGATGGGTCGAGGTACGGACGTCTCAAGATCCGAGAGCTCGGAGGCCGAGCAAAAGTCCAACCAGAGGTGCCGGTTGGCAAAAGGTAACTTCTCCAGAGTGAAATAGGTGAGGGCGCGTTCCCCAGAAGAAGGAACAGTAGGCGTCGATCTGACCTAGGATTTCATTTGAAATCCAAAGTCAGGACCTGACATCTCTAGCTGTCAAATATTCATGCATTCTATATATATTATTATTTTCCTAGTCTAACCCTGATTACAGGCTAAGATTAAAAGTTGGCTGCATTAGGGGAGCCTGAGAGGACTCAAGCACCCGAGAATCCAGGCGACCGAGAGGTCTCGGGTGCCCTAGATGGTTTTCCACAGCGTTGGCGAGGCTGAATTGGTGGCTACTGATTGGACATGCCATGTCAGCACTCAGGCACCCCAGTACACATAGGCGCCCAAGAGTGGATAGAATTTGGCCTAGTCAGCGGATGATGACGCGGTCAAATTGGCGACGTGGAGGCGCCCCCATGCGCACTCGGGCGCCCGAGTGCCAATATAAATGGGGGTTCACCCCTTTAGTTCAGAACATCAATTCAACATTCAGAATCATTGCGATTATGTTTTCGAGCTCAAGTTCTCCGTGCCAAAGCAGTCTGAGATTGACGACACGTCACTTCTACGACGGAACGCATTCTTCTTCCTTATGCAAGTGTTGTTGGTATAAAATTTCAGTTTTATTTTTGTACTTAATCTTCATACTCTGTAACTCATTTTGCGGATTATATAATTACCCAACAAAAATGGTCAAGAATCGTGGGCCTTAGAGTAGGAGCTGTCACAGACTCCGAATCAAGTAAAACAAAGCTTGTTAGCGTTGTTATTGCTTGTCATTTTGATTATTCCGCTGTGTTTACTTTCGGCAAAGCAAGGAGAGAAATAAGAAGCACCACTCTTCTCACCAGCTTTCTCTTTTATATTCATCTAATGAATACAAAGGGTTTTTACCTCTTAGTCTTCCATTGATTAATTCTCAATTAATCTTGTATGAATGCAAGATTAATACTCCACTAATCTTGGATGAATACATTTTACTTCTTGGTATTCCTCTTAAATAATGTTTCATTAAACTCTTTTAATGAACATTAACCCTTCTTAAGTGGTTGAGTCTAATCCAAATGAGTCTAACTCGAATTAGAATCAATTCTATGGTCCAATTGAATTTATTTGAGTCTAACTCAATTAATCCAATTTCAAATTAGATTTTATTACATTTTATTCAAACTAAAATAAATGCATCTCCAAAACAACATGTTTTTCTATGTGTGACCTAATAGGCTCTCGTAACGTTGACAATGTATCTAAAATTGTTTTAGATACATAAGCAAGGAGTGGCATCTAGCAATGCATCATTGCTACCCAAGTGACGAAAATACCGAGATCCAACCTAACTTTTCCATGTATATTGTCTTGTATGATTTCGTCCTTCTATCCTTAATATCTAGATTAATCAATGAGGCATAGACCTTGTCATCCTCTTATCAATTTTTGTATTTCTTGATCTCTAAGTTGACTCACTTAACCAAATGAGCTCAATATGTCATGTTGACTCATTTGAGTATAACCATGCATTTTAGTAGTTTTACTCAATCAAGAGACCCACAGATATCACTCCTATTATATGGAAGGGATAGATTCCATCTGCATCACTCACATCCCTTCGCATAATTTATTGCATACCTAGTAATCAAATTTATAGTCCACCCTGTTACAGGTGACGTTTGACAATACCAAAGTATACAATTCCTTATGTAGGGAACCGTAGTGACTTTAGGCCTAAGGACTATTCATAACAATAATAACTATGAGAAAGCTTATGACACTCATATAACGATCTATGAAACTTTCTCATGGTGGGTCAATTGAGTATATATTCTCTAATATATACCATATGTCAATTTGGTATCATATATCTATGACTTATGAGATTAAGTCATCAATTGACCTACATGCTAGTCTCAACGCATTAATATTATCATTGTATATTCATGTTTGATTAGAAATAGTTAAGAGCGGTGTTCTATATATATCTACATCTTTCCACAATCAACTAATTGATATGATGTAGATTAGAACTTACTATCCTAGAACATTATTATACTTATTTATCTATCATAGATATGAAATAATATAATAATTATAAACTTTGTCTTTTATTAATGAAATATGATACAAAAGATTTCCAAGTCAATTATCTCATAATTGGCTCTAAGGCTTAATACTAATAACATCATCTCCCGATGATGTTATCCAAAAGTCTGAACCCAAATTATAAGTCACTTACCATCTCTAATAGTTCATCATCTTCTAAATGTTCCTTAAGCATAGCTTTACATTGCTTAAGAGTCCACTTCCCATTAGGGACTTTGTCCTTCAGATGCATCAAACACTCTAGGTTTGTTCAACATGTCATCCTTCGCTTGTTGAGCTATTCTCTAGTCCTCGTCAACATCAAGTCCTCGATTCTTTGTATGCATCCAAATTTGATCCTTCACTAGGTCAACTACAAAACTCTCCTTGTTCGACACCATCAATGCTCTTAACTCAACAATAACCCCAAGCTCATTATTCTAGAGTCCACCTCATTAGGATTTGTTTTTATCCCTTGAATGCCCCATACCATCCTTTGTTGCTCAACTTGAAGTCCACTTTGTACCAAACCTTCGATCCATCAATCCAAATGAAGGCAACTCAAGAGATTGTGATAGAGGGCATGGATAGTGAACTTTACCAAATAAGGCTTAATCAATTCTTGCTAATTGATTAAGAAGATAAGAACATAATAAATTGCAATAGACAATAAATAAGAATAATACATAGACAATCGAACTAGGTGGCACAAGATTTATTATGGTTCTCATCTTCCCACGACTTGCTACATCCTGGGCTTAAGTTATTGAATTGTCACTATTCTTTCTCCTTCTTGATTAAGTTTTAGATGTGGGAAAGCCTCTAACACTTGAGAAAAATTACAAGTAAAAGCGCTCTCAAATGTTAGTTCTTCAAACTCTTCGTTGAGCTGCTTTTATAACCTTGATTCAACATCTTTACCAATGTTGCCTAATGCAATTAGTCAACTGAGATTCTTCATTAGCTGACTAGTCAACAATTGTTGTTAGTCAATCCTATCATAGCTCCATTAACAACTTTTGATGGTTTGGATCTTGTAGTCAATCCTACTATAAATTTTTTCTCAAATGGTATATTAAGGTCAATCGACTCAACAATTAACTTAACCATAAATAGTAAAATTCTATTTGCTGGACATCCAACACCAATCAACTGTATTGGTGCAATCAACTTCTAGTCAAGGTTGATCAGGTTGACCAAACTCGAATTGACTCAAGTTAAGTTTCAATATTCAATCAATATGTTTGTTGCCTAAAGCGAAAAATTAAATAGGTCAAAGTTGATCTGATATTTAACAGTGAAGAAGTCCAAGTAAGTCCTCGTTAATTAGATACTTGGTAGTCTAAAGCTCAACAGAGAATTGACAAATGAAAGTCCAAGCTAAATGAGTCGCGGTTGAGTGGATACTTTGTGGTCGAAAGTCCAATAGGGAATTGACATAGGACATGAAGTTTAAGTGAGTAAGGTTGATAGGATACTTAGCAACGAAAGAAATCACGTAGGTTAAGGATGACTAGATGCTAGGCAAAGAAAATCCTTACAAGTCAAGGGTGATTAGATGCTAATCTATAAGAAGATCTAACAAGTCTATTGGTGCCAGAAGCACCAAAGTCAAACCTGTGTTTTGATAATGACAAAGGGTTCAGAAGTTAAGGTCTTGTTGTGATCTAAAAATGCTAATCAAGTGTGCAAGAAAAGTCCTAGGTACACTAGGCACTAAGTCCTGGTTCTAAGAATTGGGCACTAAGTCCTGTCCATGGGCTGGGCAACTAAGTCCTGACATAAGGTTGGGCACTAAGACCTGGTGAGTGAAGTTGGGCACTAAGTCCTGGTCGTGGACTCGGCACCGAAGACCTGGTGAGTGAAGCTGGGCACTAAGACCTGGTGAGTGAAGCTGGGCACTAAGACCTGATCCGAGGGATTGGGCAAAAGTCCAACCGGAGGATTCGGTTGGCAAATAGGTAAAATCTTCTAAGAGGAGTAGGTGAGGGCACGTTTCCCGTAGGAGGGAACATTAGGCGTCGGTTGGACCTAGGGTTCCATTTGGGAAGCCCAAAGTCAGAACCAAGACAGCACAGGTTGTAAATCATGGTTAATTTTATATCATTTATATGTTTCTTGTGTTTTGGAACTAACCCTGGTTGCAGGAACGAAGGTATGGAGGTTTCTACTCCCAGGCGCCTCAATGGAGTGAGGCGCCCTGCTTGGCTAGGTGCCTGTGTTGAGACAGGTGCCCCAGACAAAGGGTGATTCCAAGCTACTCGAAGCAAACTGCCACGCAAGCCATTGAGGCGCCTATGTTAACATAGGCGCCCCAGTTAGCTCAGGCGCCCTGGTTGAGGGGATAAGCGCTGGCCGAGTCTGCGGATTGAGTTTTGCGCAGCAAGGGCCACGTGTCAAGCGCCCCCTTCAACACAGGCGCCTCAGCTACGAGTATAAATAGGGGTTCACCCCCTAGGCTTTAGAACAACAATCTTCTAACGCATTCTTCACGTGCTCTGCTCTGAAATGCTCCGTGCTCGAGATTCAAGCGCCAACGACGACCTGCGGCTACTACTCTCCATCTTCGGTCGTCAGTATAATCTTAGATTAAGTGTTGTAATTGTTTTTCATTCTATATTTGAACTCCAACTTGTAATCATTTGTGAAATATAGAATTGCCATCGTAAACGATCAAGGACGGTGGGCCTTGGAGTAGGAGCCGACTGCGACTCTGAACCATGTAAAAATAAAAGTGTTAGTGATTATTTTTGCTTTTCCGCTGCACAATTACTCTTAGTATTTCCGAAATTTATCGAACAATATTCACCCCCCCCCCTTTATCGTTTCTAACCGATCCCACAAGTGGTATCAGAGCGGGTGGCTCAAACTTGGTGCAACCACCAGTTGAGTATTTTTTCGGATTTGTCGAATTTTAATATTTTTTCACTCGTATTTTCTCGTTAATCGAGGTTGGTGCCACGCCACTCAATTTTTCCGTTATTATTATTTTTCCCGCACTGCTAATCTAAGACATAGTCTTGGGACAAGTTTTTCTTAATCTTCAGTTTAAATTAAATGGCCAACCAAGAGTGGAACAGTGCTCATCTACCGCTATTCTCCGGCGAGAATTTCAGTTTTTGGAGAAGTCAAATGGAATCCCATCTGAAGGCCCATATGGACATATGGATGATCATTCAAACGGGGTTCTCCTTCCCTACAGAAGATGGACTATCAATTACGTGGGACAAACTGGATGAACCAACGCTCACCTAGATTGAGACAGATGCAAGGGCAACTGCAATCCTACAATGTGGCCTAACCAAAGAACAACTCAAGCTAGTCGGTCCATTCGGATGTGCTAGAGAAATTTGGGAGAAGTTGATCAACCTACATCAAGAGAACTCAAATGAAGAAGATCAAGTAAGTTATTTTGCATTCTCGGCTCAAGCACAAGTAGCTGAGACAGACTCAGCACCCGACTTCGAAATTGACTTCGGATCAGAAGATGAGATAGAATCCGTGCCCGACTTCGAAATCAAACCAGAGTCAGAAGATGAGTTTTCCGAGACAAAATCGGTAACTAATTTTGAATCTTTTTCTGAATTAAGGTTAAATAAGAAAGTTGATACTACAATGGTCGAGGAAGGTATAGCTTCTATTGCAGGGAAAACTTCGAAAGAACCACCAAAGAATAAGCCTTAACCAGTACCCGAGTCCGACTCAGATTCAGAATCTGACGACGAAGAAGGGGATCATTAGAAACTGGTCTGGTGGGCTCGTGACCACTATAAGATGCTAAACAAACAAAAAAGAAAGACGGCTAAAATCAAGGGGGAGATTCCCAACATGGAATCAAACGGCAACGTGGTAAATTCAAAATTTAAAAATCATATAATATGTTTTAAGTGCAGTGAAAGAGAACACTACAAGAATTAGTGCCCCACTCGCAAGGGTCGACCTTCGCCACCTACAACAAACGAAACCCTCAAGAATACTGGACAAGCAATCGACAAAGGTAAATTTACAGTATTTGAAAATCTAGTGTTTGCCTCAAATAACGTGATTGAGTCCTATAAATTAGTTAAGACAAATTTTAAAAAATTGAAACAAGAAAATGAAACCCTGAAACATAAGGTCAATATGCTTTCCAATCAAGGACTTTTAAAATGTTACCCTGCCGATCGATAGATGTCTCTTTCCTGACTGAATTTTGTCCCTTGATCATAGAGATTGTCGCTTTTTATAATCTTGGTTTCCTCCTCTCTCTGGAGAGAACTATCAATTATGACCTCGTCTCTGAATTTTACAACAATCTTCAGCAGAGTTCTCAGGGGGACTTTGAGTTCACCACTCGAGTCGCCAAGAGGAACCTTGATTTCTCTTACGAGATTTACCAGAGTATCTGGGTGGTCGACGATCACCAAACCTGTATTCGATCTACCCTGAGCTTCCTGATCCTTTACTGGCCCCTTTTGCGGATGTTACTCCCGATGGTATCCATCAGTATTTCTTCGGTCATCCCCGCCCAGCTGGTCTCGATGAGCTGGGCCCTGATTTTCCTACCTTTGCAGCACTTCGTCTCTCTCCCACTAGTTACATCTTATTCAAGATTATCACAAATTATATCCTACCAATCACTTCCAAGCCCCTAACTGAGATTCGACCCTATCACTGCCTGATGCTCTACGACATGCACCGCCGTTTGGACTTCGATATCATGGAGAGTATCTTCCAGTCCATCTTATCCTATCGCGAGCCGAGTCATCGCATGGTCTACATGCCATTTGATCATGTCATCACCGATTGGCTTATGTCAGTAGGTGTTGATGTCACCAAGGGCAGGACCATGCCCATGGTGAAACAAGACTGCAGACTTGGCTGACGGGCATTTGCCAAGTCTGGCATCATTGTTCGGGTGCACGATCGGGCGTTGGTTTGGAAGGATGGTAGGGTTCTTGGTGAGCTACCGAGGGGAGGTCCACAGGTTCAGGCGCCAGCCGATGCTGCTGCTGATTACGACGATGAGCCCGAGCCAGATCTGCGCTTGCAGATTTCAGAGCTGGAGCAGACCTTCCAGCATGACTTTCAGTTGCGCGAGATTTATCGCGAGGAGGTCTGGTCACAGTTCCGATCCATCGATAGCAGACTGACCTCGATCGAGACCGACGTTTCTGGAGTTCGCACTTTACAGCAGACATGGTACGATGAGTGGCGCCAGCACACATTCCCTGGAGTTGCGCCCTCTGCCAGTACCGCACCAGGGTCCTCTGTTCCTGCCGACATCACGATGGATGATTCTATGCAGGATGACGACCCCCCCCCCCCCGCTGATAGTTGAGTCTGGATGTCCTCTGCTACGGGTTGGGATTTGCCTATTTGTTTGCTTAGCTTGTATGACTATTGGGTTGTATGCCCTGTGACTTGATTTTTATGGCCTTGTGCCATACTTGCTTTGACTTTGATGCATTGGTATGCATCTATTTGGTTTTGATGCACTGAGTTGCATCTAATTATCTGTCTAGATATTTTATCAATTACCACTATGACTGTTTTTGAAGTATCTCTTGCCATCTTATGCTCTTTAGTAGCTTGAATGGTGTTCTTTTGCATGTATTTGTTATCATGGTCTGGATGTTGGCTTATATGAGTTCACATGATTACTACTTGGTTATATGCCTCATTCATGCTTATGATGCCTTGTTCATATGATACATATGCTTGATTTATCATGCTCTATTTTTGTCATATGTGTTCATATGTTTATCAAAAATCAATCAAATCTTTATTGTTTTGGGATACCCCTAGGGTTGAGGGGGAGTATGATTAAACTTAGCAACCCCTCTAGACCTTTTTTGGTGTTCGACAAAGGGGGAGAGTGTTGGTTGGTTAAGTTTAGAATGATTATATTGTAGGGGGAGGATCTTGATTCCCCTATGATTCTGAAAGATGAAGAGTGTTGGTTGGTTAAGTTTAGGATGATTATATTGTAGGGGGAGGATCTTGATTCCCCTATGATTCTGAAAGTTGAGGAAATTGATTGAGAACCCCTAAACTTAAAATCGGGTTGTCAAACAACAAAAAGGGAGAGATTGTTGATGCAGTCTAGCCCTGATTGTTGTTTTGGTGTTGACACCGATTTTAGTTTAGGATGATTATGATTCTGATTATGATTAAGACCTGATCGGAGATTAGGCATGGGATAATTGAAGTCCTAACCGGGTGGGTTAGGTGTTGGAAATCCCGGTGAGTAAAGTCGGGTCCTGGTGAGTGAAGCCAGGTGGTGAAAAGTCCTAATTCGGAAGGTTGGGTGAAAAGTCCTAGCTTGGAGGGCTAGGTGAAAAGTCCTAGCTTGGAGGGCTACGTGAAAAGTCCTAACTTGGAGGGTTAGGTGAAAAGTCCCAACTGGAGGGTTAGGTGAAAAATCCTAGCTTGGAGGGCTAGGTATGGAAAAGGTCTAACTCGGAAGGGTTGGGTGAAAAGTCCTAGCTTGGAGGGCTAGGTGAAAAGTCCTAGCTTGGAGGGCTAGGTGAAAAGTCCTAACTTGGAGGGTTAGGTGAAAAGTCCTAAATTGGAGGGTTAGATGGAAAAATCCAAGCTTGGAGGGCTAGGTCTGCGTCCCTGGATCGGTCTGGTGACCGATCAGGGAGGTTGGCACGCTGCTCCTTAGTGGATCGGTCTGGTGACCGATCCAGCGATGTCTGATCGGTCTGGTGACCGATCAGGGAGTGAATAGTGAGTTGAGTTCCCCCGCGGATCAGCTCCTGAACAGTCCAGTGACCAATCAGAGACTTTGGATCTGATTTCCGGGATTACTGTTCATCGGACCTGATCGGTCTGAGGGACCGATCAGGCATCACTCTGATTGGTCTGGTGACCGATTAGGCATCACTCTGATCGATCTAGTGACCGATCAGGCTTCACTCTGATCGGTCCGGTGACCGATCAGGCTTGTGTTGCCGCGAGAGCTGGGAGTCCCAGCGAAGCGGTGGATCGGTCAGGTGACCGACCCACGAGCCCTGGATCGGTCTGGTGACCGATCACTTTAATTCAAATTACATTGTCAGACGCTCTGATCGCGTCTGAGCATATCTGATACACTGCGGCTGATCTCTGATCCTTGATTTCTTGCTTGATATGCTGTTCTAACTCACTAAATATGCTGCAGGTGACAGGGAAGGATTCAAACACTCAAGGAGAGTCAATGGTGGTCTTTCTTTGGAGCAGATTTGTCTGTTTTCCATCCCAGGTTGCAACGAGCGCTAGCGCTGACTGGAGCTACTGTCTAGGGCTGGTCTGAGGGAATCTCTGGAGGTCCAGAAGGGCTCAGTGGTGGCTAGTGGTTGCAGAAGAGCAGCTAGAGGCTGCTGTGGGATGGTGACCTGGAGCTGTATGGAGAAGACTTAAGCGCTGGTTGTGAGAAGTCTTCAACAACTCTGTGAATCAGTATTGCGGTGAAGTTCTTGTGGCTTGCTGCGTGCTTGTGATCTTGCTGTTCCATCATTCCTGAGCAAGCCGTTGAGATCTGAGAAGCAACCACTCCTTGCTTGAACTCTTGGAGGAAGGAACAAGAGGCTTGAAGTCCAACAGCGAGAAGACAAGGAGAAAGGGATTCTTGCATGAGATCGTCGCTGGGTGGAGCTTGGAGAAGCCTGCTGTGTTCCTGTCTTTGCTAAGTGCTAAGTAAGATCTTTCTTGTGTTTCATTGTGCTTAAACCTATATCTGTGATTGAAACGCTGTGGAGAGGTTTCTCCACCGAGAAGGAGGTTGCTTTCTATCCGGTGTTAACCGGGGCTTGATCTGCCGACGATCAAGGGATCACCCACGTTAAGGGCACGCCAAGGAGTAGGGGCAAGTTATCCCCGAACCTTGTAAACCCTCCTTGTTAGCGATCCTGCTAGTTGTGGTTGTTTGCTTTCGTTTTCTGTTTTTGTTTTCTGCACTTATCTGTTTCCATTGTTTCTTTCGCTGTGCTACTGATAAATTTGAGTGCAGAAATTCTATAAGTCGTTAAGTCCAAGTGATTGGCTATATTCACCCCCCCCCCTCCTCTCTAGCCATCCGGTTCCAACATAGGTTCCCTACCTTGCTCTGTTTAATAGATTCGCACAGACCACTTATAAACCGATTAAGACCAGCTTCTTGAATAGACATTTCTTTGTTCAATCTTGCCCTACTGCTGTAGATACAATTAACTTTTATCAACTCGATCACCTTGTTTATTGTACCCACTCAGTCAACACAACCCTGTGTGTTGAGTTTTATAACAACTTAGTCAGACTTGATGACTTTTGTTACTCTACTACTGTACAGTCCATCCTCCTTACTATCACACCTACTTTGTTTAACTGATTTCTTGGACTACGACCTTCTCAGTCCACTTTTTGTTGTTATCCTCCGAGGGACCTTCCTTTTGATGCCCCCTATTCTCACATCACCCTGGACACCCTCTATTCTTACTTTTTCGGAGATGCACGAGACCCGACGGTACAGAGCTTTCAGTCCGTCGATCTCCGTGTCCAGGACTACACTCTTTATAGAGTTCTAGTCCGTTGCATTCTCCCATTGACCACTCGGGATGTCGCGACTATGCGACCTTTCCACACCTTCCTCTTCTACACGATGATCCACCATCTGGACATAGACATTGGTCTCCACATGTTCTAGACGATCATTTACGCGTTAAGCATATCCACCCATTCCCGAGTATGCACACCCTACTGTCACATCATCACTGCCCTCCTACATCACCATGGGCGTGACGTCATTGCTGGGGAGGTCATCCCGATGATCAAATAAAATGAGTTAGGGTCTAGGAACTTTTCTTTAGCGAGCATAGATATCTCGGCCATCGGGGTGTTATCGTGGAGATGACAGAGGGCTCGACGCCAGGTCGATTCGGACGAGGAGGTAGAGGTTGACGTAGCCGAGCTCGTCACCGAGATCGAGGAGCAGTTATGAGAGCCTCCACCACTGACTACGGACCAGGGCTTAGCACAGATTGAGATTGATGCCCACAGTCTCCAGACAGAGGTCCACAGTCTCCGAGAGGAGGTAGAGGCGCATCACGTCGAGTTCATGGACGCTCTTCATGTCGAGCACGATGTGAATCAGGCCTATCACGCCGAGTACATGGACGCCTTTCGAGCCGAACGGGAAGCAAACCAGACCCGATACGACGAGATGATGTCCATGTTCCGGTCGTGGTAGCCTGGTCCATTCTTTCCCCCTGGTCCTTCCTCCTAGACTTGAGTGGTTTCCCAGCTATCTGATTGTACTCCTGACTATTTAACTGTCCCTACTCAGTAGGGTTGACTTGTTATTGACTTATATGTCCTTGTGTTGACCAGTTGACCTTTTACTTAGCTATGTTATCTACTTGCTATTTATTTACCTGCTGAGCTATTTACTTCATGTTATGGGTATCTATTTAGCTGCCAAGTCATTTACTTCATATTTGAATCATCAGTTAAGGTTGTGCTTAGTAGAATAGGATTTTTTGTTTTCCAATATTTTTTCTATTTTCACATTTTTTTCAAAAATTAGCTTTTTAAAATCATTTATTTTATCAATTTGTTGAAATTTAAAATGATTTTCTGGACTTAGTTTTTCTTAAAAACTTACTGTTGGATCGAGAAATGCGAGAGAGGGGGGGTGAATGTCGCAATTCGTTCGGATTTCGTAAAGAGCAATTGCGTAGCGGAATAATAAAAATCAGACAATGCGAACACCAAGATTTTTACTTGGTTCGGAGCCTGGGTCGACTCCTACTCCAAGGTCCACGGTCGTTGACCGTTTACTATGGGCAATACTATAATCGCGCAAAACAATTTTACAAAGATTGATTACAGTAAATTGCAGTAAGGAAAAAGACAGCTTTTCTTTGTTACCGACGTCCGGTGTAAATCGAAGTTCCAGAGCAGTTGGACGTCGCCGGCGCTTGTATCTCGAGTCTGGAGGGTTCTGGAGCAGAGCGCGGGAGCAGAAGAGCGTGATTGCGTTCAATAGAATTGATGATTTAAACCTGGGGTCGAGGGCCCTTTATATAGGGTTGGGGGCGCCCGGGATGCTCGGGGCGCCCCCCACGTGGCTTCTGATCCGGCATGCTCTCGGTCGTGACTGATCGCTTCGACTTCGGGATAACAGTTGACTGGGGTGCCCGACGCGCGCGGGGCGCCCGGTTGACCGGCCAAAGCTTCATCCATTTGGTTTCGTGAGGGTGAGCTGCAGCTGCCAGTGGTGCGGCACAGTGGGCGCCCGAGACACGCGGGGCGCCCGACATGCGGGGCGCCCGACACACGCGGGGCGCCCCCAATTGCGCTGCTGTCGGGGCGTTTACCTCTCTGCTGACTTTGGGTTGACTCTCGGGCGCCCGACACATCCGGGGCGCCCTACTCAGCTACGGCCTCACTCCTTTGAGGCTCTCTGAGCTGCAGAAACACAGTCCTTCGGTCCTGCATCCAGGGTTAGTCCAAAACAGCAAATAATAAGTTAGTTAAAACAGCCTTAGCTGTCTTGGTTCTGACTTTGGTCTCCAAAATGGAGCCCTAGGTCGAACCGACGCCTAATGTTCCCTCAAGGGGAACGCGTCCTCACCTACTCCTCTCGGGAGAGTTTTACCTGGTGCCAACCGGATCCTCCAGTTGGACTTTTGCCAGCAGTCCTTCGCCAGGTCTTGAGGTACCAAGCTGCCCTTCGCTTGGTGCCTAGCAGCCCTTTGCTAGGTCTTTTCTTCTGGCAGTCCTTCGCCAGTGCTAGCATTCCTTCGCTAGGGCTTTTCCATTCTGGCAGTCCTTCGCCAGTGCCTAGTATTCCTTCGCTAGGGCTTTGTCCATTCTGGCAGTCCTTCGCCAGTGCCTAGCATTCCTTCGCTAGGGCTTTTCCTGTCTGGCAGTCCTTCGCCAGTGCCTAGCATTCCTTCGCTAGGGCTTTCTTTCCTGGCATTCCTTTACCAGTGCCTAGCAGTCCTTCGCTAGGGCTTTTTCTGCACACTCAGTGAACAACGTTAGATCACAAATAAACTTAACTTTGAATCCTTTGCCAATATCAAAATCAGGTTCGATATGGTGCTTCCTGCACCAACACTTACCCCCTTCAAAACTAGGGTTTTTACGCAAATGGACCTAGCTTAGGCCTTAACCCTAGAACTGCATGCACTTATAGATCTAAAAGTCAGCATCTCACAAGCACCTTAGAGTACTTTTGATTGATAACCTAGAATGGGTTGAGATGCTTAGGTCTATGCCTTGATTCAAGATGCTTTAAGTCAGTGCATCTGCAGTAATTGGGGCGATAAATACAAATTGAATAACAATCAAATTAAGTGTTCAAGCTTAGCAAATCTAACCTGATCAAATCACTTAACTTGACTAACCCTAGTGAAAACTGATGTTTTATAACAGTTAGTAAGTAGCTAACTGAGTTAGAC
>JAGFNQ010001655.1:30365-53479 GCA_024364735.1 Boesenbergia rotunda
TTCTGAGACGAATTTGTATATTTGTCCCAAATTTGGCGACAAATATGTGGATTCGTCCCAGAATCTGGGACAAATCTGAAGATTCGTCCCAAAATCTGGGATGAATCCAAGATTCGTCCCAGAATTAAAATTAATTATAAATAAGTAAATTGAGCCCGAAACCCTACCTAGAGATATTAGAATTACACGAAACCGGTTCCTAGGTATTTGTTCCCTTTTGCTGATAATATATATATCCTCATACATCATATTTTGATCAAATTAATTTTTTTTGTTTTCAAAGTTAAGTTGAGCATGTAAATGTTTTAATATATGTTAAATTTACAAATTAACGTCAAAGAGTGTTCTAAATGATACAAAACTAGTTTTATATATTTGTATAACTCTCCTGATTATAAAAATGTTATCAAATATTATTAAGTTAAAATATATTTATGGATGTGATTTTTTTAACACGACAATATTTTAAAAATTAAATTCAGATAAAAAAATCAAAAAAAAATCAGATAAAAAAATCATTGGGTTCGATATATTATTTGAAATTTGTATTTGAGAGCACTTATAAATTCAGGAGAAGTAGACGAACACGTAGGAACCGATTTCGTGTAATTCCAATATCTCTAGATAGGGTTTCGGACTCAATTTATTAATTTATAATTAATTTTAATTCTGGGACGAATCAGTCGATTCGTCCCAGATTTTGGGATGAATCTATGAATTCGTCCCAAAATCTGGGACGAATAATTAAATTCGTTGTTAAATTGGGGATGAAATTTGGGACGAAAAAATTTTGTCCCAAAATGACTTTTTATAAAGCATCCCCTCCCCTCATTTGCCCTAACTTTCTCTCCCCTCTCTTTATAAAGCATGGGTTTGGAGCAGCAACGATGGTATCATTCTCTCCCCTCTTTTCTCACCCTCTATAACTTCGGCGAGCCACCGGCGGCTCACTTTGGCCGGTGGCTCGCGCTTGCCGGTGCCCGAGCCGTGGCCTGCCCTGCGGGAGAGAAATGGCATATCTTCCTGGCGTTGCCCGCGGGCGCCGGCCGCTGGCGGGGGTCGGCAGTGAGCCGTGGGGAGCTGACGACGCCAACAGTTGGGTTCCGGGGTGTTGGCGGCGCCGGCAGCTAGGTTCTGGGGCGCTGGCAGCACCGGCAGCAGGCCGCGGGGCGTTGACGGCGCCGACAACGGGCCGCGGTCAGCACCGGCAGCGACCACAGGAAAGAAGTGCGCTTCCGATAGAATCATATACAAGGGTTAATCCCAGGGAAACAGGTTGACATTTCTATTCTCAATATCAAGAGGCCTTTGTATTGAAAGCGAAGAGCTGGAAAGGATCGATGGAATTGAGAAATGGTTGCAGAAAATTTCCGAGAACAAATCGGAAGAAGCATGATACAATGATGAATTCGCCATGGTTAATAAACCTACATGGTCCAAGGGGTCCCTGGGAGCATAAACCTTCAATTCGCTTATTTACTAACTTGTGGTTTTGCCAAATAAGTTCTGATTTTTTGGAAGGGCTCCTTTTAGTTGTGTGAAAGTGTCGTCTAGCGCCGGCAGTGATTTCTCTTCTTTATGTTTCCTCCAAGCTGATGGGAACTTCAATAACATGAATTCCCACCTGATGTTTAGCCAACTGATGTTTCCTCTTAATGTCTCTTCTTAATGTTTAGCCAACTGATGGGAACTTCAATAACATGAATTCTATATAAGTTTATTGATAATTGCTATAGCTAAATAGAGAGATATTCATAGATTTAGAGGAAATGTACAATATTTACCATCATTTGTCATAATACAAGGAAATATTTAGCATCTCATAAAAGGAACATTCTCTTGAGTTTATCTGCTCATTTTGACTGTGTTTTTATAGTGGGCATGTTAAAGTGTTCGAGGCAAGCATTTTAATCTGTTCAATGACAGAATTAAATGGATGTTAAACTTGGAAGAATAGACAGGTTCATTCATTATAACGTAAGCTTCCGGGATAAGTAGTTATATACACTTGGAAATTATCTCTACTTTACCTCCTAAAGAAGGCTTTCATAGTAACTAAATTTTCCAAACTTAGTATGTGTTGAAGTTCTCTTTCATGTTATTATATTTGAAGAACTATTGATAGTGCAATTATGTCAAGCAAATGTTATCATATTTGAAGAACCATTGAAGAATTATTTAATCATATTTGAAGAAATATGGTAGTTCTTTTACTTGTTGTATTTCTTTTACTTGCTGCTTATTATAATTTTATATATAATTATTCACAAAGGTATAATTAACCAATAAAGAATCTGCGGTTGTATTAGAGAGGAATTTGTGAAGTCTTGTCTGATCATTGTATTTTCGTAATTTGGTATGCCCTATGATAATTTATAAATCAAATTGTTGGGCTGTTAGCCTAGTAGGAAGCAAGCTATATGTGCCAAAAAAAATTAATAAATCATAAAAAGTTAATGAAGTGGAGATGTAATGCTCAGTAAATGTGTTGAAGTCATTGTAAAGGATAAAATAAAAATTATAATCTAGAGTAAATAGAAGTAACTCAATGAATGATAAAATGAGAGAAAGTAGATTAAGATGATATAAATATGTCCACAGATGACCAATAAATTTATTGTAGTGGGGGTTGTCTCTTTAACGAGTGAAAAGCTTGTTAATGCTTATTATCAAGAAATAATTACATAAGAATTAAATGAATATCTCTCACAATATGAATTGCATAATGACTAATGAGTGTTTTAGGTGGAGTACTAACAATGAGACAATTTAGGTTCGCGCATAAGAATACCAATAGTTACATTACAAAAAAATAATTATTCAGGACTTTAAACAGGGATACTCATTAAGGATGCTATTTACTTAACAATGCATGCTATGCTAGAAAGTTTAGCTATTAAGAATGTTATTTATTTAACCATGCTATGTTAGAAAGTTTAGCTATTTAGGATTCTATTTATTTAACCATGCTATGCTAGAATGTTTAGCTCTTAAGGATGCTATTTATTTAACCATGCATGCTATGTTAGAAAGTTTATCAATGCCCATCTTGTTTTGTTTTGTTCATGTCTTCTTGCTAGCCATAAAGTTACTTTCACTTTGAGTTCTAGATAGATCAGTAGGCAGGAAATCATTTAATTCAAATCCTTTTCCTTTGAGTCTATTGTCAATATTTCTTGAATGTTCATCATTTGATGCATTAACTGCAGAATGTTCATCATTTGAATTAGGAGGTTGTATAATATTCGTTATGTCAAGCACATTTTGTTATGTATACCATTTGCTAGCCATAAGGCACATTTTGTTATGTCAAGCACATTTCCTGAATAACTCATTCTGTTATTTGTTTGTTTATATAGGAAAAGAAGAAAATGAAAGAAGCAAGATTGCCAATGGAAGAGGTTGATATCTTGATGTTATTGTAGTTTTTTTTATGACTTTATGGATTTCTATGGATTGGATGTGATAACTTATCTTGTAATATATTTGGATGCTATCTGTATCGATATGGATATGATGGTATGTTTCGTTTGGATGTTTTATATCTGTATGAATATTTGGATAATAGGTTTCGTTTGGATGATATGTATCGATTGGTTGTGATCAATTATTGTTTGGATGTTCTTGTTATTTGGATGTTTTATATTTGTATGGATATGATGATATGTATTGATTTGTGCTGTTTTATATCTGTATGAATATATTGAATGTAGTTAAATTGATAATATTGATTGTATTGAAAAATTTTTTGAACAATTTGGGATAAATTTTTTGATTCGTCCCAAATTCAGGGACGAATTCACTGATTCGTCCCTGAATCTGGGATGAATCAGTGAATTCGTCCCTGAATCTGGGACGAATCATTGAATTCGTCCCAAAATCAAGGACGAGTTTGCTAATTCGTCCTTGAATCTGGGACGAATTAATGATTCGTCCCTGAATCAGGGATGAATTTTTGGATTCGTCTCAAAATCAGGAACGAATTCACTAATTAATCTCTGAATCTGGGATGAATTTACTAATTCGTCCCTGATTCAGGGATGAATTAGTGATTCGTCCCTAAATCCACCACGAATTTTTGGATTCATACCTAAATCAGGGACGAATTCACTGATTCGTCCCAAAATCAGGGATGAATTCACTGATTCATCTCAGAAACTGGGATGAGAAATGATTTATTACAAAATTAACTAAATTACATTTTTGGGACGAATTTTTTTGAAAAAATATATTCGTCGCAAAATCTGGGACGAATCTTCAAATTCGTCCTAGATTCTGGGACATTTATTTTTTCATCCCAAATTCTGGGACGAATATATTTTTTCGTCCCAGATTCTGGGACGAATTAGTATATTCGACCCAGATTTTGGGACGAATTTATCTATTTGTCCCAGATTCTGCAACGAAATAGGTTCGTCGCAAAGTTTAAATTGTCATTTAGGTAACGAATTTTATTTTCGTTGCCATTTGGCAATGAATTTGGGGATGAAAAATTAATTTTATCGTCAAATTCAGGGACAAATCTAGATTTTTGTCCCAGAATTTGGCGGCGGTAAATCTGCAACGAAAATTTTTTTATCGCCAAATTCGTCCCTAAATTTTCTAGGATGTTTTTTTTTAAATTCATCCCTGAATAATTGTTTTTTTAGTGTCTGTTTCTATCTTAATTGCTCTCTCGATGGTCTTGGCACAGATTCTTTATAAATCTATTAATTAACAGTTTCATTTTTAATTTGTTATTTGATTAAGTATCCTAAGGTCTCTATAAATTATGTATTTCATGGACAAGTTTTAATTAATCAAGAAAGTTATTTGGTTACCTCTTCTTTCTTTCTCTCTACCTCTCTTTTCTCGCTTCTTCTCTTTACTTTATCAAAGCTGCCGACTTTGTATTCCACCGTTCATAGTGATTTTTCCTCCTCTGCCCATGGTTTTTCCCGTCAAGGGTTTTCCACGTAAATATGGTGTGTTCTCTATTGTTCTTGTTGTCGTTTTTCGTACTAATCTCGTTTTCAAGTGGTATCAGAGCGAGGTTGGTTTTGAAGATTTCAACCGGGATTAATGACAACGGCAAACATGAAGTATGATATTTCGCTTTTGGATCACAACACTATGTTTACGCTGTGGCAAGTTAAGATGCGAGCGGTGCTAGCGCATCTGGACTTGGATGACACACTATTCGGGATAGACAACATGCCCTCGACATGGACAAAGGAGGAAAAGGAACGTAAGAATCGAAAAGCCCTATCTCAGATCTACCTTCACCTATCGAATGAGATTTTACAAGATGTTTTGAAGGAAAAATCCGCTGCTACACTATGGCTAAAACTGGAGCATTTGTGCATGAGAAAAAGTCTTACGAGCAAACTGGGTCTGAAACAACGTTTGTATTCTTATCGCATGGCAAAAGATACGTCGTTAAGAGATCATTTGACTTTGTTTAAGGAAATCGTCTCTGACCTAGAGGCTTTGGAGGTTAAATATGACGATGAAGATTTAATATTGATCTTACTGTGTTCTTTACCCTCGTCATATATGACTTTTAGAAATACTATTTTATATAGTCGTGATACTCTTACTTTGAATGAAGTTTATGATTCATTATTTTCGAAAAAGAAAATGAAACAGCTTGTCGAAGGATCTGAGGCTCAGGGTGAGGGTCTTATTATTCGCGGAAGGACTCAGGAGGAAGTCTCTGATGGTAATATCAGGGGCAGGTTGAAATCCAGAAATAGCGATAAGATTTGTAATTATTGCAAGAAGAAGGGCCACATCAAATCAGAATGTTACAAGTTGCAGAATAAGAATAAAAGGGCATGTGAAAATTCGAGGGAAAAACAATCAGAGAAGTTTGGTGATGCTGATGTTGCCGAAAATCACAATGATGGTGAACTTCTCGTTGCATCTGATGCTGATTTAAAGCAGAGTGAGGAATGCATTCTTGATTCTAGCTGTACGTTTCATATGTGTCCCAATCGGCACTGGTTTTCAACATATGCAACGATTTCAAGTGGTGCCGTCTTGATGGGCAATAATGCATCCTGCAGAATCGCTGACATTGGTACGGCCAGAATTAAGATGTTTGATAGTACCATTCGGACACTTGGTGATGTGAGGCACGCCCCTGATTTGAACAGAAATATGATCTCTTTGAGTATTCTTGATTCTAAAAGGTACAAGTACACTGGTGAAGGTGGAGCTGTGAAGGTCAGTAAAGAGTCTCTTGTTGTGACGAAGGGACTAAGGAGAACCGCCAGTTTATATATTCTGCAGGGATCCACAGTAATAGGTGATGTTGCTGTCACAAGGTGACATTGATAAAAGAAGATCACTTACAAGAAGCTTGTAAAAAAACTATTTGGTTGAAAGGACTCTTCAGTGAATTTAGTGAAGGCTTGCAGATTACTACAGTCTTTTATGATAGTTAGAGAGCCATTTTCCTCACGAAGGATCAGATGTTTCATGAGAGGACAAAGCACATTAATGTGAGACACTATCTATAGACAAGTTTAAGCATTGCTTGGACATGGTTGGTGCTAGATGCTGAGATTTGTCTGTGGGGCTTTTGTGGAAGAGGTGGAGAATGTTCTTTTGAAGATTTGTGGAATTCGCGTCAAAGTGGAGATTGTTAGAATTTGGTGACCCGAATTCAGTTTAATCCGTTAATTTATTATTAGATATTTTCGTATTAATATGTTAATTAACAGATTCTTTATAAATATGTTAATTAACAGTTTCGTTATTAATTTGCTATTTGACTAAGTATCCTAAGGTTTCTATAAATTGTGTATTTCATGAACAAGTTTTAATCAATCAAGAAAGTTATTTGGTTACCTCTTCTTTCTTTCTCTCTACCTCTCTTTTCTCTCTACTTCTCTTTACTTTATCAGAACCGCCGACTTTGTATTCCACCGTTCATAGTGATTTTTCCTCCTCTGCCCATGGTTTTTCCCGTCAAGGGGTTTCCACGTAAATATGGTGTATTCTCTATTGTTCTTGTTATCGGTTTTCGTACTAATCACGTTTCAAAGCGACATTGGGCTAATTATGACCATACAACACGCCCAGGAGTATGGACCACGGTTGTTTCCCGTTAACGTACGTAGCAATCCACTAGTGTGGTTGGTCATGGACGGTGCCTCGCTCATGCAGTCGTCCACCTAACCCATCTAGGGCTTCCTGGCGATCTACGTGAACCTTCGACCTTTGTGGCTATATAAGGTTTTGCGAAGATAAGTGAAGATATAATTTTTTTCTCGTATGCAAAGACAATTCTTTTGTTTTCTTGGAGCCCTTACTGTCTTGTGCATGCACACAACCCTTCCTCTTTGTCTATTGCTGACTTGACCAACGAAGGGGTCATGTTGCTACTGTTGCCCCGCAATTGACATACTTCGAAGCAGCACAGTACTGGAGGATCTGCCTCCACTGTAGCCTTGGAGGAAGTTGGAGAGAAGGAACCCACTTAAGAAGGACATCATCACTCCTATATCTCGAAGGGTTGTGTCTTCTCCAAAGTGTACATAAAGAACATAATTATAACAAAGAGTAGAGAGGATATCAAATAGCTCATAGTCGACAATTTATATTAAAAAAATATCTTTTTTACACCGTAAAACGGCCTGTTGATATCTTATAGATACTTCATTTTTAATATTAAATATAACTATTATACTAAACAAATAAAGTATTTATAAATGAATGAGACAAAATTTTAATATATATATATATATATATATATATATATATATATATATATTTGAAAGATAAAAATTATCATAAATTCATACTCCATAAATATAAATTAATCAATTAATATCTTCATGTGGCGTGGTAATAAAAAAGACATTGAAATCAGGAATGAATATTTCCAGAAATCGAATTCTGAGCGGGCATAAATTACGCTCATAATTTATCCGATAGATAGACGAACTAAAGAGTAGACAATTTTTTTTGAAAAACATCATCAAATTATCATGATCTCCAAAATTTATCCATAATTTAAAAAATTTATAGTTTTAATATATATATATATATATTTAAAATATAAGATTAAAGGAACAAGCGTCAAGAGGAGTGTCGCGACACTCAGGGTTTCCAGTCGGTCTACGACGAGTTTGTTTTCTAATTATATGTTAATTTCATATATTACTATTCATATTTTATGTATTTGTGATTGTCCTTACATATCTATAAGAGATTTCTCTATTTCCGAAAGAGTTCCGGAAAGAAGATACACATAGTTGACTCACGTTGAGTAGGTAAGTTTTATTATACTAATCTTGGGATTGAGAACCAAATAAAAATTATTGTGTTTCCTTTTGCTTTATTGTTTTGTTTATCCTTTATTATTTTCATTGTGTTTCTAACTAACACTAATAGAAAACGATGAAAAGACAATTATTCTATTCATCCCCCCTTCCTAGCGTCAAAGTGATCCTACACAACACAATTGTTGGAAATTTAATCCTTCAATAATTCCGAATATATCTCCTCGGTATTTGACTTAGTCGATTCACGACCGTCGGAACTTCCGGGAGGTTACTTTCGGAGGAAGCAAACTGATTGATATTTCACGTCGAGGCTAGTGTTGGACACTATCTCCGTAAAACGATATTGCTCTGCTACTGGTGCTCACGGATAGCAGCAATGCATTTCCAAGATACAACGACGTCGTCTCGGAATAGTAACACTTCAAATTCCGAGACCGGCGAACCTTCCGTAGGCTTCTCGGACTCTCGATGTAGAAGAGGGAGGAGTGCAAAATGCTTATAGATTGCAATGCTTGAATGAATGAAATGATCTAGTGGAGGGATCTATTTATATTGAGTGAAGAGGTAAATACCCTTTGGTTCGGACAGATCTGGACCGTTCATAACGAAAGGGTATAACCCTTTAAAGGTCATTTAATCTCGTCCTTTGATCTGAAGAGTTATAACTCTTCAGATCCATCTTGATCTCGACCATCAGATTAGAACATTTAATCCGACATCTCAGATCCATTCTCCCTCTTCACATTCAGATCTTTGATCCGACGCTCCAGATCGCACCTTCTTGCGATCTGTCCAGATCTTTGATTCGACGACCACCATTGAGCGTATCTTGAACAATTAATTTCTCATTCACCCTTAATCGATTTTGAGCAAATAAATAGTCCAGATTTATCTACGCGAAACGTAGATTTCGATTTTGAAGTCAAACTTGACTTTCAATGATCGATGACATCAAAATTATATCCAACAATCCCCCACATGAATGGAAATTAATGCATGTATGTATGCTGGCACTTTACAAGAGTCCAATTGATAAGTCAATGCATCGGGAAAGGTAGCTTGTGGCTTTGAACCTTTCGTAGTGGAATGCTATCGAGCATACTAGGCTGCGCAGTGAATGTGATGTCTTGAACTGCTCAGCTGTTGGTGTATACTAAGACAATAACATCCACACAGAGATTTATCTCACCCACTTTTGGTTCTCATGGTTGGTTCCGTTTCGGCCATGGACACCATCTTGGATTCATGAGTGTTTCATTGAAGTGACCTGTCTTCACACTTACTTCTATCAAAAGTATCCTACTATACTCCACCTTAAAGGTATAGAAGTCATTAAAAGCATAAGCTTATCCTCACTATATGTGGTAGGACAGCACCAAATCATCCTAGGATTGGGATAATAGAGATAATTATTTCTCTTGTGCTGTTACACAACTTCTGTAACTTCTAACTTCGTTGTCCCATTGAACCAAGATCTTAGGATCTCCAGTCAACAAGGTTGGGTTTCCGCTACAGTCGTTTTTAGTTATAGATTTTCAATCTCATTCCTCTTGATGAGCAGTATACTTGATCTCGATTTAGCCCCTTCGTTAGGGGATCTGCCAAATTATCCTTAGATTTGACATAATCGATTGCAATCACTCCGTTCGAGATCAACTGCCTAATGGTATTATGTCGACGACGTATATGTCGTGATTTACCATTATACATACTACTCTGTGCCCTTCCAATTGCCGATTGACTATCACAGTGGATAAGTACGGCGGACACAAGTTTTATCCAGCTCGGAATATCTTCCAAGAAGTTCCGCAACCATTCAGCTTCTTCATCTGCTTTATCCAGTGCTATAAACTCGGATTCCATTGTTGATCGAGCTATGCATGTTTGCTTGGTGGATTTCCAAGATACTGCTCCTCCTCCGATTGTGAATACATATCCACTAGTGGATTTAGAGTCTTTTGTATCGGAGATCCAATTAGCATCACAATATCCCTCCAAGACTGCGGGATACTTTCCGTAATGTAATCCGTAGTTCATAGTATATTTTAAATATCTAAGAACTCGCATCACTGCTTTCCAGTGGGTGTCGTTTGGATTGCTCGTAAAATGACTCAGTTTGTTTACCACACAGGCAATATCCGGATGAGTACAGTTTGTGAGATACATCAAACTGCCAATTATCCGGGAATATTCCAATTGCGATATAGGTTCACCATGGTTTTTCGCTAAGTGTTGACTTAGATCCATAGGTGTTTTTATAGTAGAGAGATCGTATGCATTGAATCTTTTGAATACTGACTCTACATAATGGGATTGTGTTAAAACTATCCCATCGGAAGTCCTGAGAATTTTAATTCCCAATATGACATCTGCTCGACCCATATCTTTCATGTCGAAACTATTGGTCAACATTTTCTTAGTACTTATGATGACATCATGATTACTTCCCATTATGAGTATGTCGTCTACGTATAAACAAACGATTACACAACTCTTAGGTGTGCTTTTGACATAAATGCATTTGTCACATTCATTTATTCTGAATTCGTTTGACAATATTATTTTGTCAAATTTTTCGTGCCATTGCTTTGGTGCTTGTTTAAGTCCGTACAACGATTTAATAAGTCGACACACCTTTCCCTCAGTTCCAGGAGCTATGAACCCCTCGGGTTGCTCCATGTAGATTTCTTCTTCTAACTCACCATTTAAGAACGCAGTCTTAACATCCATTTGGTGTATTTCAAGGTTATACAATGCTGCAATGGCTATCAGCACTCGTATGAACATAATCCTTGTCACTGGTGAGTAGGTATCGAAGTAATCAAGACTTTCTTGTTGCTTGTACCCTTTAGCTACAAGTCTGGCCTTATACTTGTCAATCGATCCATCAGCCTTATACTTGCGTTTTAGTATCCACTTACAACCTAATGGTTTAGTACCAGAAGGAAGGTCTACTAATTCCCAAGTATAGTTATTCATGATGGACTCGATTTCACTATTGATAGCTTCTTTCCACAATGGGCCATCGAGATCAGAGAGAGCTTCGCTTAGTGTTCTTGGGTCCATTTTTGACATGAATGTCATGAAATCCGGCCCGAACGATTTCTCAACTCTAGGCCGTTTGCTCCGACGTGGCTCTTTGCTTTGATTGTCAATAGCTCTTTTATGACAACTAAGTTCTGGAACATTATCTTTGTTAGAACTTCCGTTGTCATTATTTTGAACGTTTTCCTTCTTATTTGGAAACACGTCTTCAAAAAATATTGCATTCCGAGATTCTATGGTTGTACCCACGTGAATATCAGGAATGTCTGACTTATGAGCTATGAAGCGATATGCACTACTGTTTTGGACATATCCGACAAATATTGCATCGAACGTTTTAGGTCTGATCTTAACTTACTTTGGCTTAGGTACTTCGACCTTTGCTAAGCACCCCCACACTTTCAAGTATTTGTACGATGGCTCCCGGCCTTTCCATAGTTCATATGGTGTTTTATCATTTTTCTTGTGAGGGATTTTGTTGAGAATGTGGTTTGTTGATAATATGGCTTCCCCCCACAAATTCTGGGGTAAGCCTGAATTTATCAATAAGGCATTCATCATTTCCTTTAGTGTCCGATTTTTACGTTCGGTAACACCATTCGATTGAGGTGAGTAAGGTGCCGTTGTCTGATGGATAATTCCATATTCTGAACAGAATTCATTAAACGGTGCACCATATTCTCCACCTCTATCGCTACGAATTATTTTAATTCGTTTTTCAAGTTGATTTTCAACTTCCGTTTTATAGGTTCTGAAAGCTTCCAGGGCTTCGTCTTTACTTCTTAAAAGAAAGACATAACAGAACCTCATGCTGTCATCGATAAAAGTAATGAAGTACTTTTTACCTCCTCTAGTTTGCACGAATTTCAAGTCACATAGATCACTATGTATTAATTCTAGAGGAGTCGTTGACCTTTCCACCGAATGAAAAGGTAGTCTCGTCATTTTCGCTTCCACGCACACTTCACATTTGTGTGTTTCGTCAACATCGATGTTCGGTAATAAATTTAGTTTGACAAGATGTTTCAGAGTATTATTATTGACATGTCCAAGCCGATCATGCCATAAATTAAAACACTCAACAACATAGTTGGAAGCTTTTAATTTATTACCATTAAAATTACGGTGTACAGTCATTGCAACCATCTTGAACAAATTTTGTTCTAAATACCCTTTTCCTATGAAGACACCGTTCTTCGTAAGCACAAAGTTGTTGGATTGGAACACTAGTTTGAATCCGGCTTTAACAAGTGCCGCTCCTGAAACTAAGTTCTTCCTGATGTCGGGAACATGGAGCACATCAATGAGAGTTAGCTCCTTCCCAGGCGTCATTTTTAGAATAACTGTCCCGAGTTCAACAATTGAGGACGTCGTGGAATTGCCCATATAGAGATTTCTTCCACTTATCGGGGTGTACTTGGAGAACATCACCTTGTCCGAACAGACGTGGCAGGTTGCTCCAGTATCAATCCACCACTGCTTCGGGTTGTCGACCAAATTGGCTTCGAACACGACCGCAGTGAGATCCAGAGTGCTGAGATCTATGTCAGCGGAGGTTGCGACTTGGTTCGCAACATTCTTCTGGCTCTTGGTTGTCTTCTTCGGGCGTCTACAGTCTTTGGACATGTGTCCTGATTTTCCACAATTATAGCACGTTCCCATGAACTTTTTGCCTTGAGCCTTCTGGTTCGGTTGCTTCGGCTTCTTCGCTTTTGGTTCCGTCAGGTTGGACATCTTGTCGACTATCCGCTTTGTTCCTCTAGAGTCGGATAATTTTCGATTATCCTCCTCTATTCGCAGCCGCAGGATGAGGTCTTCAAGTCCCATCTCCTTCTGCTTGTGCTTTAGGTAATTTTTGAAATCCTTCCATGAAGGAGGGAGTTTCTCGATTACCGCAGCAACTTTGAATGACTCGTTCAGCGTCATTCCTTCGGCGTCCAAATCATGCATTATCAGTTGCATGTCTTAGACCTGAGACGTGACGCTCTTGGAATCCACCATTTTGAAATCCAAAAACCGGCCGACGATGAATTTCTTCAGTCCGGCGTTTTCGATTTTGTATTTCTTCTCCAGCGATTCCCACAGTGACTTAGCCGTCTCCATTATGCAATATACGCTATATAGCGCATTGTCCAGCGCATTAAGAACGTAATTGCGGCATAGGAAATCTCCATGTGACCACGCATCGCGAGCAGCCTGGCTCCCAGAATTATTTTCCGTAGCGGCTGGCGGGTCTTCACGCAGGAACCGTACAAGGTTCAGCGTGGTTAGGTAGAACAACATCTTTTGCTGCCATCTTTTGAAGTCAGCTCCGTTGAATTTCTCCGGCTTCTCGGTGTGAGGGACAGCGGTGGGTATATCGTTGATTTTGAAGTCGACTCCGTTCGACTTCTCGGCGTGAGGGACGACGGCGGTTGGTACATCGTTGACTCTGACCATATCAGTTTGCCGAATAACTTTATTGTAGATCTGATTCTCTCAATTTGGTGTGGTGGTGTAGTTGGTTACCACCTCAAATTAACATGCAAGAGGTCTCCAATTCGATTCCTCTTGATGTCAATTATTTTATAATAATTGCACCGCTATCGTTTTACGATGTTGGAAATTTAATCCTTCAATAATTCCGAATATATCTCCTCGGTATTTGACTTAGTCGAATCACGACCGTCGGAACTTCCGGGAGATTGCTTTTGGAGGAAGCAAACTGATTGGTATTTCATGTCGAGGCTAGTGTTGGACACTATCTCCGTAAAACAATATTGCTCCGCTACTGGTGCTCACAGATAGCAGTAATTCATTTCCAAGATACAACGACGTCGTCTCGGAATAGTAGCACTTCAAATTCCAAGACCGACGAACCTTCCATAGGCTTCTCGGACTCTCGATGCAGAAGAGGGAGGAGTGCAAAATGCTTATAGATTGCAATGCTTGAATGAATGAAATGATCTAGTGGAGGGATCTATTTATATTGAGTGAAGAGGTAAGTGCCCTTTGGTTCGGACAAATCTGGACCGTTCATAACGAAAGGGTATAACCCTTTAAAGGTCATTTAATCTCGTCCTTTGATTTGAAGAGTTATAACTCTATAGATCCATCTTGATCTCGGCCGTCAGATTAGAACATTTAATCCGACGCCTCAGATCCATTCTCCCTCTTCACATTCAGATCTTTGATCCGACGCTCCAGATCGCACCTTCTTGCGATCTGTTCAGATCTTTGATCCGACAACCACCATTGAGCGTATCTTGAACAATTAATTTCTCATTCACCCTTAATCGTTTTTGAGCAAATAAATAGTCCAGATTTATCTACGCGAAACGTAGATTTCGATTGTGAAGTCAAACTTGACTTTCAACGATCGATGGCATCAAAATCATATCCAACAACAATGTTGTTGATTTCTAAGGATAGTGACTATTGTGGTGTTGTTCACACTATCATGTTGGAGAAATCACAATACAATAATACTAATTTCGAAGAATCAGGAATTTTGTGGTGATGATTTTTAAAAATCAACATTAATGCATTGAACAAATCACAACATAGTAGTGTTACTTTTGAAAGATCAGAACGGGTGTGATAATGATGTTTAAAGATGAGAACCAATGTGTGAGGAAGAAGACGAGAGAGAGAGAGACAGAGAGTGAGAGGTAGTTGTAGCCACCTATTGCCACCTGTCGTCGCCCGTCGTTCCCCGTCGCCTGCCGTGCCTGCCCTCCTCCAGCCCCCTCTGTTGCGCTAGTCGATTTCTAGGAGGAAGAAAGTAAAAAACGAAAATATTTAGTTTTAATAAAGAAAAAAAATATATACGTGAGAAAAAGTTGAATTTCGATAAAGAAAATAAAAAATGTTAATGTATGTGGATGATGATGTCACGTGCAGGGGCATTTTAGAAGTAGCGCAGTACACACACTCCTTCTGCCCGACGATGCACCTCCCCTCTTCTTGACGATTCACGATGCGCCTTCCTCTTCTGTCCAACGACGCGCCTCCCCTCTTCCTAACGACACACAAGCGGCTCCCCCTGTTCTTGACAAGGCACAAGCACCTCCCCCTCTGCTCGACGCACAAGCTCGAGGTTTTCATCATCTCCTTCAATTTTTCCTCTTCTTTTCCTTTCAGTTTTCTTCCTCTCCCACCACCTTCTCTCCTTTCTCTGTAGCGCCACTAGTTTTCTTTCTCTCTGAAGCACCGTCGAGTCTTCCTCTTTGAGGTTTTCTAGCCACGGGAGGAAGAGGCAAGTGTTTTGTTCGAGATTGAGGCTATCATCTCTAATCGATTCAATCCTGCGGTCCTATTAGCTTGTCAACTAGGTTGGCTTTCTACCCTATGGTTTCTGGCATCTCCTGCCCTAGGGAATACTAATATGAAAAGGAATTTTGGTTCTTCTAACACTTGTAAAATTTATGAATTGAGTATCATGATTATTGAGTGTCATTGTTGATACATTAGAATGGTATAAAATTCATTTGTAGTCACATCTTTTCTTACTCTTTTGTTAGAATGGTAGAAAATAAATTTGATATACTTACTCTTTTGTTAATGTGTGTCATATTCAAAGCTCCCAAACAATTCTAAAAGAAATAACCACAAGAAAATAATAAAAAATATACTAAATCCTAACTTTAAAAACAAATGTAATAATTACCTTAAACCATTTCCATCTCCAATCTGTTGAGTCTATTGCAATTGACTTTGGATTTTCGAAAAACACATTTTGTAGACAAATAACAACATTCAAAAATCGAGAAAAATGCCTACTAATTGTTTCACTAGACCTTTTAAATCGAAATTGTATAGTTTTATTCTTGATATGATAAGATAGAAAATGTAATAACATTGCTACTGGCTCATCTACCTGCATATATCTTGTTTCTTTCAACCCCCCTTCACTTTCGAGCATACAACATAATTTTGCAAAATTACTCCTATTCATTCTTAGTTGTGCTATGCAAGTAGTGTCACTTTTATATGCTAAATTATATATCATCCCTCTCCTAGTAAAAACGTCATTCACATATTATCTTTTCAAGCAATAAGATCTATTATGTCATTCCACCAAAAGCAACACATTTGAACAAATCAATTCAATATATTCAGGTTCTCCAACCAATGCATTAACACAACAACTAGTTTTTTTTTCTCATGAATCATTATTGTTTTATATTATTATACAATCCTCATACCAATTAATTCACGTTAATTTACTATGCTTCAATAATGCATCTGCTATCTCAACATCTTTATTCTTCTTAAAAAATGCCCTTGCATTCTTCATTATCTTAGTTTTTACCTTCTGAATTTCTACACTTTTTATTTTTTGATTGATACAACTGTGGTTTCAGTGTTTGATGGGATAGGAGTTTCTGAATCTACATCCTAAACAATCTCTTTTCCTTTCCACTCTTGTATTTATTTTCTCTCAGTTCTATTTCTTTTGGGGCATTGTCCAAAATTTGTAGATAATGGCTCTTCTAGACCTTGCTTTCCAATAATTTTCAAGCTTTTTTATTTTAATATCAACATGAGCTATAATTTTGTCTTTTGCACTTAAAAGTCTTTCCTTCACCACAACATTGGCCCTCGTACTCCGTAATTCGAGAAGTTATTTTATTTGAAGATCTTTATTTCTAAGCTAACACTTTTTCTCAACAATTAAAATATCCTTTGATGATAAGAGACTCACCTTTTCATTTATGTCCATTGTCATCTCCCTTTTAACATCCTCCAAACTTTATAGTCTACCATATATGGGCAATGTAATATATCTTCTTCAGCTTGATGTGAAAATCCTTGGCCAAACAATATAAGATCTTGAGTTGAAAGAGATCAGTGTGGTAGCAAAACCAGCTTTGCTCTGCCAGAATTAAATCTACAATAATTTTTCTCTACAGTTGCATGACCTATCATCTTTTTATAGTATCAACATGATAGTTAGGCCAACTCCACCGAAAGATTCTAGGAAATCATTTAGGATAATTTGGATCAATAATACTGATATGCTTACTTACCCATACCTACAATGTGATTATAATGAGTAAAAAATATCCATAACAAAAATTATGGCCAGCTAAATATAATCTAACTTACAATCAAAATATTCGAAAATCCCTCAAGCAAGGGGGTCTTTTTGTGTTGAATCAACAACATGTGATTTTGCCCTCAACATAACCTCCAAACTAATGGCTTCTAATTGAGGAGCCGTGAAATTGTACTTGATATTGCACCAGTTATACCTGGCTAAGTTGTAAAACTCATCTATGCAGTCAATTAGCGATAGCATAGGAATTCTAACAATGCTGCTAATACTACAAAACATAATAGTAGCAAAAAAATACAGGATAAACAACTGACAGTACAACTTGTTATTTGATCTTGACTTTCTTATGAGTTTCTCCAAATACTTGGTAGAAAAATCAGACTCTTGGAAAAACTCCATGTACAATAGCCTAGAGGTCTCATTTAAATCAAGTGGAATTATCTCTCCATTGTTGGGTAGGCCTAGAATCAGTGCAACATCTACCTTTGTGAATTTGAGTTTTTTCCCATGGAAGATGAAGCTATGTTCATCTTAATCCCAATTATCAAACATATTCTGGACCTGGGCTTTTACAAAAGAACTAACAACGAGGTCGAGGACCCACGAAAAGAGTGCGCCTCGAATTAACAGTTCTTGTTTTGTTGTCGGTTGAACAGAAGCAATAAATTTTCTGAAATAGCAAAGACTACTTTTCTAGTTCATTCTTTTACTTCGTCCTCTGTTGACATAACTTGGATAATTGTCTCGAGCAGCACCTCCACTTGACAATGATTTTTTTGTAGCCATCCCAAACTTAGCAACCATAAATTATCAATCATAGACAGAAAAACCTCTTAGATTTCGAAAAAAAGGGTCTGCTAAAATTCGATCATTCCCTAAACACTAACGAAAACCCTAGGTGAAACCATTATTGAAATAAAAACTAAATATAAAGCTATGTACAAGCCCAATGGTCGGATGACGAGGACACTAAACACACGACTCCAGTGGACGAAAAAAGGATACCTTCGATTACGAAGAAGACGACGGTAACTCTTGATGGTTATCATGTTTATGGGTAATCAGGTTATGTCTATGAGACTATGTTTCAATGGTAGGCCTGATATCCTCCCATTTCAGGCCCAACGTGGGTTTGATAATTTTTTTATAATTTTTTGCTTTCTTTTCTATTTTCTTTATCTTTTATATTTCCTTTATCTCTTAATTTTTTTTACATTTAAAATTTATTTTAATTTCTATTTTATATATTTCTGATTGTTTTAATCTATATACTCTATTTCTTTATTTCTATTTTATATTTCTTTCTTTATTTTTTATTCTTATTATATATTTATATATTATATATTATTATTTATATTATATATATTTATATTTTATATTTTATTATTTATATATTATATTTTATTATTTATATTTTTATATTTTATAAATTGATTATTCATTATCTTTATTTTTCAGATTTATTTTATATTTTCAATATCTACTTATCTATTTTCTTTATATCTTTATTTTCTTTATCACTTTATATATTTCCTTTATATTTCTTACTTTATTATTTATTCTTATTATATATATATATACTTTTATTTTTTATTTAGTGAGAATTTATTTATTAGATTTATTAATGGGATAATCTTTCAATTATTTATTAATCTTGTAACAAAAAAATTAGTGTGTTGGGACTAATCTACGATCAAGCTTACATTCGATTAAACAAGTTGAAATGTATCGTATCATTTTATCAAAACTTATTGATGTACCTTTTCTATTTTGGATTTTTCCAACCTTACAATCTAAAGGAAGCGTTTGGGCAAGTAGAAGCTAGTTTTAATGTCTAACTTTACTCGTGATATTGGAAAAAAATTCAATTCGTATATGAATATTTGAGGGTTTGATATTCTGGGATGTCAGGCCTAACGTGGCCTGATATTTATCCCTTTTTAAATAAAATTTTAAAATATATAATTATCTTTTATTTTTTTATACGATAATCATTCAAATATTTATTAATCTTTTGACAAAAAATTAATGTGTTGGGACTGATCTATGATCATATTGGGCTTACATTTAATTAAACAAGCTGAAATATATCGTATCATTTTACCAAAACCCATTGATGGACCTTTCCTATTTGGGATTTTTCCAACCTTACAACTTATAGGAAGTGTTGGGCAAGTATAAGCTAGATTTAGTCTAACCTTGCTTGTGATCCTGGAAAAACATTCAATTCGTATATGGATATCAGAGGGCCTAATATCCTTGGATATCATATTAATGTTGGGCCTGATATTTATCTCTTTTTAATAAAGTTTTAAAATATATAATCATCTTTTTGATAGGATAATATTTCAAATATTTATTAATCTTTTGATATAAAAAATTAGTATTTTGGGACTGATCTATGATAATATTAGGCTTACATTCAATTAAACAAACTGAAACGTATCATATCATTTTACCGAAACCCATTGATGGACTTTTCCTATTTTGGATTTTTTTTTTCAACTTTACAACCTATAGGAAGCGTTGGGCAAGTAGAAGTTAGATTTAGTATCTAACCTTACTTGTGATCCTGAACAAACATTCAGTTCATATATGGATATCAAAGAGCCTAATATTCTAGGATATCAGACCCACGTTGGGCTAAATACCCCAGAATATCAGGCCCAACGTAGCCTGATATTGATCTCTTTTTAATAAAATTTTAAAATATATATTCATCTTTTATAATTTTTTATAGGATAATATTTTAAATATTTATTAATCTTTTGATAAAATAATAGTGTGTTGGGATTGATCCATGATCATATCTGGCTTACATTCAATTAAACAAGCTAAAATGTATCGTACTATTGGAAAACCACTGGAAAGCTCTAAATACGCAATGGATAGCACCATTCGAGTCCTTGCAGCACCATAAATTCAAAATATTTGAAATGGGCACAGAACAGTGCATTAATTGGATTTCAATGAACAATACACAATGTTGAATTTAAATTTACAAACACAACAACACTCTATTTTTATAATCATACCTTAGAGATGACAACCTATTTACAAGTCTATTTGAAACCTACTGTTAGACTTAGCCCATTTGGATTTGTGAAAAATCTTAAATACTAGGAAGAGTTTAATTTACACAACGAAGTATTAGTTCTACCACAACTATTTTTTTGACACACAAAGATATAAAAGTGACAACACTAAATAAAACTATTTTTCTTACAACACTATAGATGCACTAAATATAAAATATATGGATCTACTCTTTCTGCTTACAAAATATATAATTCAAGTAAAATATTCCTGCATATATATACAAGTAATTCAAGAACCTGGGGCTGGCGACATTCTACAAGTTCTTTGTGTTGGATCGGGTTGGTTCGGCTAGAGGGGGGTGAATAGACGGCTAGTAAATGAAAAGTGGTGGAAACTCGTCTATTAAAAAAAACTTGGTTGCAACTTGGTCGTTGCTTCTAAGACGGTTAAAGCTCAAAAAAACTCTCTTTGTGGCGGAGAAGCCTTACAACTAAAGATCACTAAACTTAGAGAATTACAAGAATGAATTAAATTATTGAATTCTAAAGCAAAACCTCTAAGTCTATTTATATCCTAAGAGAATAAATCTGGATTGTTAATTGTTGATGACTTTTCTCTTCGCCGTTGATCCATGGATGTAATCTGGATGGTTGATCTTGGATAAGATTAAACTGTATCCATTGGATTTGATTAAAGGATAATGTAACATTATCCTTTAAGAAATAAAGTTTAATTAAAACTTTATCTTTCCTCGAGATAGCTGTTGGAATCTCCATGTCGCTGTTGTAATCTCTAAGTAGTAATATCGGCAATATTTTATTGTCATCGTACTTTATCCCAAATGGTAGGTGGGTTAGCTTGTGTTGTTGAGGTCTCGGGTTCGATTCCATTTTGCAACAAATAAATCTTTATTTTTTTCCGACGACCAGCCTTTTGGTTCTTCGTCTTCTGGGTGATTTTCGGCTAACCGGAGTCAGGCTCACGCGAACCCGACTCCGTCCTTTCACCCCTCGAGCGTCCTTCCGCCCGGCTTCTTGTCCCTCGGACACCGTGCACGTCCTTCTCGCTCCACCGGCGTACTCTTCCGCAGCTTCCGCGTCCCTCAGATTGCACCGAACCCGTCGGCTCATTTCCCCGCGCAATCCTTCTCGTCCGCTGCATCTTACGCTCGACTTCCTCCATACCTAAGTTCCTGCACACTTAGCAGAGAGATTAAAACCAACAGAAACTAACCTAACTTGGTTGATCACATCAAAACCAACCGGGGCACCAACAATCTCCCCCTTTTTGATATGCATCAACCCAAGTTTAGTTAGGGATAAACAACAAACAATAATAATATTGTAACAGAATTAAGCATATAAAAAAAACAAAAAAAATTTGCAATCATGTACGTAACCTCCCCCGAACATAAACTACTCTCCCCCTTTGATCACAACTAAAATGAGACAAAAAAAATAGGGAAGGGAAAATATAAAATTAATTTTCCCTAGTAAACTCAGATCAAAATAATCTCTTAAAAACATTTGATAATACAACAAATGATAAAGGACATAAAGAGAAAAAAAAATATTAGTCAATTTTGTTTTTCATAAATACCAGAAAATTAATTCAATATTGATTTTGGGACCCAGAATAAATTTTCATCTATAGGGTTAATCAAAAACTTTGGAGGAATATAATTTCTAGGAATTTTACTAATCTGGCCCTTATGATTTTTAACATACCAATTTATATTTTCAGGATAAAAATTCTTTTTAATTCTTAAACATGCAATATCATTTTCTAATTTCTCTACTAGTTTCTTCAAATTTTCATTTTCTGTTTTTAGTTGGTCGGATAGAACAGATGAGCATACAGTGCCAAATCATTCTTTTAACTCAGAGTTTTCTATCTCCAATTTATTCATCGACTTAAGCATGGATTTATTACCGAGTAGATTCGATCAGGTGGAAGTAGACATACCTCACTTACCGGGTCGGTTTCGAAGTTAGGACCTTCCTCTTCATTGCTGCTTTCTCCCGAGGAGCTTTCTTCATCTTTGTCTTGGTGGCTTGCCATCAATGCAAGTCCGACAAACTCTTCGGCTTCCGATTCATCTGACGAGGTCTCGTCCCAGGTGGCTTTTAGTGCCTTTTTCTTCTTTGGCCAGTTCTTGAGTTTAGGGCACTGATTTTCAAGTGTCCCTCCTCATTGCAGTTGTAGCATCAGACCGTTCGTTTTTTTCTTTCTCTGCACCTTTTTCGAGCGGTTAGTATTAATGAGTTTACATAATTTTCTTACCGCTAGTGATGTTTCTTCATCATCCGCTGAAGATTCTTCATCGAGTTGGATCTTCCTTGTGTTTAGCGCAATGTTGTCAGCTTTCCTGTTCTTTTCTACAAAGCGAGATTCGTGAAGTTCCAAAGTAAAAAATAACTGTTCTAACGTACTTATTTCTAGATCTTTTGAAATATAATACGCATCGATTACCGAGGTCCATTCCGGGGTTCTTGGAAACGCGTTTAGAGCGTACCTTTGAGCATCGCGGTTGGTTACCTTTGCTCCGAGATTTTCGAGGCTTGTGATTAGTTCTTTTACCTTTGCATGTAATCTCGCAACAGATTCTCCGTCTTACATTCGTAGATTGGTCAGTCGGCTTCGAAGAATATCTCGTCGCGCAAGTTTTGCTTCCGAGGTTCCTTCATGCAGTTCCAAGAACTTTTCCCAAAGTTCCT
>JAGFNQ010001655.1:61534-275584 GCA_024364735.1 Boesenbergia rotunda
GAATCCTTTCAATATTGACTCTACATAATGGGATTGTGTTAAAACTATCCCATCGGACGTCCTGAGAATTTTAATTCCCAATATGACATCTACTAGACCCATATCTTTCATGTCGAAACTATTGGTCAACATTTTCTTAGTACTCGTGATGATATCATGATTACTTCCCATTATGAGCATGTCGTCTACGTATAGACAGACGATTACATAACTCTCAGGTGTGTTTTTGACATAAATGCATTTGTCACATTCATTTATTCTGAATTCGTTTGACATCATTATTTTGTCAAATTTTTCGTGTCATTGCTTTGGCGCTTATTTAAGTCCGTACAACGACTTAACAAGTCGAGACACCTTTCCGTCAGTTCCAGGAGCTATGAATCCCTCGGGTTGCTCCATGTAGATTTCTTCTTCTAACTCACCATTTAAGAAAACAGTCTTAACATCGATTTTGTGTATTTCAAGGTCATACAATGCTGCAATAACTATCAACACTCGTATGGACGTAATCCTTATCACCGATGAGTAGGTATCGAAGTAATCAAGACCTTCCTGTTGCTTGTACCCTTTAGCTACAATTCTGGCCTTATACTTGTCAACCGATCCATTAACTTTATACTTGCATTTTAATATCCACATACAACCTAATGATTTAGTACCAGAAGGAAAGTCTACTAATTCCCAAGTATGGTTATTCATGATGAACTCGATTTCACTATTGACAGCTTCTTTCCACAATGGGCGTCAGGACCAGAGAGAGCTTCGCTTATTATTCTTGGGTCCATTTCTGACATGAGTGTCATGAAATCTGGCCCAAACGATTTCTCAACTCTAGCCCGTTTGCTCCGACGTGACTCTTTGCTTTGATCGTCAATAGCCCTTTTATGACAACTAAGTTTTGGAGCATTATCTTTGTTAGAACTTCTGTTGTCATTATTTTGAACATTTTCCTTCTTATTTGGGAACACGTCTTCAAAAAATATTGTATTCCGAGATTCTATGGTTGTACCTACATGAATATCAGGAATGTCTGACTTATAAACTATGAAGCGATATGCACTACTGTTTTGGGTATATCCGACAAATATTGCATCGAACGTTTAAGGTCCGATCTTAACTTGCTTTGGCTTAGGTACTTCGACCTTTACTAAGCACCCCCACACTTTCAAGTATTTGTACGATGGCTCGCAACCTTTCCATAGTTCATATGGTGTTTTATCATTTTTCTTGTGAGGGATTTTGTTGAGAATGTGGTTTGCTGATAATATGGCTTCCTCCCACAAGTTTTGGGGTAAGCCTGAATTTATCAACAAGACATTCATCATTTCCTTTAGTGTCCGATTTTTATGTTCGGCAACACCATTCGATTGAGGTGAGTAAGGTGCCATTGTCTGATGGATAATTCCAGATTCTGAACAGAATTCATCAAACGGTGCAACATATTCTCCGCCTCTATCGCTACGAATTATTTTAATTCATTTTTCAAGTTGATTTTCAACTTCCGTTTCATAGGTTCTGAAAACTTCTAGGGCTTTATCTTTACTTCCTAAAAGAAAGACATAACAGAACCTCGTGCAGTTATCGATAAAAGTAATGAAGTACTTTTTACCTCCTCTAGTTTACATGAATTTCAAGTCACATAAATCACTATGTATTAATTCTAGAGGAGTCGTTTACCTTTCCACTGAATGAAAAGGTAGTCTCGTCATTTTCGCCTCCACGCACACTTCGCATTTGTGTGTTTCGTCAACATCGATGTTCGGTAATAAATTTAGTTTAATGAGACGTTGCAGAATATTATTATTGACATGCCCAAGCCGATCATGCCATAAATTAAAATACTCAACAACATAGCTGGAAGCTTTTAATTTATTACCATCAAAATTACGGTGTACAGTCATTACAACCATCTTGAACAAATTTTGTTCTAAATACCCCATTCCTATGAAGACACTGTTCTTTGTAAGCACAAAGTTGTTAGATTGGAACACTAGTTTGAATCTGGCTTTAACAAGTGCCGATCCAGAAACTAAGTTTTTCATGATGTCGGGAACATGGAGCACATCAATGAGAGTTAACTCCTTCCCAGACGTCATTTTTAGAACAACTGTCCCGAGTCCAACAATTGAGGACGTCGTGGAGTTGCCCATATAGAGCTTTCTTCCACTTATCGGGGTGTACTTGGAGAACATCGCCTTGTCTGAACCGACGTGGCAGGTTGCTCCAGTATCGATCCACTACTGCTTCGGGTTGTCCACCAAGTTGGCTTCGAACACGACCGTAGTGAGATCCAGAGCGCTGAGATATATGTCAGCGGAGGTTGCGACTTGGTTCGCAACATTCTTCTGGCTCTTGGTTGTCTTCTTCGGGCGTCTGCAGTCTTTGGACATGTGTCCTGACTTTCCACAATTGTAGCACGTGCCCTTGATCCTTTTGTCTTGAGCCTTCTGGTTCGGTTGCTTCGGCTTCTTGGCTTTTGGTTCCGTCAGGTTGGACATCTCGTCGACTGTCCACTTTGTTCCTCTAGAGTCGGATAATTTTCGATTATCCTCCTCTATTCGCAGCCGCAGGATGAGGTCTTCAAGTCCCATCTCCTTCTGCTTGTGCTTTAGGTAATTTTTGAAATCCTTCCATGACGGAGGGAGTTTCTCAATTACCGCAGCAACTTAGAATGACTCGTTCAGCGGCATTCCTTCGACGTCCAGATCATGCATTATCAGTTGCATGTCTTGGACCTGAGACGTGACACACTTGAAATCTACCATTTTGAAATCCAGAAACTGGCCGACGATGAATTTCTTCAGTCTGGCGTTTTCGATTTTGTATTTCTTCTCCAGCGATTCCCACAGTGACTTGGCCGTCTCCATCATGCAATATACGTTATATAGCGCATTGTCCAGCGCATTAAGAACGTAATTGCAATACAGGAAGTCTCCGTGTGACCACACATCACGAGCAGCCTGGCTCCCGGAATTATCTTCCGTAGCGGCTGGCGGGTCTTTACGTAGGAACCGTACAAGGTTCAGCATGGTTAGGTAGAACAGCATCTTCTGCTGCCATCTTTTGAAGTCGGCTCTGTTGAATTTCTCCGACTTCTCGGCGTGAGGGACGACGGTTGGTACATCGTTGATTCTGGCCATATCAGTTTACCAAATATCGTTTGACGATTGTTGGGATCTGACTTGTATCTCTTCGGTATTTGACTTAGTCGATTTACGACCGTCGGATATTCCAGGAGGTTATTTTCAGAGGAAACAAACTGATTGGTTTACGTCAAGGCTAGTGTTCGACACTATCTCCGTAAAACGATATTGCTCTGCTACTGGTGCTCACGGATAGCAGCAATTCGTTTCTAAGATACAATGACGTCATCTCGGAATAGTAGCACTTCAAATTTCGAGACCTACAAACCTTTCCGTAGGCTTTTTGGACTCTTGATGCATAAAATGGATGAGTGTGAATGCTTTTCGATTGCAGTGCTTGAATGAATGAAATGATCAAGTGGAGGGATCTATTTATATTGAGTGAAGAGGTAAGTACCCTTTGGTTCGGACAGATCTGGACCGTTCATAACGAAAGGGTATAACCTTTTAAAGGTCTTTTAATCTCGTCCCTTGATCTGAAGAGTTATAGCTCTTCAGATCCCATCTTGATCTCAGCCGCCAAATTAGAATATTTAATCTGACGCCTCAGATCTATCCTCCCTCTTCATAGTCAGATTCGAATCTGACGCTCCAGATCTTTGATTCGACGGCCACCATCTGAAGTGCAAAGTACGCTAACAAAGCGTCCATTGTGCGCATGGCAGGTGGCGGGCTCGCAGGTGCGAGCACCTGCTCGCCCATGGGTAGAGACCTCCTGTGCTTTTGTATTAATAACATTAGCGCAGGAACACATATAAGGAAACACTGGCTCTCGCCGGTTAGCAATGTGGGACTAAAGCCCCATCTTTTTCCTTAATGTTCATTTGAGTGTATCTTGAACAATTAATTTCTCATTCACCCTTAATCGGTTTTGAGCAAATAAATAGTCCAGATTTATCTACGTGAAACGTAGATTTCGATTTTGAAGTCAAACTTGACTTTCAACGATCGATGACATCAAAATTTTGCTTTGCAAAATCGTATCCAACAAGATTAGGTTTAGGTTGTTCTTTGATCTTGTTACTAATGGCGAGTGATTCATGGGGAAGTGAACATTGATCAGTGTGGTTAAAGCTTGTGAGTTTTGGAAAACTCCCTGCCGTGAGCTGGGAACTAATGTAGGAGTGGTTTTTGTGTGTGTGTGTCAATTAATCCTTGGGATTTTGTAACGTGTTTACCGCAATTTCAATTTTGGGGTTGATTCTCGCTAAGTGTAGGGATAATTTGGTAGTATGGATTTGTATGGATATTGGTATTGGCTTGTGTCATTTTGATCTTGCCATGTGTTACCATCCTTGCAATGGATCATTGTCTTGTATTAGATTTGTATTTAATTATTGGGTTGGTTTGGCTAGGGATTGGCATGATTTGGGGATTAAGTGATGGTTGAATCTAATCTCTATAATTTGGGATTAATTGGAAGTTAATCATTGATTAGGGTTAATTAACCTATTACTATTAGAATGATCCTATTTAGGTTTGGAAATTAGTTTAGTTAATTGTTACTTGAATCAGTACCTAAAACTGTATTGTTTTCATATCAGACATTGAGTTGATATGATCGTCTACTTGTGTGGGTTCTCTTCTGACTACAAACTTCATACTTGAGGCGGGTACCTCTTACTTGATCTCTAGTTATTGATCTTAATGCATGACTAATTTTGTTATATGCAGTAGATTGTTTTACCTTGAATCTGCTCTTGTTATTTCACTACTTGACACTTGATTGCTTGGCCTTAGAGATTATCATATTTATGTTCTATATAGTCTCAACCTTGTTACTCCTATTCCGTAATGTATACACATGTAAGCATTGGTCGATACCTAGTTATACCTTACCAATATACCTAGTTGCATGACTGGTAGATCATGATACTTGTTTGGACCTACGCATTTCATACGGTTGTATGGTTGATGATCTGGTTGGTGTTAGTATCATGCATCATTTTGGCACTGTTGCATGCCAACAATCATCGGCTGGCCTATGGTCTAAGCCCGTCACCAATCATATTAATTCTACCCACTTGGTCACTCGAGGTAGTAGTAGTTGGAGTGCATGCAGTTGTCCTATTGTGCCACGCTCGACCAATCATGGGTAATGGTATAGTTTGAAGTTGTGTGCAGGCACCCCCTCTCTGTTGTTTTAAGGGTTATAGAGTGGTTGACTCCTCCTTTTCTTGGGGTATGGAGTGTGTACTCTCCGGTATCATGTCTACTCGGTCACTCGGAGTAGTGGTAGTTGGAGTGCATACAGTTGTCACAACCCTACCCACTCGCTCTCACAAATACGATGTGATGGTAGCTTGATTAGCGTCAGGAGCGATACATGTCATTGCATCATGTGTATATGATGTATCATTATATTTGTTAATGCTTCCTACATTTGATTGAGCTATGGTTGTTGCATATGGTTGACATGTACATACAGATTGTGTATTGCCCTTGGTATGTTGATCTTGTACTGCTCGTGTTGATGGTTTTTTGAGGTTTCTGATTATATTCCCTCGCATTATAGACCGATATTGGTATGTTCATTCATTCAGTCTTTTCCGTTACAATTATTGATCCTCCTATGAGACTGTATTCTGTTAATTCCATATTGCTTGTTATAGCTTATTATTGTAATGCATTATCTCTCTCTATTACTTGCTGAATCGCTCGGACTCATCACCCCTTGTACTGGTTTTTCTTTTGTCGGGTTGCAGATAGATATCTCCTTTGGAGACACTTGTAGAGGCCAAACAACCCTACAAATTTTTTAAACGGTCCAAATGGAATTCAAGGTGCCAATAAGATAATTCGCTCGATCCAGCGCTCCCCGTCAATCTGACCTAGAACCAATACAAATGAGATAAATCATAGGGGCTACTAACCGGATAGTAACTAGCGCATAAAGAAAGATAAACACTTGACTTCACCTGAATTTGACCCTCAAATCTCATGATAGCAACACCTCATATATTAATCATCAATTCATCCTATGGAGACGATCCAAATGGAATTCAAGCACCATCATTTAAAGCATCTCTGCAAACCTTTTTTAAAGCTTTGTAAAATTAAAAAAGCTAAAAAAAACTTTAATAAGGGTGGAGGTGGAGTTTGAAGTTTTTAGTTAAAAATAGATTTGATATTTCAAACGTTTTTTTTTCGCTCTCGGAATGGAGCTAATAATCAATGATAATTAATATTATATACTTAATCGTTTTAAAATATATAAATGATTATAAATAAATTAAAAATTTTAAGTTAATTAAATATTAAATAAAAAATAAAAATTAAATTAAAAATCATAAGTTAATTAATTTATTGATTTAAAATTATAAAAAAAATTAAAGAACATAATTAATTAAAACATTAAATGAAAATTTTATATAAATAATAAATAAAAATATATGATTTATAATGTTGGATCCACGAAAAAGTTGTACGAAGATTGTTTGATTGTAGCTAGAATAATAAATTTTTATACTTATGATGTGGTAAATTAGAAATTATAAAAAAAAAGCTTAGGGAGTTGTTTAATTATTAGATATACCCTTAAAACGTTGCATATGGATGAAATCAATTAAACTAAATTAACTAATTAAATTTATATAAATTCGATTTATTAAAAAAATATTATTTGTTAATTATTTTAATTTATTCTGTTAATCTCAATTTAAAATTTTAAAAATCAATTAAACCGATAAAATTAAATCGGCGTCAGTTTTTTATTACATTATAAATAGTTGATTAGTGTTGTTAAATGGATGTTTAAAGTTTTTTTTTTAAATCTTGATTCTAGGTATCAGTATCTATTCTAAAATAGATGGATTAATTAGAAAATAGTTTGAATTAATTAAGTATGTTTGGTATGTTTATTTTTCATTTTTATTTTTTATAAAAAATATAATTTTTCACATATTTGATTTATATTTTTTAGACTTATTTTTTAAAAAAATATATAATATTTTTTTAAAAAATTATAGAATGAAATAAAATCATTCTCTAAAAAAATAAAAAAAATATAATTTTAAAAAAAATAGAAATAAAAAATTAAACAAATTAAACCGTTGCTTTAATTTTTTATTAATTTAGTATATTCAATTTTTATAATAAAATTTGATCGAGTTAAAAAACATCGGCCACGTCACGCCTCAGTAGTCGAGATGTGACCAGGCTGCCGTGCATCCTCGTGAATTGTTAGGATAGTTAACTTTTTAAAAATAAGTTACTTGAAATAAAAATCAAGAACACTGTGTTATCAACGGCGTATCACGTCATGAAAGATCTCCGAGTCTTGCGATGTTTTTTTTTTTTTTGCGTTTTAAAAGTTTTCAAATGGGCCAATAAATTTTTTTGGATGGACCGGAGGGGTTTTCTTTCTTCAAGTAGATAAATTTTATTTAGAATAATAATTGGGAGAGTAAAAATCGAAGAGTAAAAATCATAGTGAATAACGTGACACCTTACATGCATGATCTCCGACGGATTTACCGTGCCCCCCAGGATATAATTTGGTTCGGGACGGTAGCCGAAGGTATTCAAGTGATAATCGAACGTATACATATAAAGTATCATGTCATACTATATCATATCACGTCATTTATTATGATTTTCACTCACCCAATTATTTCTCATTTATTTAATGTCGTATAAAATTTTTAAATGACCTAACGTTCGAACTATGCGATGTGACATTTGTCACAAATTTTTTGAATGTGCCTCATTAGAAATCAACTGACACCATTTAAAAAATTATACATAGAAGGTAAAAAATGATTTACTTTTTCTCAGCGCCCAACCAACCCGTCTCGAGATCCAAAAAAAATACATATAGGAATTTATTCAAGATCAGTTAAATCAAAATAATCCGTTCAATTTAGAAATTCATTCTGATTTATTCAAAATTTTATTATTGTTATTTTAAAAAATCTCCGTTATTTTAATTTATTACGTTGAATCATCATTTAGCAATTTAAAAATCAATTAAACTGATAAAATCAAATCAGCACTATATTATAATGTGCGGTTGACTGATAACGTTTAAAGATAAATTTTTTAAAATCTTTTTTTTATATATCAAGTAGCAGATGAATATGAATGAATATAAATTTAAGGTAAATCGAAAAATACTTGTAATAGATGATCTAGAAGCCCAGCATCCCAGGATTCGTGTTCTATTTGAAGAAACTTTTTTTATAAAATATGTCATAACTAGGGATCGAATCGTGAATGTCTAAAATATTAATTAGTCACTCTGCCACTGTACTGTAATCTCGACGGTTAAAATTTTTAAAATCTTGATTCTCATAACAAACGATTGATGTATATATCATGCTAAAATCAATAAATTAATTAGATAATCAATTAAATTAATTAATTTTCTTTAAAAAATTAATGGATCGATGTCATGCTCTGCCATCACAAAACAAGAGGTGTAAAACATGTTTTCCGTTACTTGCAATAACAAGAGGCGTAAAATATTAACATAGTGAAAAACATTCGTAAAAATGCAAGCACAGACAAATCTAAATAAGCTTTTATTGGCTTTGAAGCTTCGCAGTTGTGAGAGGGAGGGAGGGCGCAGCAAAGAAACCAAACGTAGAGGGCGGAGCAAAGAAACCAAGCGTAGAGGACGCAGCAAAGAAACCAAGCGACGGGTCGCGGTGAGTAGAGGGCGGCTCGAGGGAGGAAGGGCGAGTTGGGCAGACAAAACCCTAGCTTCGTGCGCCGCGATCTTGGTAGCTTCGTGGAGAGGGAGTCTTCTCGACGAGAGAGAAGGGACGAGGCAGGTTCGGCGAAGCGTCAAGGACGCGGACTGGAGAGCTCGGAGGAAGAGGGGGAGAAGGGTCGAGGCAGGACGAGGGAGAAGAAGGGGCGAAGCGAGCGGAAGAGAAAAAGAAGCGGGGAAGAGAAAAAGAAGCGGGGAAGGATTTTGTCTGACTCAGCGAGTAAATGTAATACATCAAAGCTACGCAAATTGCCACGAGGGCAGGTCCGCACCGCGTCCACAGCGCTCGTCCGCAGGTGAGCGTTTTCGTATATATATATACGTGTATATATATATATATATATATATATATATATATATATATATATATATATATATATATACACACTTTCAGATTTTATTGTGAGCAATGATAGAGAGAGTGAAAATGAGAAAGTAAAAATCATAGTGAATGATGTGGCATGACGTGGTATGACGTAGCATGACGTGACACTTTACATGTACACGTCCGATTATCACTTGGACACCATCGGCGGCCTTCGGTCGCCACCCCGAATCAAACTATACCCTGGGGGCACGGTGAATCTGTCGAAGATCGTGCATGCAAGGTGTCACGTCATTCATTATATTTTTTGCTCTTCTATTTTTACTCTCCCAATCATTATTCTTTTATTGTTGTTGAATATTATTTTAAATGAGGTCATGCCTATATATATATATATATATATATATACACACACACTAGTGTAACATTGTCGGTTCTTGAAGGAGATCTCAACAAAGAATCATCGATCAATGGATCCAATAACTCATTTTTTTTATAATTAAATTTTCATTTCTTTGAGTTTATAACAATTTACTTATGAAATAAATTGCCCCTACACAATTTCAGTGTCGGAAGAACTTTAACCTTATCACTACTAAGAAAATAATCTCATGCTCCAAAAAAAAAATGATACTTCTAAAACATATAAAGTATATAATTTAATTGTTATGAATTTAATTATTAGTTTCTTTGTTAATTAAGTATTAACAAGGGGAGATAAAAAGTCAACCAAGCTATCTCTTCCTCTCAAATAACTGCTATTATATTTTCATCAAGGTAGGCTAGGTATGTCACTAAACTTGTTGTATTAGAACTTTAACATTAAAAAAATGATAAATTGAGGAAACAATTGAACAGGAAGCGATCAGTCTTATCCTATAAAAATTTTCTAGTCGATCTCTCCAGATTTGATTATTACCTAATTCATTATTTGAAAATTAAAATAAGCTTATGTGTCCATTCTAACTTTAATTAACTCATTAATGATCTTGTTATGAGTAACACCATGACATCATGACTGAGGCCATTTTATCAAATAACATCTCTAATAAAGTGTTTTAATATTCATTTCTAAATGTTGTTTTTTTCAATGAAACCTCCACCTAAACCACAAAGCTCCATGTTCTTGTTCCGATCGAATCGTAACATTGTATATTTTTCTTCCTCGGTTAGGTGCAAGCATCCACTCAAGATGACTTAGTCGGATCATTTTAAACAACTCAATTGGCCTTATCTTTCTATTTTATGTAAATCATCATGTTTAAAATTCTTCCATTTCGGCATCCAATATAATCTACCAAAACAACTTCTAAACAAAGCGAAGAATCATCTAGTTTATCATGAACTTTTAAGTCGTATTAAACAATCCTATTAATCTACCAATTCTCATACTATCCAAAAGATACACTATAAGCAAATTCAAGAACAACAATGGAATTAGTGACAAAATCTCAATTACATCGGTAATTTTCAATGGAATTTCAAATCCCATCGTAGATCTTCGACTGAATTCCAATTTCATCTTAAATCTACAATGGAATAACAATTCCGCTATAAATGCCCAACGGAATTACAAGTCCGTCGGGAAATGACAGATGGAAATTGGTATTCTGTTGGGAATTATCGACGGAATTGGGATTCTGTCACAAGTATCGGGATCACGACTCCTCTCTTCCAGATCTCCGACGATCTCAGCTCCGACGTCTCTCTCTCCGACGACCTCTCTGATCTAGGCATGCTCGTCTCTCTCTCCACCGTCCATCCTCTTTCCTTTTCCCTTCCACGTGCTCCCAGTCAGAATAGCTCGAGGCCGCTAGCTTCGCCGGCCGTCAGCTTGCGGTCAGGAGCTCAATGTTGAGAGCTTGGCTGCCTATGAGAACACGACTGCAAGCTTCGCTGCCCGTAAGCTTGCAGTCACGTGTGTCGCCGGTCATGAGCTCTCAGCCGTTAGCTTGGTCGTGAGCTCTCGACTGCCAACTTGGTCCGACCGAGAGCTTGCGACTACAAGCTCAGTCGACCGTGAGATCGCAGTTGTGAGCTCAGCCAACCGCAAATTCAGGATGCTTCAAGCTCAGGCTGCTCCTTTGCTATGATTGTTTGTGATTGATTTTAGCTTTTTATTATATTTTATAGTATATTGCATTTTCTACTCTCTCCGACTACTCATATCGGTTGCTCATTTTCAACTATAATTTATTTGTTAGTAGGAGCCCTAGAGCCAATTATGTGATAATTGACTAGGGACCTTTTGTATCATATTCTATCATTAATAAATACATATTTGGTAATTATACTTACTTTATACTTGTGCCAAAAAACTAAGTATAATAATGTCCTTGAGTAGTAGGTTCTTATCTACATTATATCGATTGGTTGAATCGATAGTGAGATAATGTATATAACACTACACTAAACCATTCCTAGTCAAGCATTAATATTCAAGAACAATATTAATGCATGGAGACTAGCATGTAGGTCAATTGATGACTTGAGCTCACAAGTCATGGATATGTGATATCGAGTTGACACATGGGTATACGTTAGTGAATGTGTACTGAATTGACCCGCCATGAGAAAGTTTCATAGATTGTCATATGAGTGTCATAAACTTTCTTATGTGACTATTAGTATGAATAGTCCTTAGACCTGAAGTCACTACAGTTCCATACATAAGGAGTTATGTACTTTGGTATCATCAAACATCACCCGTAACAAGGTGGACTATAAAGGCGATCACTGGGTATATAATAAATTATGCAAAGGGATGTGAGTGATGTAGATGGAATCTATCCCTCCCATATGACGGGAGTGATATTTGTGGGCCCCTTGATCGAGTAAGACTACTAAAACGCATGGTTATGCTCAAATGAGTCAGTATGAGATATTGAGCTCATATGTTTGAGGGAGTCTACTCGGGGATCAAGAAACACAATGATTGATCGAGGATGACACAGTCTATGCCTCATTGGTCAATCTAGATATCAAGGATGGAAGGACAAGGTTATACATGATCATAATCATGGAGGTTAAGTCGGATCTCGACTTTTCTTGTTACTTGGGTAGCAATGATACATTGCTAGATGCCGCTCATTGCTTATGTGTCTAAAGCGGTTTAGGCACATTGCCAACGTTACGAGAACCTATTGTATCACACACTAAGGACATTATGCTTCGGGAGACCTGGTCGGAAGCTCGGGTCAGGAGCTAGGGAGACCTAGTGGTCGGAAGCTCGAGTCAGGAGCTCGGGAGACTTGGTCGGGAGCTCGGGTTGGAAACTCAAGAGACTTGGTCGGGATCCCTGGTCGGGAGCTTGGGAGCCCTGGTCGAGAACTTATGAGATATTAATTTATTAAAGTGTTTAATGAGTTAATAATAAAGGAAAAGGGAGAATCTCTCTTCATTGAATGAAGAGAAGATGAAGAGTCACATGAGAAGATGTGTTCTTTATTGGCTTTAATGAAGGGAAGCCAAAGAGATAAAAGACTCTTCATATTCATGGGATGAGTATAAAAGAGGGTTTAACCATTTTGAATGAGGGGTGTTTTCCCTTCTTCCCTTCCTCTCTTCTTCCTCTTCTCCCTCTTGGCCGAATCCCTTTTTGGGGTTTTTGGTGGTCTTGTGAACTACCTCATGTTGCTAGCACAACTAAGGTATTCTTCCCGTAGTTGAGAGATCGTGTCCGTGTGGATACGCATAGAGGCATGACGCTTGAACGTGCAAGAGATCCGGCGACACTTGGACGAGCGGGATAAACGTAAGGGCACACTCCAAAGGTATACACTTTAGATAGAAGATGAACTTCATACGAGTTTTCTTTCGCTTAAATCACGCTATATGCATTATTGAATTTATATGTTGTGGTGCGGTAGGTCAATTTAGTATTTTGATCTGTAACCTGATATAATCATTTTGTTATTTTAGCGTTGATAAATTTATATCTATATTATTTTTAGAACTCATTATTTTTTGTTAGAACATGAAAGATAGTACAGGACTATTACAAATAAGACATTTAAAAAGACTAGTATAATTTTGATATTTTAAATTATATCTGAATTATATTAACAACCAATGTTATATCTTTTTGACAAATTTAGGGGGCGTTTGGTTTGTGTCATTTTCCATTTTCATTTTCTAGAAAATCATATTTTCTAATTTTCTGGAAAATGACTTTTTTTCATTCTCCAGTTTTTCAGAAAACGCTATGTTTTTTTTCTGGAAAACAAAGCTAGAAAATGCAAACCAAGCTTGTTTTCCAAAAAATCGCATTTTCTACCGAAAATGAAAATGAAAAACAGATTGGAAAATGCAAACCAAACGCCCCCTTAGCTTTTAGATTTTTTTTTTTAACTTAAGGAATTCCCAGCATATCAATAAACGTAATGCCTCATCCGTCTCTCTCACTGAAAGCTAAATTCAGTTTGAATGATTAAGTAAAGACCTAACCTTACAACCTCCATTTCTTCTTATTGCATGTATTGGGTTTGAATGATTTAGGGTAAGCTAAATTTAAACTATTGATGCTTAGTTCTGTCTTTGTTTTGGTAATGTTTGAAATTTCATTATTATTAGGATATAATATATATGAGCAAAACTTGGAAATATAATAGATTGGATAGTGAATTTATTTGAGATGAATTTTTTTACTAGAGTTGAAGAGTTTGTGAACTTCGCTAAGAGACATCTAGAATATATAAATAGTTATGTATTGCATTGTCTGTGTAATCATTGCAAATATAAAAATAAAACTTTCCATGATAAAGATATCATGAAAGTATATATATATATATATATGTAGAAATAGCATTGTACCATATTACTACAATTGATACTGTTACAGAGATACTTATTTTTCTCATTCAAATGGTGCTTGTGTTGCTTCTTCATCTAATGCAACTGTTTTAGGGTAATTATCATCTAATAAGAATGCAATGCAATTAATGATTTATGTTGTGATGAATATAGTTGATGATTTCAATGTAGATGAAATATCAACATATGAAGTTCAACAATTATATGACATATGGTAAGGTTATTGAATATTAAGGCAGAACATCATTTCTCAGAATGATATTATGATGATAATTGTCAATTGATGTCAGAGTTGCTCCTTGTTGATCACCTATTAACTGATAGCTTCTACAGTCCAAAGAAATTGGTTAGAGATTTAGGTTTACCTGTAGAGAAGATTGATTGTCATATAAACAAGTGATATTTTAGAATGAAGACAGTGAATTGATTAAATGTAGAATCTAAACAACTGCATGATATTTTAGAATGAAGATAGTGAATTGGTTAAATGAAGAATCTGTACTTACTTTCGATATAAGCAACATATTCACATACAAGCGCAGAAGAAGAGGAAAATTATTGCACGGAAAATTATGTATTACTTCCCGTTAATGGCAGACTACAAAACTTATATGCATCTAGCACAATAGCTTGCCATATAAGATGGCATCATGAGCATATGCATAAAAGAGATATAATGTACTATCCTTATGACTCCCCTACATGTAGAGGAGCCGTCAATTTTGGTTGAGCCCATCGAGTTGACCCACCTCGCCAAACAATTTAAGCGGGTTGGATTAAAATTTTATCAACCCAAGCTCGCAGCGGGCTAACTTGCCTAGGCCTGCACCCATGCAGGTCGGCCCGCGACTGACTTGGGTTGATCTGTGAGTTGAAAAACACATCTAAGCTAAGTTTTTTGTCAATTTATTATTTTCTTTGTTATAATTTTGAAATAAAATTTATACTTTTCATCAAATATTAGTACTCGTTTGTGTCTATTTATATTTAAAATATATGTTTTTAGATATATTAGATTGATAAAACCTTTCCGAAGTAAAACGTTGAAGATATGATTTTTTTTTTTAAAAAAATAATTATAATCCCGCGGGTTGGCCTACCTAACCTGCAACCCGCCTTAGATTGGGTTTGGATGGAGATTTTCCAACCCACCAAGATGACGGATCAGCCTGCCCTGCCCCACTAAATAACTGGCCTGCTATAGGCTGATCCGCCCCGCCACGGGTTGGCTCGTCTAACATGCTCTGCCTGCATGGAAACATCTTGATACTATATTTTTCTCCTTTGCAATGAAACTACACGTAATATGAGATTGAGATTTTCGTAGATGAACTTTAGCCATTTGGATAGTCGGACGACAATATTCATCTTGGTAATTTATATTAAGATCATATAACTTACCACCATGAATATATATGGAAAATGAATTCATGTTCCTTACTGTGCTTATTCCTGCTCCAATCAATCTCAAAGGAAGATAGATATTTTCTTACAACATCTGATTGTCGAGTTGAATGAATTATAGAATGTAAGGTCGGTAACTTATAATATTGCAAGTAAAACTAATTTTACATTGCATGCTGTCTTATTATGGGCGGTCAGTGATTTTTCAGTGTACTCAATGTTGTCGAGATAAAGCACGGCTAATAAATTAACATGCCCACATTAATTAGAAACTATGAATGTTCATTATTCAAATTGTAATGATGAATAAATATTAACTTTATTCCTTCTACAGTAAATTATGATTTCATCTTTTTTTTTCCAGATATCATATTTTTAGTAATAATGTTCTTATGTCTTGTTATGTTATTTTGCAGATATTAACATATCTAACCAGGCAGTTGGACCTCGTGGTCAAACTATGCTGACGGTTCTTGAAGACTCATAAGTATTTATGTTATTTGTAATTCAAATTCATATATGAGTTTATTTATAACATATTTCTTATATCTTAAATTTTTTTCATGCAGTTTACTCCTAATAACCATCGGATAGCCTCCTGTATCAACCTCAAATTTAAAGAACAAATATCCCCTTCTGGTACTACATAGAAGTATGTAAACCAGGATATGAAGAATTTCTTTTACGATTAATTTTTTATAAATAAACTGAATATGTATGGTATTCTATCGTATATCTATCCTTTAATACTAATTTGTCACCTTAATATTATAAAAAAAAAATATACTTGAGAGGAAGGTCAGGAGGCTTATTGTGCTAAATTATAAAAATACCTCATTTACAACTGGAGACGGAAGGGCACTGGTCAGTGCATATACCTACAGAGATCTAGGATGCATGAACTGCCACACGGGTAAAAATGGCAGTCAAATTGATCGAAAAAAAATTTAGAGCCAGCTGACCCGACCATCAAATCCATTAAGCATATTTCCAGATGTAGAACATATCATTGATTTGGTGAGTTAAATTTAAAATCATATAATTAAACTTTAATTTGTTATTGTAGCTTGTATAAATTTGGTGCTAATTTTTTTGTGTATGCAAGAGAGCACAATACAGATATCTCCTAATTTGGAAAATATTTAATAAGACCCATAAAAAGAAAGATGACACATTTGATGATACTCGACCCCGGGCCATAAACGTTAGCATATTCACTTTATTACATAAAACTGTTAGCATTGATTAGTTTTTATAATTGTCTACCAGATATTTGTTGGATATTATTATCCCTATTAGGTGGACTTATATGTAAGTTTCACATGTAAATACAATCTAAGTCTTTAAAGTGATCTAACTTATGTTTATTGGGTTTCGGATTATTAAATGCGGGTTCAATGTATAGAACCCTTTAGACCAATCTGTTATTATCTATGGGCTGATAACAGATTGAATTTCTATATAAAGGGGAGGTCTTCAAGGGTTTAGGTGATCCATCTTGACCTAGCTAGTTTCTTGTTCCCCATTGACAAGAAACTTTACGGTGATGCCAACCCTAAGCCCCTTGAAAGATTCTTAGGTGATCCATCTTGACCTAGTTTCTTATTCCCCATTGACAAAAAAGTTTACGGCGCCGTCAACCCTAAGCCTCTTAAAAGATTCTCCTTCTTCTTTTCGTTGTATCTTCTTCCACAGTGATCAAGTCAACGACGCTACGACAAAGACGATGACACTTCAATCAGGTTCCTTGTCATTCAGTTTATATTTTTTTTTATTTTTGTTATGTCATGATTCGATGAAATAATAAATTCATACTCATATATCTTATGTTTTCTCTGTCGAGTTCTTATTTTATTTCTAGAATTCATGTGGTTAGAAGAAAACTCAAATTCTATCAATATTAATCGTTTACATTTCTTCACATAAGAGGAAATGACTAATAAAGTCGCTCAGGCATCTTAGCCATCAGTAGAGGGAGAGGAGTCACAGTCTCTATCTACTGAGGCAATAAATGACATTTATTATGATGTTGTAAATGAAAAAACAAAGAACTCCACCCTCTATGACCTTGGCTCCCAAGCCAAAATAGCATATGATCATCTGAAATCTCCTAGAGCCAGGGCTCGTTCTAGTTCTTCTTCCATTGAGGTGCACTCGTAAGAACTAAAAATCAAGAACTAAGGGATCGACTATCTACGATGGAAGAGAGGATGGTGACCGATCGAGATGCAAGAAATGATGTTGTCTTAGCCAAGATGTGAATATATAGTCATTGCTCCATGGACCCAGACATTGCATCGTCATGAGTCACTAGAGACTCAAGCCCCATAGGACTTTGATTAAGTTTGTACAACTATAACTTATCTTTTTTTTTTTTATCACTTATATATAAAACATGTTAAATATATTTATATTCTATTTTGATATTATAATTTCATCATCTCTAATTGTATTATATTTTTTCAGATATATCTCTAATTGTATTATATTTTTTCATAAATAATTCGTCACCACCATGAGATATTCAAAATATGATCCAGATATTTTTTTTGTTGATAATTTTTTAATCTAACGCGTTTTACTTTCTACCGAATTTGATAGTTTGTGATAGTTTATTGCATTGTATTTGGACGTGTGTACTGAACTTTAGACATGTGTAGGATTTGATATGTATGGGATTTGATTGATATGTAAAATGTATAGATTTGATTTATATGTGTGGATTTGATTGTTATTCGGCCATGTATGAATTTGATTTAATGGTATGGATTGTATCGTATCGATTCATTGTGAATGCTTGTTATAATGTATTGTTGCCCGAGGTGAAAAACCTCGTTAATCATTTTTTTATTGTTATAATGTATTGGACTGAATTAGGTTGTATGGATTTGATAGATCATGGAGTTTATTGATGATAATTCAATATTTAAAAAAAATGTCAAAAAAATCTGAAGCACAGCAACAATTAGTGACGGAATTAATCATTCCGTCGTTGGATTCGTAGCTAAGTACATCATAGTTTAGAATCTAACGATGAAATATTTAATTTTGTCACTGATTAGCGATAGAATAATTGATTTTCACCGTTGAATATTGTAACTATAGTATATCATATTCCGGAATCTAACAATAGAATATCTAGATCCGTCGCTGATTAACGACGGAATGTATTATCCCGTCGTTAAATTCTAATGACGGGATAATACATTCCATCATTAAACACTAATGATGGAATACAATTCTGTCGTTAAACATTAATGACGAAGTACAATGCTGTTGTTAATCAGCAGCAGAATAATACATTCTGTCGCTTAGCGTTGATCCCCTATCAACGACCCACGTCTTTCAAGCGATAAAATTAGTAAGTCATGATTCTATCGCTAAGGCTATCTGTTGACGAAATATTGACAATTAATTTTGTCGCTAAACGCAATTTATTTTGTGTGTGCGCGCGCTCTGCTACGGATAAAATGTCGTGTGACACTGTGCACCTCTCATCCAAGCACCTGGATCTTTTTTTCTTTTATTATTATTATTAATAATAATAAATAATTCCTTAATCTTATAATATATCCCATGAACATCTAAATTTTTTTATTTTGAATACTATAATCCAAGAGGGAAGACTGAACCCTAAAGGAATAAGATAATTCGACCCCTAAATTTTAAAATCTTAAATGTTAAATACATATAATATGATCCGTGAGAATATAAAATTTATTATTATGAACACTATAACCCAAGAGGGAAGATTGAACCCTAAAGAGAAAATATTATTAACTTAAATCTACTATAACCAAAACGTAAATCTTAAACCCTAAATACATATAATACATATAAAAAAAATTTTTTAAAAAAAACACTGCCTTGGATTCAAATCCAAATGCTTAGAATGAGTCGAGGGCACCTGGATTGAATTGGGGGCACCTGGATTGAATCCAAGCGCCCCGAGTCCACACGGGTGCGCGGCAACGAGTCTACAGCAGAGCAAACTCGTGTGTGTGTAACATTGTTAAACCTACGGACACTATGCCACGAATGGCGTGCACGACTATAGAGTGTTTCAAATTTTTTTAAAATAAAGTTTTATTTTTTTTGATACGTCATTTAAAATTTTGTCTTTAAGGTTTTGTAGTTAAGTTATAGTATTAAGTAAACAAAATATTCAAATAAAAAATTGATTAAGGTTTACACGAAGTTTGTATGGTAAGATTCTTAACATATCAAAATCCTATATATATACGGCAATTTACCAAAGGACGTACCTAAAAATCGAAAATTACCAAAGGGCGTACCATGGTTTCTATTTTACCAAAGGGCGCAGGCCTTTATGTGAACTTCCTCTTATACCCCTCCTTCTAATTGCTGTCTTTCTCTTTCTCTCTCTCAGTAACAAATTTCGAGACGTCTGCACGTGATTTTTCAGACTTTTATTTTAAAATAATATATTATGAAATCGGCGCTAAAAACGTAAGGTAAAAATTAAAAAAATATTTCAGTTAAAAATAGCTCATCCAACGTGATTTAAAAATATAAATAATTAATTTTTATATTTGATTAATAGAAATTAATATATTAAATAATATTTAATAAATATATTAATATATTAAAAAATTCAAAAAAACGTTTGCAGAATAAAAAAACGTAAAAAATTAAAAAAATATATATAAATAAAAAAAACGTGGGCCTGAAATCTATTGATTTCAGGCCCACGCTGGGCCCGAAATCAATAGATTTCAGGCCCACATTGGGCCTGAAATATTTTATTTCAGGCCCACGTTGGGCCAGAAATCTTTTGATTCAGGCCCGACGTGGACTCAAATTTTTTTTTCTATTTTAAAAATATATTAATATATAAAAAATCTATCAAAACACTTAATTTCAGATTAAAACGCAGGGTCTGAAGTCATGCTAGGAGGGCCTGAACATAGATATGATGTCCATCAGTGGGTTTTGGTCAAAACCACTGATATTTCTAAACTACTCCTATTTGATTGGTGATATCTAATATATAGATGTTTGGACACCTAAAACATCATCTCCTACCTCTACCCTCTTTATTCATATGGAGGTTTCAGAAATCCAGATATGGGAGGTCCATCAGTGGGTTTTGGTCAAAACCCACTGATATTTCTAAACTACTCTTATTTGATTGGTGATATCTAATATATAGATATTTGGACACCTAAAACATCATCTCCTACCTCTAACCTCTCTATTCATATGAAGTTTTCAGAAATCCAGATATGGGAGGTCCATCAGTGAGTTTTGATCAAAACCCACTGATATTTCAAAACTACTCCAATTTGATTGGTGATATCTAATATATAGATGTTTGGACACCTAAAACATCACCTCCTACCTCTACCCTCTCTATTCATATGGAGTTTTCAAAAATCCAGATATGGGAGGTCCATCAGTGGGTTTTGGTCAAAACCCACTGATATTTCTAAACTACTCCTATTTGATTGGTGATATCTAATATATATATGTTTGGACACCTAAAACATCATCTCCTACCTCTAACTTCTCTATTCATATGGAGTTTTCAGAAATCCAGATATGGGAGGTCCATCAGTGAGTTTTGGTCGAAACTCACTGATATTTTTAAACTACTCCTATTTCATTAGTGATATCTAATATATAGATGTTTGGACACCTAAAACATCATCTCCTACCTCTACCCTCTCTATTCATATGGAGTTTTCAGAAATCCAGATATGGTAGGTCTATCAGTGAGTTTTCGTTAAATTCTAATGATGGGATAATACATTCCATCATTAAACACTAACGATGGAATACCATTCTGTCGTTAAACATTAATGACGAAGTACAATGCCGTTGTTAATCAACAGCAGAATAATACATTCTGTCGCTTAGCGTTGATCCCCTATCAACGACCCACATCTTTCATGCGATAAAATTAGTAAGTCATGATTCTGTCACTAAGGCTATCTGTTGACGGAATACCGACAAATAATTTTGTCGCTAAACGCAATTTATTTTGTGTGTGTATGTGCTCTGCTACGGATAAAATGTCACGCGACACTGTGCACCTCTCATCCAAGCACCTGGATCTTTTTTTCTTTTATTATTATTAATAAATAATTCCTTAATCTTATAATATATCCCATGAACATCTAAAATTTTTTATTTTGAACACTATAACCCAAGAGGAAAGACTGAACCCTAAAGGAAAAATCTTATTAGCTTAATCCACTATAACTCGACCCCTAAATTTTAAAATCTTAAATGTTAAATACATATAATATACTCTGTGAGAATCTAAAATTTATTATTGTGAACACTATAACCCAAGAGGAATGACTGAACCCTAAAGAGAAAATATTATTGACTTAAATCTACTATAACCAAAATGCTAAATAATCTTAAACCCTAAATACATATAATACATCTCCAAAAAAATTTAAAAAATTAAAAAAAAAAAGATACTGCCTTGGATTCAAATCCAAACGCCTAGAATGAGTCGGGGCGCCTGGATTGCATCCAGGCACCCCGAGTCCAGACGGGTGTGCGACAACGAGTCTACAGCAAAGCAAACTCGTGTGTGTAATATTGTTAAACCTACGGACACTATGCCACGGATGACGTGCGCGACTATAGTGTTTCATTTTTTTTTGAAAAAAAAGTTTTATTTTTTTTTTGATAAGTCATTTAAAATTTTGTTTTAAGGTTTTGTAGTTAAGTTATAGTATTAAGTAAAAAAAATATTCAAATAAAAAATTGATTAAGGTTTACACGAAGTTTGCATGATAAGATTCTTAACATATCAAAATCCTATATATATATATATATATATATATATATATATATATATATATATATATATATATATATATATGATGGCAAAAAGCGATTAGCTCGCTCTCTGTGTCTCCGCCAATCTGTCCCAGGATCAATACGGAAGAGAGAAATAACGGGAAGAGATAAATAATGGGACTACTAGTCCTTAAAAAAAACCCCACACCTATCCAAAGGTTAATTAAGTTAGGATTACAATAATGCATGGTTGAGAGAGTTAATTAATTATAGGTTAATTAACTGCTATAACTTGCTGCCTCCTCTTAATTAATGAATATATATTTACAACTCCAACTCCGAGCTGCCCTTTAATTAGAAGTAACTAATCCCATAGACTTTTGATTAAGACGATAAATAATAAAGTCGTAGATGAAGGAAGAAGCTTGCTGATGGTGTTATAATATAGAGTCGGCTAGCTACGACACGACAAACAAACATATCTCATCCATCACGCCTTCGAATTAACAAGTCCCCGAACCGTTTCTCCTTTTAAGTAGTTGGTTATCGATAAGTACTTTTGGCTAAAAGTATTTAACGGCTAGACATCTGATGGTGAGCTCATGAGAGTCGTTTAGAGGCGAGCTCAAGCCAATTGTTTGTAAAAAAAACCCATTGATCACGGGATCATGACAAAGACCTCCCCAAATCACGTGATGTTCCCCCGGGAAACACGTGCCCTCTCATGTTCGGCGCGCATCTTTCCTTCCGTTATTTACGTTATAGACGTGATTAATTATAATTTATTTATTTAATTAGATGCATAAAAATGAAAATAATTAACTAGGAATTGTATTAACAGGCAATATATATGGACTGTTTTTATAACCATTTAATTCTAATTTGTGGCTTTTCTGTGATTAAAATTCAAAAGCACACGCGGAATTTCGCCGTGATTTGCTCTCTAATCCTCATGATTAAGTTTAATGATGTTTTTTCTAGGAGTAATTTCGTCAAACACCTGTGATGCCGCCGTGGCTGCTCTCGGTCTCCGATGGACGCCTTTGATCCCTTCCGGCGAACCACTGCACCGTTCGCTGCGCGATCGGCAGCCACACCCGCCTCACCTTCTCGTCCTCGGCGGTCGCGCCGCCGCCGTAGCCCGCTTTGGCCTGCTGCCTAAACCTGGACAGGTTGGTGATCTCCGACATCGATCGGTTGGGCGACGAAATGAGCGCCGCCGTTGCTCTGGAGGTGTTCGACGGAATGTTGGCGAGAGAGGAGGAATGGGTTTTGTGGATTTGGATCGCTTTGATCTCGAGAAGTCTCTTTTTCCCCATCTCTTGCTTGATCTTAATCAGCTTCTCGTCGATCGAAGCTCTTCCATCGGTGGCGGATGCAGCGGATCCGATTGGCTCCGGATTCCAATCCTTGGAGAGCATCTCCGAGCTCAACGTTATCAGATCGGAGGAGTTGACGTCGCTCCATCGGCTTTTGAAAACCACGTCGGAGACGATGATCTTGTGCTTGAATTTGTGGAGGAATTGATCTCCGCCGTCGCCGGTTTCCAGCATTGGCATCTCGGGGTCATTTTGCCCTAATTTGGAGGCGGATCTGTCGGAGGTCTTGCGGAAGCTGAACCTGGAGGAGGCGATGCGGGAGTCGCCATCGCCGTCGATCTCGCGCTCGACGAAGAGATCGAGAGCGTCGCTGGAGTCGGAGGCGAGGAGGAGGCGGGCGCTGGCGGAGCACTTGAACAGCGCGGCGTCCTCTGCTTTGACCTTGGCGCGGCAAAGAGGGCAGCTGGAGTGGGATTCCAGCCACCGATCAACGCAGTTGAGGTGGAAGGCGTGCCGGCACTTGGGAAGCAGGCGGAGCTTCTCGGCGTCGGTGAACTTGGAGAGACAGACGGCGCACTCGAGGCCAGCGCGGACTCCGCGCAGCGCGGAGAAGCGGAAGAAGGGGAGGGACTCGATGACGGTGTTGTCGATGCCAGAGGAACAGCGGAGTCCGGGGACGAGGAAGCGTCCGTTGCCAGAGTCTTCCGCGCCGAAGAGCTCGGAGGAAGCTGCGGCAGCAGTGACGGCGGAGGAGTTGGTGTGGCAGAACTTGGCGTAGATGAGGAGGAGGAAGGTGAGGGCGAACATAATGGAGAAGACGCCAATCACGATAGCGACGCTAGGCCGGAAAGATACGCCGACATGGGGCGGAGACCAGGCGTCGGCATCGGACTGCTGGGCGCCGGCTCCGGCGGCTAGCAAATAGAAGATGACAAAGAACAAGTAACTAGCCAAGGAGGAGGAGAAGAAGAAGTAGTATGGGTAAGATGGGGAAGAGAAAGTCATAGCCTTTGGAATTTCCGGTAACCGAAGCCTGGTTTAACCAATTACTCGCCGGAGAACATGGCGGAGGTAGCGGCGGCCTTGCTGGTGTGACACGGGAAGAACAGAGTCTCGTCTCTTCTCTTCTTTTAAGCCTGTTTAGTTGGCCTTCGCCTCGTGAGGATCCCTGACGAGGAGACCGTAGGATTCTCCGTCAAGATTCGCGTGGTGGTTTGATCAACAATACCCCGGTTCATATTTTGACCCGAAGCAGTTAAGACCGGCCCAAATGAACATAAAAAAGAAACAATTTGAATATGTTAAGGGATCAAATTATATCATAAATCAAATCTTAATTATTTTCTATCCAAAACAGGATTATAAGATAAACGATAATTTTATCATGTTAATACAATGAACTTGAACTTGATATCGTAGAAATAGTGTCTCGGTTGGTTTATTTCCATTATAAATTAAAACATATGGAATGACAATTATAATAAGCAACTTTGAGAGTTGCCCTAAATATTTTCTTAGTATGTATAGAAAGATCCTTAATTTTTTTTTTTGAAATATAAATACATTAATTCAATCTAAATAATTTTTTACTTTTTGTAATGCATATCAGATAAGGGTGAACAATTGGTTAAAAATTTAACTAACCGAATGGAACAACTTGAAATCGAATAAACCAATTAATGAAATTGGTTTGTGAAATTTAATTTATTTTGATTTAGTCAGTTTGTGAAATTTAAAATTAATTCGAATCCAATAAATTTAAAAAATTAATAATTTTTAATAGAAATTTTGACTTAATCAATTTTCAACTTCAATCGGTTCGACCGTTAATTCTCAATTGATCTTTTGATCACTCTAGTTTTGAGACAAAATGTGAGTTGTATTTGACATGGTTTGTCAAAGATTATGTCAAATTTTTCTAGGCTTAGGGAGGCCTTCATATGAAATTGAATGGTCCTTGGAGTTAAACTTATGGGCCATCAAATTAATTTTACAAATACAAAAATATATTTATTATTATGTTTTAAATAATTGATAGGTTTAGGCCTAGATTTATATAAATTGGACTAGTGTGACATAACGTGTCGAGCAATTTGGAGCCACACCAAGTCAATCATGATATGGAAATAAATAAAATTAAATTAAATTAAAAATAATAATAATAAATAAATAAATAAATAATGATATGGAAATATCGCATATTTTGCGGGGGTCATGCCTCGTGCATGATATATCATGTAGGTCGAGTCTCAGTAATCCTAATTTATGCCCACTTGAGCTTTCATATTTTTAAAATAAAACTAGTTGAGTTACTGGAATAATCCCGGGGTTAGCCAACTTTGGATAGATAAAATTTATAAACAAATAATTGTGTTTTGTGGGCTTGGTCCGGCCCAATTCCATACACCACAACAATTTGAGCATGCAATGGCATGGTTGCTGCCCTGTGGAAGGTAATGCTATTAGTAGACTTGAATCGATTCTCAATGGGTGTGAAATATCTCGTTAATTATCTCAATCCCTTCTTATACGTGCTGTTAATGTTGGGTGAACCCCTCCGCAATTTACCTCTCTTTCAAAGGTGGAGAGCCCCATCAAAATAATAATTTCGCCTTTTGTTAACAATGGACTTGAATGGTTGTGGCAAAAGGCCCACAACCTATGTGCATGGAGACTTCTTCGATGGCTGTAACTTCAATCGATTGATCTGAACCTTTTATTGACTCATCAATGTTCAATCAACTTCTTCAATGACTTCGACATTTTGGATTATTATATCAAAATTCCATCGGATTATACCCGAAAAACATTCAATTTACGTCTAATGATTTGATTTAGCTAGACGACTGAATAATATGTTATTTGTTTTTAAAATTTGATATTATCAGTTGACTCATTCAATTATAATATCCTAAAGAGAATTAACTTAGGGTATATAAATATTTGGATCACCAACCATTAGTCGATTAACCTCCTAACTTCGATCAGTTTGAATCTGACTAGTTTACTATCTAACTTTCATCCCGTATATATCGTTCACTCCACTTCACATCTCACGTAGAGTCCATTTAAATCTTCAGGTCCATTAATATTCTTCAAATGCAATGGACTCTCAAACTCCATCCTTCACGCAGTTTCGACTGATGATTAATGTGTGAATGTTGTTATCTTAAGGTTTGAGAGTCAAAGCTTACAAAGTCAGTGTGTCCACTCTCCTCACGCGCTAGTCACGACATCCAGACTAATAGTCTCATAATTTACCCTATCCATATTAACTCTGAGAGGGGTTGGTAAGAGTGGTAAGGGTGAGCGAAAAGCCTTTGCCACCTTCACGTAGTTTCTCCAAATGGAACACGTTACTATGAAATGTTGAATTTCTGAATCGTCCATCACAAATATTTTCTGAGTTACCCTAACCAACTGTGAAAAACCGATTGCCCCTGCCACGCAGTTCATCTCCTCGATCTACTAGGCTTTGATATTTCTCATCCTACGATACCTTTGTTCGGCAGCTGAAGATATTTATACTTGATAAATTGAAAGACCTGCACAACTTAATACACAAGTCAAATAAATAAAAAGTTGACTTTAATCCTTCGTCAGTTCATCAAAATCCATTATTGCCTAAATGCATACAGGAAAAATATTGATTTTCACCTTTAAAAAAATTAAAAATTATATTAACCAAAAACTTATCAAATTTATGAAATTGTAACCCTTTTTTATGCTCTTAACATCATTGTTATTTATATAAAATAACAAACCTTCTAATAAAACTTTAATTATTTTAATAAAAACCTAATAATTTTTTCTAGAAAAATTAAACATATTTTCGAAAGTTTTAGTTAATTATAAAAAATAATGACTAAGTTAACTTTTAAATAATGTTAAATAGAGTTGTAATTGTTGATTGCATCATTCTCGAAGACAACTCGACTTCGTTAAATGGGAAGGTGGAGCCGCAGTTTTAGATGAATTGGATAATTATTAATTTATGTATTCAATCGTTTTTTTATATATAAAAATGTTTTCTTGTTTATATTATTCTCCCAGTGGAAAAGAATTCAACTAAGTTGTTGACTTTTCTTATTGAGTCTTTTTTTTTAAGTGCAAGGAATAATTATTTTGATAAATGGAGCTATATATATAGGATAAAAAGATTGTGTCGCTAATGGTAAGGTAAAAAATCGACACTAACAACACCAAATAAAGAGAAAGTTTGAAAGTATTCAATATTAAAAATTGGATTGATCCAAGCTTAATACTAATAGCGACGGAATAACGACGAAGAAAGCGTCGTCGGACGAAAACCCGTCGCAGAGCTAATCTTGCAATGGAAACAACAAACACGTCGCTAATCTAAGGTAGCGACGGACAAATAAGCCCATCGCAGAGCTAAGGTAGCGATGGACACATAAGTCCGTCGCAAACACCGAGGAAATATGGCTGACGTGTCCCGGGAGATTTTAGCGACGAATGGTCAAACATCCGTCGCTAATCTTTCCTAATAGCGACAGATTAGGTCAATATTCGTCGCCAATCTATCGTAATAGCGACGGATTTGGTCAATAGCGACGGATTTTTTAAAAATCTGTCGCAAAATCTGGAAAATTTTTCACAGCCACATGCTGTTTTTTCCCCTTCCCATATATAAATTCAATAATATACAAATATTCAAATCCAACCATCCAAATAAACATCAAACAAGAGTAAATATTACAACATCCAAACATTCAAACAAACATCCAAACAATCATTCATATCAAATATACAATCCAAACATCCAAACAAGAGTATACATCAAAAGAAGATAAACATTACATACATGAATGTCAGAGTAAATGAAAAGAACTGGATACATCAAAAGTCAGAGTTTAGTAGAGAAACATTACATACATGAATATCAAAGTGAACACTGGATGAAAAGGAAAAATATTCCTACATAATAGAAGATAAATAAAAGTTAAATAGAGTCAATATCTAAATATAACTCTAATAATGTTAAATATGTAAATGAAAATTAACAAATAAGAAACAATTAAGAAATAATATCCAATATGCATACCTTTCAAGCGAGTCAATATCTAAATTCAACTCTGATAATGTAAAATCTGTAAATGAAAATGAAGTAATAAGAAACAATTACTGATGAATATAATAACAAACTAGATAGTTACTGAAAAAATATAGAGAAAAAATATAACATACCACTAAAATATCTCTACTCGTCTGTGGTATCCTCAGGAGCCTGTGTCTCCTGAGACTCAAAACGAGGGGCGGGAGGGGTTGACATCTGTGTCATCAGCGATAGGGTCGCTGCAAAAGCCTGCATGTTTCTTATTATCTCCTCAGTATGTGCCTTGCGGGCCCGCAAATCACTCAACTCAGCATCCCTCGCTGCGTCCCTCTGATTCCACGCTGCGTCCCTCTTGGCCCACGTCGTCTCCATCGACGTGAGTCGAGTCCGCAGGGCATCATTTTCCTCCCGCAATTGACGAACCTCACTAGAGAAAGAGGAGGAGGATCCTGGACGTCCCCTAACCCCTGGAACTCTCATTTGATCATATGTGATCTTTTCCTGAGAGCCCAAGTCGTATAGGGCGGTCTTCCTCCTTTCACCGACGACATCATAATAAATCTGATTCACATCGTCGGTGGAAAGAGGTTGTGAACCCTCCCCCTCTGCAGCAGGCTGAGACGCCTCTGCCTCTGCAACTTTAGTGGTCATTGCTTCCTGTGAAATAATAATTAAATTAATCTATATAAATTAATTAATCAGATGGTACATTGATTAATTACTAGCTAGCAGATGTCGGGACCTAGGGTGGCTCTTGCAGTGCCCGCCGGCAGCTGGGGCCGTCGGTAGCTGAGGCCGACGGCATCTGCTGCCGCATCAGGCCGCGCGGCAGGCCGAGGCTGGCCGCGAGCGGCAGCACCTGGCCGGAGAACACCATGCTGCCGTGGAAGCACAAAACAACGAAGAAAATACCGGAAAATGTAACTTAGCGTACTTGGGATCGGAGTAGGGCTCGCCGGAGGAGAAGCGCCGAGAAGCGTCGGAGACGGTGAGAGCTAAGCCAAACTGATCGCGTGGCAGGGGGGCCCGAGTCGCATTTTTAACCTAATATTGCGATGGAAGTAACTTGTCCGTCGCTAATTAGCGACGGACAAGTTATTTCCGTCGCTACTAGTGGCGGATTTGACCAAATTCGTCGCTACTAGTGGCGGATTTGACCAAATCCGTCGCTACATTAGGGGTTTGATCTGAGCGCAATCTTAGCGACGGATACTATCTATCCGTCGCTAATAGCGACGGATAATAAAAAATAGTCCGTCGCTATTCATTGATATTTTTGTAGTGAATTAACAATATATAAGTCAATACTAATTTTTCTTATAATTTGAAAAGATCCAAAGAGGGAGCAAAAGCTTTTATTAGAAACAAGAACATAGTTTACTATACTATTTCTTAAATCTAAAATGTGTATTATGAAATTTATAAATCTATTTTCTAAATCTTAATTATTCTTGTCTGAGACCATTATCGGATGAATTATCATAAAGCAACTATCATGGAGAGGAATCTTGATGGTCCGGTGCCGAAACAAACGCTCAAGAGCTCTAAAAACACTCGACAGGAGGTTAGATTGGGTGCCAAGGTGAGTGTGACCAATCCGACACTCTAAGTTAGTAGAATGAGTTTGTTGGAAGAAAAAAAATGAAGAGAGTAAGGGGCGTTTGGTTTGTTCCGTTTTCCCTTTTTATTTTTCAGAAAATCGTATTTTTTAATTTTCTGAAAAATAACTTTTTTTTATTCTCCAATTTTTCAGAAAATGCTATGTTATTTTCTGGAAAACAAAGCTGGAAAATACAAACCAAACATGTTTTCTAGAAAATCGCATTTTCTATGAAAAATGAAAATAAAAAATAAACTGAAAAATACAAACCAAACACCCCCTAAATGTACTTGCACCTGCCCAAGCGAATTTTCTTTTATACTTTCTCATAGGAGGCACAAACCTTATGTTCAAGTCGTGGGGCTTCCACGTGGACCTGCATATCTTCATCCATACTCTCATCACTCCACGTCCTCTATTTATCACAATATCTATGTTCCCACCACTTCGGATCTTCTGTCTCAAAAAATTCCTGTCCCGCCTATCCCGCTCCTCCGACGACGGCCGACGAATTATCAGATCATCGATCGAACACTACCGATGGATTTTGATCGTCGTACCGAATCAAATGATATCCTAGAAGAACGATGAACCGGTCGGAATCATTACAATTGTAATCTCGTCAGATTCGATAGTGAATCCGGCGAGATCGCTATTACGACGATCCCGATGGGTTCAACGTACCCCCCGGATATAGTTTTATATGGGACGGCGGCCGGAGGTCACTGGTGGTGTCCGATCGACGATCGGACGATTCGATGACCATGGTCGGGAGCGAGACAAACGGGACAGGGGAATTTTTGAGACAGAGGATCTGCCCTCGTTCCCCGCTATTGAAAGGGGGAGCCAGCGATCATATCTAAGGTTGGGGGAAAGGGCCAAGTTGTTGAGCCAAAGGAGTCAGACATGACCGAGCTAAGGAAGTTGTGGCCGAGCTGAGGGGGTCAAATATGATAGAGCTGAGAAAGCTTCATCTGTATCGGATCCACATTGACCAAAACCTCCTCTTCTTTTTAACTTACAACTCAGCTTGATTTCTGATCGTGACCGACCCAAGGTGCCATGTGTAGGCCACCCATTTTCTTGACATTATTAATCTTTAAAGATTTGTCAATCTAAAAGGACGATTGTGCTCGCGAGCACCCGTGAACACATTCATGCCCTCACATTTGTACTTTGATATGCATAGATCCACACCTTAACATATGCATTCAGACCTATATAAGTCTATAAATTGATTTTGTCATTTCACCTTAACAAATCATTTATCCTCATGTAATCCTTTTTTTTTTTTTTAGTTCAAACAAGGTGGAGTTATTGACATGATATTGTACTTTATGCTAAAACAAAGAGCAGGATAAACTTCAAAAATCACATAGAAACCTTACGTGTGGAGCAGCATGTATTCTGCTGCAGTGATCGGCGGCTCGATCGGAGAGCCCTTCCAAGATCCTCCTCTTCAGCTTGGTGATGCCTTCCTCGAGAAACTTCCACCCTTCGTCGAAAGGAATCGACTCCCTTCTCTTCGCTCCATCATCGCACAGTCACTGGATCCCGCGGGAATCGGAACCCTAATACAGATCTCCTGCACAGTCATAATCCCTAATCTCCGGAAAGAAAGGCGAAGGCGGGATGGGAAGCAACAAACAGAGGATCGGATCGGCAACTGGGGATTTATACAGCAGGACGAGAATGAAGTGTAGCTGCGATCCGAGGAATATGAATGCGTTAGGGTAAGAGGTAGTAATGGATAGGATTCGATTTCATATTCTCCTAGCTACTACATCTATAATCTATGATATCAATATCAATTAAAGAATAAATTATTTTCTATATATTAGTGCTAAAAAAAATTCAACTAATAGTGACGGATATTTTAATTGTCCGTCACTATTAGCGACGGACTTAATTTATCCGTTACTAAGATTGGGATACAGATTAAAAATCCTAAAATAGCGACAGATTTAGTCAATTCCGTCGCTATTAGCGATGGATTATTAAAAATCCGTCGCTAATAGCGACGGATAAAACATGTTCCGTCGCTATTATCATTTAGCGATGGATTTGCGACGAATTTGGTCCATCGCAAATGACTATTTTTTTTTGTTGTGTAGCGACGCGTGGATGCAATATAATGTATGAACAGGTATAAATTTTATTTTAGGAAAGAATTTTATTTAGTTAAATTTTAAAATTTTAATTTTAAAAATTTTAAGATAAATTTAAAATTATGTTTTTTAATTTGATAAATCTTTTTAAAAATTTTAATTTTTGGATAAAATTTGATTTTTTAAGATTTATAATTATAGATTTATCTTTTTAATTTGTATTAAAATTTATGATTTTATTTTCTGAATTTTTAAAATATAAATGATAAGAAGTTAAAATTTATTCTTAAAATTATTTTAAAAATAAAAAAAATATTAACGTAGTTTAATTTATACTTTATCAAATCAATTAAGAAATAATGAATAAAGAGTCTATATTTTTAATTGAATACTAAGATGTGTAGATACATCACCTCTTGATTGACCTATAAATGATAAAATGCCTATAAGAAACCGTTACTCTGCTGCCTAAACTCTTATAAAATCATACTTACCTTAACTAATGCACTTTGTCCTATATAAGTCTATAAATTAATATAATCATTTCATCTTAATAAATCATTTATGTCCTCTCCTATGTAATATAACTTTTGTGCTCAAGTAAAGTGGTTTGGCAAATTTATCTTGACGGGATTATCGACATTATATTATACTTTTTAGTAACATAATTAATTATAGAAATTAAATATGGGAAAAAGTTGAAGATCTTCAAAAGTTATATTTTTTATCCAAATTATATATAAGAACATATTTAATTTTTAAAATATTTTAAATCATTAATAAATCAACATGACATTCACAATTCATATCATAAAAATTAAATTTCGCCCCGATTCAGATGGTAAGAGAAAAGGATAATATCATATGATAAGAGTTTGAATTTTCAAATATTCATAGAGTGCGAATCCTTGATATATACCCTGCTAGAACCCAACAATACTTTTCAAATTAATCCGATAATAGAACTGTGGGACTGGGTCCTCCACCCTATACTAATGGCATCAAAGCCCTCTGTACTTCATTAAAAAAATTAAATTAAATTTCTTCCGAGATTTTCCAAAAAACATCTCGAAGTAATACCCTCCACTCGTATTCTTCCACCAACACTCTCCCACAGAAAATTTGTTGGGCCCACAATCTTCCCATGGACGAGTCCACAAAAGATAGTGGACAAGAAGATAGAGCACTTACAATTCTATAAGGGATAATAATAAATTGTGATAGGATCGTGGTTTGGTCATCATTTAGACTACGTTTGGTAGGATGTAATCCACCCTGTAATGTAATCGAGATTACATTACAAGTTAGATTCTTTTGTTTGGAATCACTTTAAGATTGTAATGTAATATAATCTCAATTACAAAAGAGGTTGATGATTCGTAATCTGGATTACAAACCAAAACCTCCGTAATCTGGATTACATTACAGCTTGTAAAGTCGTCGGGCGGTCGGCGACAGTCGTCGGTAGGGCGGCGACAGTCGTCGGTCGGGCGGTGACAGTCGTTGGTCGCCGCCGGCGACCACCGCCGGCCGGCCGCCGGCGACCACCGCCGGCCGGCCGCCGCCGACCACCGCCGCCCGCCGCCCGGCGACGGTCGTCGGCTATCAATCTTGATTACATTACAGGATGGATTGCCCCTCACCAAACAAAAGAATCCAACTTGTAATGGTTATCAAAAATTACATACAACTCATTACCAAACATAACAATGTAATCAAGATTATATTACATTACATTACAAACTTGATTACATTACAGACCGGATTATATTACCCCCTACCAAACGTAGCCTTAATGTTATTCCTTTTAGGATTCATCGTGTCCTATAAACGTGTAGACTACGTTTGATAGAGAATAATGTAATTCGATCTATAATGTAATCATGTTTGTAATGTAATATAATATAATTTTGATTACATTATTATGTTTGGTAATGAGTTGTATGTAATCTTTGATATCCATTACAAGTTGGATTCTTTTGTTTGGTGAGGGGCAATCCATCTTGTAATGTAATCAAGATTGACGACCGACGATCGTCGCCGGCCGGCCGGTGACCATTGACCGGCCGGCGAACGCCGCCGACCGCCGGCGGCGGCGGCAACGGTGGCCGGCCGGCGGCGACCGACGACTGTCGCCGCCCGGCTGACGACTTTATAAGCTGTAATGTAATCTAGATTACGAAGGTTTTGATTTGTAATCCAGATTACAAATCATCAACCTCTTTTGTAATCGAGATTATATTACATTACAATCTTAAAATGATTCCAAATAAAGGAATTTAACTTGTAATATAATCTCGATTATATTACAGGGTGAATTACACCCTACCAAACGCAGCCGTATTGTATTTCTTTTTCAATGCTTCCCCATTAAGGAAACAAAATTATACCCATTTATTACCCAATAAACATGTATTGTATTTCTTTTTCAATGATGGTCGATGGGTCACGACACTTGGCTTCGCCTCTTCTACTTTAATACTCCAATTCATATTATATTCAAATTTGTTATCTTATAATTTAATAATTACCAAAAATAAACTAAAAAGTAGTTGTAGAAAATAATAAAATATATGGGCATAAAATAAAATTATATCCAATCAAATCATTTGTCGATGTTTACGCGGCGAGGTCAGGCCGTAATTGCGCAGTTATTAAAAATTAGGTGATAATTATGTCGACATGCCAATGACGCATAATGTACGAGGCATCATTGGCCACAAATTAATGTGTGAGTGCTTTATATATATATAATATTTTTTAATATTAAAATATTTTTTTATTCTTCCTATCCTTTCTCTCTTACACTTTGTTTACTTCAAAATGTGGATTAAAGAAAGAAAAGAATCCATACTAAAAAGAATTTTTTAGAGAAAAGGAAAAAAATCTTTTATTTGACTTGCTTATTTACTTCATTTGAAAAAGATAGATAAGATCAATCCATTATATCATTTAGGGAGTGTTTAGGAGAGCTTCTGCTATCTATTTTTTAGATTCTGCCTACACAGAATCACTTTTGAGTGTTTAGGAAGGCTAGATTCTGCTTTAGCTTCTGTTACTTTTGCTCAGAAGTTAGAAGCAAGAATTTAATGCTTCTACCTGCTTCTGCTTTTTTATTAACATTAAAAAATAATATTTATATCCTTAAATAATATAACATTTTACCTGATTATCACTTGCCGCTATATATATATTATATTTATATAAATTATATTATTTTTTATTTTTTATATATTTTTTCAAATATTCAAATTATAAAAAAATTAATTTTAATACTATATTTAAAATATAATAATAATTATATCACTATTTAAAATATAATAATAATTACGTGAACAAATTATTGATAGTATCGAAATTATATTTAAATAATTAAAAAATAATTAATTTATATAGTTTAAGGATATTATTGTCATTCAATTAAAAATTAAGTTTGGAAGCAATTATTCTTCCAAACACTCAAACTTATCTTGTATCAGCTTTTGGCTTCTATTTTCAAACACTGCTTACTTTAGCTTCTTACTAATTTCAAGATAATCACTACAAGAATCACTTTTCAAGAAGTAAAAGTTCTCCCAAACACTCCCTTACATATAACAAAAGAAAGAAAACTAAATAATATATGGTCCAAAATATCCTTTTTTCATTTTTAGATAAAAACTAAAAAAATTATTCAACTAAAAAAATATTAAAAATATTTAGAATTATGTTCTTAATATTCAATATTTTAATTTTATTTAAAAAATAATTTTATATTGAATCCATAATACATTTTTAATATTCACATGATAAAAAAGTTTCTCTCAGAAAACAAAAAAATACTATACAAGTTGAATAAAGCGTGAAAAAGATATTATCTAGAAACGAAATAAAATATTAGTTAAGGTAAATCCTAGATGTTTTTAGAATGTTGTCATATATTAAAGTCAAAATACTTATACCATTATCATATATTTAAAATAAATTGTTAACAATCAATATTACTCATAAATAATCCATAATTATTACAAAATTATTACCAACTAAAAAATTAAACTGACTTTCATATGCTAATAATTACTAATAAGCCTATACTTTGAATACCTATCCAAATCTTACAAATTGCAATTATTCAAAGCATCACAATTCAAAATTAGAAAGAAAACATTTTCTTTATAAGAGCAAGTCTCTTTTCCATTGGACATCCCATAACAAGCATCATCTTCTCCTTATTCTCTCCTAGGAATAGATAGACATCAAGTATATTTTCATCTGGAACACCAACCGAAACTAAATCTTTATAGAGTTTCTCATTTAACTTTTGTGGACGAAATGGTTTATTCTCGATAACTGAACTTGAACGGTCAATTGCAGCAACAACGTCCTTGATACTTAAGTCGAGGGATGAGATTTTCTTACTGCCATATGCATCAACAGATGCAATTTTTCTCTTCTTTAATCCCTCGACAAATGGTGAACTATCAAGGTCCACTTCAGAACTCACATGTACATCATCTTTTTATTCTTCCTCTTGAATAATTTCAACATTTCTTTCAGCGGCAGTGGAAGCTCCTTGACCATTTGCTCTGTCATAAGCGAATAACTCAAACAACTTCTCATAATGAGGTGCAGGGGTATATCTCCACTTTTTAATTGATAGATTAGCCTAGATAAAGATAAAATTAATCATAAACATAATAGTTATATAAACTGACAAAATATAAAATGAAATATCTACCATTAATACTTACTTCAATAAGTTGCTTCCAAATTTCTTCCTCAACCTCAAATCTCCTACTCTCAGCATGCCATTGAACTCCACTTGCATTCTTAAATAAATCATAACATGAATTAAAATTAGCCTTCAATGTTTTCATTCTATTCTTCAAATGATCTTTTGTCAATGGAATTTTAGTCTTCTCACGGCAAATAGCAACCATTTCTTTGTATGCAGTAGACGTGAAAGTGCTACCTACTTGATTATCGTTAACTTGTTGATCTAACATAACATCTATAAAAATGTTATCCATTTCATCAGTCCACTTAATCATATCCTTTTTTGCTTGTTCTACTGTAGAACTCATTCTTACTCGGTACCTACATCAAATTCACATGTGACTTTGGGAAAAAAACAAATTTTATATATAGTTACAAATTCATAACATTCAACTATATAATATTGAATTAACAAACATAATCAATGCATAAAAAATAATATCCACTCAAAGAACATCTAGTATTAAGATTTAACAATAACATGTTCAAAACATCACATTGTTCAAATCAAACATTATTAATTTGTATGCTACAGCAAACCATTCTCATAATTTTTCTAATAAAACCAAATAAATCTTCTTTAGTTGTTATTGTAATCCGACCACATAATATTAGCTATGTTATCCCTGATAATATTCCCTTGCCTCCAATCATCATCTTGTCTTTCATTGCAACTTACTTCATTGTCATAATTTGCACTCAATTCATGATCCACTTCACTAATTAACCTCTCGTCTGGATCTACCCCGATTAAGAAATTATGAAGAATACAACATGCTAAAATAATGTCTATGTGAATGCCAATTTCATAGTGAGGTTCTGTGCCGCTAGCAATAATGGGAAACCTCTTCTTTAAAACCCCAAAAGCTCTCTCGATTGCATTGCGAAGAGATGCATGTCTAAGATTGAATAACTCTTTTGCATTTGTAGGGCCACGTCTCGAGTATTCCTTTAAGTGATAACGAATTCCTCGATAAGGGGTAATTAAACCCCTTTTTAGCATAAACCCGGAGTCAACTAAATAGTATTTACCTACCAGCAAACAAAGAATATAGGTTAATCATATTTACTTCTAAACATTATCCACTAATGAACATTAATTGTAAACTAAATACCATGAGGAATTAATAATTTATCACGTCTAGATAGAGAATTTTTGACAATTCGAGAATCAGATGTAGTTCCTTCCCACCCAGATAAGATATATGTGAACTTTAAGTCAAACGAGCATGCCACCAACACATTTGTAGTTGGCCAATCTTTTCTTCCTCTATATCTAGGTGCGTCTACATCAGATACCTTAACACGCATATGAGTTCCATCTAATGCGCCAACACAATCCTATAATTAGGAGACAATGAGCATATTTAGCTACAAATTATCTTATAAACATTCTAAAAATCAAAATGATCAAAATGAGTGTTACCTTGAAGTAAGGATAGAATCTACTGCTACTTTGTATAAGCCGAGGGATTTCCGATCCATCTGGTTACTTTATAAATTCGGCATGAAGTCCAATAATGGCTTTTAAGACTTCATGAAAATGATTATTAATAGTCCTTGTACTTCGACGAAAGAAAAAACTCAACTCTCGATGCTTGACATCATGACCAAGCAAATATAAAAACTTAGCAACCTTCTCTTCAACACTTGAATTCCTATTCGCTTTTACCCTTGTGTTATGCTTTAATAGTTCACACAAGCGAACAAAGCCATCCACACTTACCCTAACGGTCTGTTTACTTAGAGGGGAGGGAACCAAAATAAAGGAGTATTTTCCGCTGCGGAATGTTTTCTTCTATTTACTTGATTTAAAAATTTTAAATAGATGGAAATTCTATTCCATGGTGGATAAATTTCTGAGGAAAAATTATCCCCTCAAATTGGACGGAAAGATGATGGAAAGAAAAATAAATAAATAAATTACATATTTATCTATAATTCTTTTTATAATCTGCCGAATCCTTCTCCCCTCACACACGATCGCCGAACCCTCCTCACTGCCGAACCTGCCGAACCCTCCTCACTGCCGAACTCTCCTTCCTCCTCAACTCGCGAACCCTCCTCCTCTCGCGAACTCTCCTTCCTCCTCAACTCGCGAACTCTCTTTCCTCCTCAACTCGCGAATCCTCCTCCTCTCGCGAACTCTTCTTCCTCCTCACCCGCGACTCCTCCGCCGGATAGCTATTTTCTTCTTTCTTCTCACCCGCGGCCTCTTCTTCTTCCTCCCTCCTCACCTGTCGACTTCTCCGCTGGATCCCTTATTTTGACTCACCTGTCGACTTCTCCGTGACCTCTTCTTGCTCTGTGGGTTTTCCTACTTTGTGATTGTGGTAAGTTTGGATCTAACTGATTTCAATTAAACTATGTACAATTTTTTGCTTATTCCACTACGATTTTGGCCCTATGTGTCTACTTAGCATGATTGTGTGTGAATATGCCCCTTGTCTCCTTGTCCGTTTGTCTGTTCTGTCCATTGGAAAGTTGTTGGCGTATGCTTGTAGTTCCAGTGCCTTTAGATACAGGGCTCTCGGTGTTTGATTGGTTAGCCTCTATTATCCAGACCACCTCCTTGGATAAAATTTTGATGGTTTGCATGGTCTCTGGGGTTTATGGCGCAATCGGAATGAGGTGCTCTGGAATCAATGAAGAAGAAGCAGTAATGCACTTGAGATGGTAGGGGAAAAAAAAAGATGGAACCTTATTCTTTGATAATTGTTTGTGAGTATTTTTGGTATAGGGTGATTAGGATTGTCTACTCAAAGGATGTTGTTATTATCTTATTATCGACTTGTTTTGATACCTCTAACTATTATATGAACAATTTAGCGATATTTTTGGCAACACTATTGAATTTATTATAGTAGTCTATTTTTATTGTTTATCTTTCTACAGATTTGACAATGGAGTGGGATAATAGTGAAGGAGATAATCAAAATGTTAATGATTATGAAGAGAACATTGATAGTCTAGATGAGAGAGTTCAGATGATGAAGTTTTCATAAATAGAAATTGTGTAGTTATTTTTGTGATGATGTTAAAGCATATGAATAAGTATGTAGATAAAGGTCTAATGGAAAATAATGAGCAAAAAGATAATGCACGACGTATTTTGTTACACAACCTTATGACATCTAACGAGGCATGTCGTAGCATTCTTAGAGAGTAGCCACCTTAATGAGACGGGTACGATCACCCTCTCAAATTTTATTTAAAATATTATATATATATATATATATATATATATATATATATATATATAAATCTTTATTATTATTTTAATTAGTCAATTTATCATCATTTGTTGTCGAAAATTAAAATTGATCACATATTTAGAAATCTCATGACCAAAACTATCCATTGATATCAATTTTATAAGAAAATATATCAGTATTTAAAATATTAAATTTTAAATTTTGAAAATAAATATATAATAATAAATAGATGAGCTAAATTGTAAGACATGAAGTGAAGGTGCTAAATTAAAGTTGAATTATGTTTGAACTAAATTCAGGTACAAAGATAAGAATTATATTAGTTCAAACCAGGATTGATTTGGTCAAGTTATGTCGGGTTCGATTGATTTTTCGATATTGAGTCAAAAATAAAATAAAATAGCTTTGGAGATCCATAGATCATTGTTTCAATAAGGACTAAGAGCTATGATCAAAATTTTCGAATTTAAGTTCATTTTCAACCCCTTAAATTTGAAATTTAGATTTTTTTAAGGATAAAAATTAAGCTACACTAATATTTAAGATTATTGAAAATTGCCCCATATAAAAATCTTGGCTATGCACTGCCTCCCTCCATTATAAAAACACACTCTCCTCTCACTTTCTCAAATTCTAAATTTCCCTTGCTCTCGCGCCCTTCTCCTTCGTCGTCGTCTTCCATCGCTCTTGCTCTCTACTATAACTATGTAGTAACCTTCCGAACATCATAACTTTTGACTCCGATATCAAAATGAGACGATTTTTTTTAATCGAAGATTGTTTAGAGATCTATAATTAAAAAAAACATCTCATTCAATATACGAGTCAAAAGTTATAGTACTCAAAAGTTTACTATATAATTATAGCAGTTATTCAACATTAGCTACTATAACATGTAACAGCTATTCAACAATGGGTGCTACACATTATAGCAGCTACTGCATAGTAGCTACTACAACATGTAATAACTACTCAATGATAGTTGCTATAACTATGTAATTTCGAATATCATAACTTTTGACTCAAATATTAGAATAAAATGATTTTTTTCTAAATTATAGATCTCTGAATGATCTTCAATTCAAAAAAAAAATCACATCATTTTAATATGTGAGCCAAAAGTTATGATATTCGAAATGTTGCTACACAATTATAGCAGCTAGTATCATGTTGTAGCCTTTCGATTTCATATTGCAGATTCACACGACAAAATAAAATCTATTGAACTAGAAATTCTAGAATAACAATAACAACAACTAGAATAAAACATATTATACAAGCTTTAAAATATTCAAGAGTTTTAAGGTAAAAGATGATCTAATAAGACCTATAAACACAATAGCTTGAAATAACATATCTTTATCATTAATTTTTAGAGAATGATTTTGTTTATTCTTGAATCTGTTACAATTCATTAACCCTAAATATTAAAACTTTTCACTTTTGATTATTTTCTCTGAGAGTTTAAACTTCATACTACACACGATCTTTTTTTTCCCTCGATCTCGACGTAAAGGAGGGAGGTGCTAGAATTTGGGAAAGTGAAGAGAGAGGGAGGGTTTTCATGATGGAAGGAAGAAAGGGAGAGAGAATAAAAGGAATATTTTAATACTAAAAAGAGTAAATGGGGAGAGAGAATGAAATGAATTTTTTAATATAAAAAATCAAGCTGGCATCACCACATGAGCGCGTCACTCATGAACACTCACGAAGTGTCAAGTATTATATATATATATTGGTTGCAAAAGACGATTTGCTCGCCCCTAGCGCCCCCGCCAACTCATCCCAAGGTCAACACAGAAAAGATAAATCACAGAGGCTACTAGCCTCAATGCTGTGACTGGCGCGTGGGGATATATATATATCCTTTAAGCTCGTATAAAGGATCATTGACATTTGGTCCCAAATAAAGGATGGTTAGATTTATTTCTTTTTTAGATTGTGTTAAATCATATAAGAAGGCAGGGTCGGCCCTGGGCCAGGGCAACCAGGGCGCCTGCCCAAGGCCCAAAAAACTCTGAGGCTTTCTCTCCTAAATCCTAATCCATCGCCGAACGAACGAGGAATGCCGAACCCTAGCTCTCGCATGAAGGCGAGCCTTCCCTCCCTCTCTTAAAGGAGCACTCCCTCGACGACTGTGAGACGAGGTCTCTCTGGTTCTCTCTTAGTCTCTCCTGAACTAGGTTTTCCGACCCTCTCTCGTCGCACCCTCCCTTGCTCGACGCGATGAAAAGCTCCATCTTCCCACGACGTCTTCCTGGCTCTTTTTGATATTATCTGCCCTTTTTGATGAGTATCTCTTTGTTTTTTGGTCTGTAGACTAGCCTCATTTTTAGCTACTAAGTGGGAGCACTATAGTTGAATAAACTTAAGACTTATTTCTTTTATTTATAATTGCAATTTTTGTGTAACTAATCTGCCCTTTTGTTTTTTATTGAGCATTTTATCTGAGTTATAATTATGTAAAATGTTATGATCAGAGCCAGAGAACGAACAAATCGTTTTGGTGCAATCGACCAAGTATGATCGGGTAGATCATGAGTTTTGATGTGTGTGTCAATATAATTAAGTTAGGTTTTTATATTGGTTTGATGTGTGTGTTTGAGTCTTACAGGACTTGGTGAACCACACATGAGGAACAACAGAGTGAAGCATCCAAAGGACGAGAGCCGAAGGAATTAGAGGACTTCAAAGGGCAAGCCGAGGAAGTAGACTTCAAAAGCATACACGAAGGATGACATGGATACAAGTCATAGGCTTGTGTGGGCATCTGAGGGACGAAAGCCGAAGGAAGAGAACTTCAAGGGGCAAACGGAAGAAGTGGACTTCAAGGCATATGCAAATGATGGACTCCGGAGTGGTTGAGAGTGACTTTGTAAGCTGGGCAATCGACTGGCAAGGGAAGCAGTCGACTGACAGCGCTGAGAGTGAATTGTAGCAGTCGACTGGTAAAGGAACCAGTGGACTGATATTTCTGTAAAGTCGAACAACGTTACCAGTCGACTGGTCTCGGAACCAGTCGACTGGTCTGGGAACCAGTCGACTGGTCTGGGAACCAGTCGACTGGTCTGTTCAAAATCCAACCATTGGCTGGACACCAATTGATTGGTCCTGGGGGCAGTCGACTGGTGTCGAGGTTGAGTTATTTTGTTAACAACTCTCTCCTCTATTTAAAGAGGAGCTTGAGACTTGAGAAAGTTTAGATGTTCTATTGTGAAACATCCTAGCTCAAGTGCTCTAGCTTCCAAGTCCACTCTCTTCCTCCTAACCCTAGCTTTCATCTTGTAAAGAGGAAGAGAAGATTGTGAGAGGTTTTTCTCCACCAAGAAAGAGAAAGTTCTAGTCGGAGATTGTCGGGAATTGATCCACCGAAGGATCAAGGGTTCGTCCACCTCAAGGACACGCCTTGGAGTAGGAGCAAGTTATCTCTGAGCCATGTAAACGGTAACGTGTTAGCATTGTGTCTACTGCCTTAGTTTGTATTTCCACTTGCGCTAACATTTGTAGGAAGAGATCGAATTCAGTGACCAAGCTATTCACCCCCCCCCCCCTCCTTTTAGCCTGTCTATCAGTCTCAACAATAACATGGTAATGATTTCTTATTTGGGTGAGTTGAAGAAACCTTTACAAGTTTGATTGTTTCCTTTACACCTGAACTTTGATTATATTTTGAGTTGATTGCTGAACATTCTACTGTCATATTGAATTACGATAAAGTGAGGAGTTGAGCAAGTGTGTGTATCTACTGTTCTTGTATTTGGATTCCGAAAGAGCAAACTTCTTCAATTCCTTATATGTATTCTTATGTATTTTTTTATGTATTCTTATTTATCTTCAATAGCCAAGTACAACACTTAATTTTTATGTATTTTTATGTATTCATATGGTTCAAGATTGCAATCTGTGTATTCTTATGGTTCAAGTTTGTTTTCCGACCCTTTCTTATACCTCTAAAACAATTGAATTGTTGTGTTTTTTTTTATAAATTTGCAGGTTATCTGTGTAAGATTTTATACAAGTGGATTTTGAATTGAAGAAAAATTCTCCATCTTAGGTTTTATGATTCTTTGTTTATTGCTTATTATTCATAATTATCTATCATTATCAAACAACTCTCTGGATATTAAAAAAGACAAAAAAAGAAAAAAGAAGATAAGATAGCCCAAAGATTAAGAGGTTCATTAAATAAATATTTTAGTAAAGACTTACATACCATAATGGAAAGCTTAGTTCAGATTTTAACTAATGAATCAAAAGTAAATGAAGATTTTGTTGAGAACAAGAATGATGAAAATGAAGAATTGGTGAGAAACGAAAGTGATGAGAATGAGAAATTTATAGAAAATGAGAACGAAGAGAATATAGATTTTAATGATTTGGATAAAGTTGAAATTGACAAAACTAAAAATATTGATAATTATTGTGATGATGAGCATACAAATAAATATCAATGTTCGACACCTAGATATGATTTGAATATATTTGACCCAAGAGTTTAGGATAATCTTGATATAAAAATGAGAGATTTACTTTTAGAAAGAGATCCTAAAAGTGAAGATATTCTCAAGTTTTCTTTAGATAAAGAAGGTCGACACTTTTCTCATACTTATTAGGTTCAAATGTTACCAAATGGTGAGACTCGTGATCAAAAATGGTTAGTGTACTCAAAGGAGTTGAACAAAGTATTTTGTATTTGTTGTAAGTTGTTTAAAGTAATACACACCAAAAGTAATTTAGCAAGAGAAGACATTAATGACTGGAAACATTTATGTGACAAACTTAAATAACTTGAAAATAGTGTTGAACACCTCACTAATCTAAGAGCTTTTGTTGAATTACAAATGAGATTAAAGAAAACATTGACAATTGATAAGGAAATACAAGAACAAATTAAAAAGGACACAAAACTATGCAAACACGTTATGCTAAGAATAGTTGTTGTAGTTAAATGTTTTGCTATACATACTTTGGCATTTCGTGGTACACATGACAAAATTTATGAAGATGGTAATGGTAATTTTTTATGTTTACTTGAAATGATTGCAGATTTTGATCCAATAATGCAAGAGCATTTTCGACTCATTCAAGATAAAAAGATTCATTATCATTATCTTAGTCATAAAATTCAAAACGAGTTAATATCTATTTTAGCTTCCAAAGTCAAGAATACAATAATAAAAAAAAGTAAAAGAAACAAAATATTTTTCAATAATTCTTGATTGTACTCCGGATGCAAGTCACAAAGAACAAATGACTCTCATATTAAGATATGTAGATGTTTCAGAGACTCCAATTAATATAGAAGAATACTTCTTAGAATTTATAAATGTAGAAGATACAACTGGTTTAGGTCTTTTTAATGAATTACAAGTTGTTTTACAATCTTTAGAACTTGATATTGATAATGTGAGAGGACAAGGTTATGATAATGGATCCAATATGAAAGACAAAAATCAAGGTGTACAAAAGAGAATGCTTGATATTAATCCTAGAGCATTTTACATGTCATGTGGTTCTAATTTTCTTAACTTAGTTGTTTGTGACATGGTAAATTCTTGTGCTAAAACAAAATCATTTTTTGGAGCATGTCAATGTATGTACACCGTGTTCTTTAATTCAACAAAAAGATGGAATGTTTTGCTTGAATATATTGATGGATTAACTTTAAAATTATTGTCAACTATGAGATAGGAAAGTCATACTGAAACCATCAAAGCAATACTATCTCAAGCTTCCCAAATCAGAGAAGCTTTGTTTAAATTAGCAGAAATAAGTGAAGACAACAAATTAAGTAGAGATGCTGAAACTTTAGCATTGGGTGAACTTTCAATTTTGAATTTATATTAAGTCTTGTTATTTGACATGATATTTTGTATAAAATTAACTTAGTTAGCAAAAAATTACAGTCAGAGGATATGCATCTTAATGTTGCCTAAAATAATTGTCTGGTCTTATTTCCTTTTTTGAAAAATATAGAGAAAATGATTTTGAGAAAATGATTTTGCTTCTACTATGGTTGATGTAAAAAAAATAGCATCTGATATGGAAATTGAACCTGTATTTCCTACAAAACGTAAAATTTGTAGAAAAATGCATTTTGATGAGATTGCTAACACTGAAAGGGAAAATCAATCACCGGAAAAGTCTTTTCGAATAGATTATTTTATCTTTTTGGTCAATATTGCTCTTCGGCAATTGAAGAGTAGGTTTGAACAGTTGCAATATTTTGAATCAATATTTGAGTTTTTGTATGATGTTGAAAGTTAGTTTCAATGGATGATGATGAATTGACAAGTTCTTATGTGAAACTTGAAAGTACTTTAAGAAATGGTGACACTTCTGATATTAATGCAAAATATATGTTTTCAGAACTACAAGTTTTATAAGTAATGTTACCAAGTGAATCTCATAAAACAAATAAAAAGTGGTCTTCCATTCAAATATTAGAATTTTTAAAAACAATGGATATGTTTCGAAATGTGATGATTGCTTATAGGATATTATTAACGATATCGTTGACAATGGCATCTGTGGAAAGAAGCTTTTCAAAATTAAAATTAATAAAATCTTATTTATGAACCACAATGACCCAAGATAGGCAAAATAAATTAGCAATTTTAAGTATTGAAAAAAAAAATTGGAAAATATTGAATATGTTACTATTATTGATGATTTTGATTTTAAAAGTGCATCACGAAGACACTTTATATGAGTTATCTTTGTGTTTATTTGTAAGTGTATTATAGTTGACAATTTAATTATATCCTCTGCTTTCACTCTTATTTGAAATTTTGTAAGTGTTTTTTTTCATAAGCATGCATCCTTCTACAGCTATGACTTCATCTCTTTGAAGAAAGATAATTAGGAGAATGTCAAATGCATCTGTAAGTAATATTAAGTGAAGTATATAAGTAATATTATCTTCTTTTTTTGGATAAAAAGATTTTAATTCGGTTGAATATATTAAGTTGTTCAAATTTAATTTGAATATATTATGACAAGTCATTTTAATGTTCTCTTTATTCTTCCAGATTCCTATGTTGATGTTGAAAATAAGAATTATAAAGGTAAGCTAATTAGATTGCATTTCTTTATTATTTCCTAGTTTGGTATTGGGATTTTTTGTTATATTACTCTTCATTTTTTTGCATTCTTTAATTAAATTTTCTTTTCAGTCATTGTTTTTTTTTTTGTTAAGAATTCAAGTGATTTTTTTTTGTAAATACCTCTTGCATTTTGAATGACATTGATTATAAATTGGGACATAATTTATAATTTCGCCAGAGCCTTTAAATAATAAGGACCGGCTCTGTTAGAAGGTCCTGGGACCGAGACAAGGATTATAATCTTATGCTATAATATATGAGACATCATGATATTATTCCGGTGAGTCGGGATGTATTTATTTTTAGAGCTATGATAGGGAGAGTGAAAATGGGAGAGTGAATGATAGAGTGAATGATGTGACACTTGAGTGAATGATGTGACACTTTACATGCACACGTCCGATTATCGCTTGGACACCATCGACGGCCTTCGGCCGCCGTCCCGAATCAAACTATACCCTGGGGGCACGGTGAACCCGTCGAAAATTACTGCATGTAAAATGTACATCATTCACTCTTTCATTTTCACTTCTCCTATCATTTTTCTTATTTTTACTGACGGATATAATCGAATTTGTACTTGAATGATATATTATCACAAAAGAAAGTAGAGATTAACCATCTCTTATAAAATAAAATCTATCTCATTCAAGAAATTCGATTATCATAATTTACCTACATTCCCAAATGGATAAACACATCAACATTTGATCACAAATGGATGTATCATTTTATATAGTATATAAATTTTTAATATTAATTAATATTATTTTAACCGTTCCGATTTATTTTTAAGTTGGCATCTATATTTAATTTATATCGGATTAATTTTAAGTGATGGAATCCAATCCAATATTTTTAGATAAATCATTTATTTAACAATTTTTAAATATATATAAAAAAAACATTTTTATCATTGCACCATTAACGAAGGGCTCTGTTGCCATCTATTTTTAGCCGTAGATTGGATGGTCATGGAAGTCGATCGCAGAGATCCATGATGGCGTGCATGATGCGTTTCTCCATCATCCGCATCATCTGAACAGAAAGTTAACCATACATGAGTCTGTTATCGTCTCCGAAGAACAAGTTTGATTATCCGGAACCTGCGGATGCGACAAGGACGGCGTGGATTTTAAGTGCGCTTCCTTGTCGGCGAATCGCTGGACTTGCCTAACCAACGTGGTTTCCGCGCGGCGGCACAACGGCGGCCCTCGGGATTTTTAAATCTCCTCCGCCACCCGCTTCGCCATCATCCGACGGACGAGAGGAGCTCCTTTCCTGCGGCTGCCCCCGCGCCGAGGCTCGCGGACCGCTAGATCGCCCTTCCGAGGCTGTCGTGGCCGCAGCTTGGCCGTCTCTTTGTCCGCCGACACAGCGCGTCGGCAGCGGCCACCGGTTCCCGGCGGCGAATAGATCGCCCCTTTGTCGCGTTCAGGCGTTCGAGCTGGAGGGAAAGAGAGACTCTGGGTTCTTTTGCGGAGACTTCTGGTGCGATATCATGGACGCTAAGGCGAGGCCGGAGAAGCGTATCCTGAACTTTGCGCTTTTGCACATGTGATTGTTTGAATTTTTTTTTTTAATTATCAGATCCGAGTTTTTATGGTTGCTCTATAGATCCCCCTGGTAAAATTCGTTTTTTTTTCCTTTCAGTTTTGTATCTGCGAACAACTTTCCTCATTCCATTTTTTCTATGACCTTTTATTCCATTATATCAGAGATCCTATAAGGTCGTATCAAATTGATGACCGATTGATGATACTTAATGGTCAATTTTCCTTTTCTTTCCCATAAGGAAAGATAAAGACGAATGCTTTTGTTTTTTAGATGCAAGCAACATGAGGGATCTATCTGTATTTATTTATTGAAAAGAATTTGATGGTTCTATCATAAAGGGATCAATTGAGTTAGATATCGCTGTTAGTTTCTCTCTTTTTGTTTTTTGAATTTGTGATCTCGATGATCGCGATTGATTTGCCAAATAATCAAATTCTGTAAACCTTTTATTTTAAAGATTTTTTATCTAGCTGCGAAGAATGTGAAGCTATGATTTGTTTACACGGGGGCACGATTTTCTACCGGCTTAATAAATCGGCATCCTTCCATCCCTTGATATATTGGGTCAATTGGTATTTTCTTTCCTGGTTTTGGTTATGCATGGACCTTCACTTTTAGTTATCCAGCCATTGATGAAGCAATTAAGACATTGAAGATCGATCCTCCGTCAAAAGCCACCAATGTCGCCATGGTAATCTGCAGCATCCTATTGCTTGCTTTTGAAATCGAACTTTTTTGGTTGGGTTTTGCTTCTTTGTTTTCAAAACCAATATTGATTTTTGACTTCCTCTATTTAGTTCGGTGCAAAAGGTGCAAGCTTGTCTGATGCAACATCCTGCATCTCTTCCGGAGGTGCAACAAGCAGCATCAAGCAAAGCGAGGTAGACCAAGGTGTGTCCGTGGATGATCAGGGCACGTATTATTATGGTTACTATTATCCAGGTTTGTCGCCAAACTTTTCCAAGTTAACTGAATTTCACTTTTCATCTCATATTTAGATCCAAACAGGATCTCATGGTGTCATGGGGGAATGGGATAATTCATGTTGCAACCGTGGAACAGATAACGTCCAAGTAGAGCATCCAGTTAGTGTATGTACTCTTTTTTAGCTCCTGCAATTTGTTCGACTTTTGAACGATTATATCAAAATTTAGATACAAAAGAAGGGGAAAGAGACATTTATAAAATAGCTAAAGCAAGAGAAAGGAAAACAAGAGACCTTAGTCAAATAAGATGTATTAAAGATGAATGCGATAGAGTACTAGTAAATGATAGCGAAATAAAAGAGCGGTGGAAGATTTACTTTCATCAACTTTTAATGAAAGTTTAGGGACAACTGACTAGGCAATTTAAGTATTTCAAATGAGTATAGAAATTTTAATTTTCATCGGAGAATTCAAACTTAGAAGTAGAACAAGCTTTGAAAGGGATGCAAAATGGAAAGGCCGTGGGACCGGATGATATCCCAATAGAGGTATGGAATGTTTAGGGAAAAAAGGTATTGAATGGCTTACAAAATTATTTAATTTAATATTGAAAACAAAAAAAATGCCTAATCAATGGAGGGTAAGTAGTCTAGTTCCCTTATATAAGAACAAAGGAGACATACAAAATTGTGCAAACTATAGGGGTATTAAATTAATGAGTCATACCATGAAACTTTGGGAAAGAGTAATAGAAAAAAGATTGAGGAAGGAGACCACGGTAACCGAAAATCAATTTGGGTTCATGCCTGGAAGGTCGACAATAGAAGCTATACATCTTCTTAGGCAATTAATTGAAAAATATCGGGAGCAAAAGAAAGATCTACACATGGTATTTATTGATTTAGAAAAAGCTTATGATAGGGTACCAAGAGAAATTATATGGAGAATTCTAGAAAAGAGAGGCGTTAGCGTAACATATATTGACCTAATTAAAGATATGTATGAAGATGTAACGACTAGAGTGAAGACTTCAGGTGGATTGACTGAAGCATTTCCAATAAGGATAGGGTTACATCAAGGATCAGCTTTAAGTCCCTATCTTTTTACACTAATCATGGATGAACTCACTAGGCACATTCAAGATACAGTGCCATGGTGCATGTTGTTTGCAGATGATATTGTTTTGATAGATGAGACACGTGAAGGAGTAAATGCTAAACTAGAATCTTGGCGGGAAACTCTAGAAATGAAAGGTTTTAGGCTTAGTAGAGTAAAGACTGAATATATGGAATTTAAGTTTAGCAATGCTAGACGTAGTGAAACAATTGTTAAGATAGGAGATGATGAGTTGTCTAAAATCGAGAACTTTAAGTATTTAGGATCGTTCTTGCAAAGTGATGGAGGAATTGAGAGAGATGTCTTACATAGAATACAAGCAGGATGGTTGAAATGGAGATTAGCATCGGGTGTCTTATGTGATCGTAAAGTACCTCTAAAACTTAAAGGGAAGTTCTACAAAACGGCAGTTAGACCTGCTATGTTATATGGTGCTGAATGTTGGGCTATGACTCGAGCACATGAGCAAAAGATGAAAGTTGCAGAGATGAGGATGTTAAGGTGGATGTGTGGACATACGAGGATGGATAGAATAAGGAATGAGAGTATTAGAGAGAAAGTCGGAGTTGCATCTATTGAAGAAAAACTTCGGGAGACACGTTTGAGATGGTACGGACATGTACTTAGAAGACCAATAAATGCCCCTGTTAGACGATGTGAAACTATGATAAATACGCACATTAAAAGAGGGAGAGGAAGACCAAAAAAGACTTGGTTGGCAACAATAAAACAAGATAAATTTTATTTAAATCTAGATGATGATATAGTAGGAGATAGAACTCAATGGCGTAAAAGGATCCATATAGCCGACCCCACCTAGTGGGATAAGGCTTTGTTGTTGTTGTTGTTGTTGATGTGTTCTTCAGGATTTCCATTTTAGGAGCTGCTGAAATACTATTTTTAAAAGAAGGGAAATGCTCTAGTTTCTAAATTAATTGCTATTTTTTTAATTATCGATATTTACAGTCCTTAGGTTTATGTGCTAACTGTAATTGGTCATAAAATCACCATGGAAAATTAAAAACGGGTTCATTTGGATATGCAACAAGAATTGCTTGCCTAATTCACTGAGGATAGGTTGAAAAGGTTTTGCTGCAGTAATTTTGACAACTAGTCATTGTCCCTTACTGGTCGAGTCAGGTTTCATGTGGATCAGTTTCTGTCATTGAGTATGTGAGACCATGTCAGCACATCACTCTCCGGGCATAGCAAAGTTTTTTAGATGTAAGGTTTGTTTGTTTTTTCTCTAATCAACTAACCTTTAACTAAATCAGTTCAAACCATCTTTGAACACCTCCACCATGGCTACTTTGCTTTCATATGCTAATTGTTGCTTATTCTCTGGAGGTAACCTCACACATCCATCATTCATCTCAGTATTTCTGATTTCTGAATTCTGCTTCACAATGTGGATTATCAAATGTTAATTTAACAATGAGAAGAGTACAGTGAAAAGAGTAAAACAAAGGGTCAAATTACAGAACATTATCACTCTTTTCCTAGTTATGAAGTTAGTGGACAACCTAGAATGCTGTATTTTCTCAATTTGCTTCATACGGATTGTTTGATTGTCTTGTACGGATATTTGCTCTAACATGTTCTTCTGTGTCCTTGTTTCAGATCATTCAAGCTGATAGTGGATCACTGATGTACTACTTGCCAGGATTTCAAACTGGATATAGCAACTACGGTCCATTCTCACCTGGACCCATGTATTGTGCTGATGGAAAAGTTTGGGGGCAAGGCTCATATTATGCAAGTCCAGTTTCTCCTCAAACAGTTGTTTCTCCAGGAATTCATGCGTATCCAATTGCTTATGGACCTGAACTAATTCCTGCATACCCATGGGATCCATATTTTTCCTTCCAAGATGAGATTCAAGGGAACACATTTACTGTGGATCCAACAAATCCGCATTATCAACCAAATCATTCATCCCATGGTCATAACCTTCCTCCTTCCAAAACCTCGACAACTTCAAACGTGACTTCACTAGCATCCGATTTATCACTTCCTGTATCATCTCAAAACCAAACACAGAAATCTGTGAAGAAGGTAATGCTTTTAACTTTCTGTTTGTCTAGCATCCAACATTGTACTTGAGCTTGAGATCCTTTTGTTTGCGTATTTTGACTTATTTCATGGAATTAAATGGTTCCAGGCACCCACTGCCGTTTTACCAAAAGGATATGTTCCTCTAAATAAGTTCAGCGCATATGCTAACCAAGTGAATGGTGCATTGCTTTATCCAAACAGTATCATTCCTATGAAGGAAAATAGACGTAGCTGGGTTGATGATGAAAAGCTGAAAGCCAGAAATAAGCTTAATAGTGTTGCTGATCTCGATTTGCTGGATGAGCGAAACTGTGGTCCTAGAACAAATAGCATCAAAACTACTAATTCTGGCGATAATTTTCAGGAAACTCTTAGCATCAATCGGAATGATAATAGCAGTGGTTCAATTGACAGGGATGAATACAACTCTCCTGATTTCATAACGAAGTATGAGCAAGCTTTGTTTTTTGTAATAAAATCATACAGCGAAGATGATGTTCATAAAAGTATAAAATATAATGTCTGGTCAAGCACTCCAAATGGGAACAAAAGGCTTGACAATGCCTTCCAAGCTAGTCAAGGAAAGATGGCAGAAAAGGGTGGCAAGTGTCCTGTGTTTCTCTTCTTTTCTGTAAGTTGACCTAACTTCTCCTTTTCAAAGGTTGGCCTAACTATCTAATCGCAAAAAAATGATCCTTTATTTGGTGTTGCTATCTCCTACATGGATTTTATGACACGTGCATTTTAGTCATTGAAAGTGTAACTTGGCTTTTAAGGCAAAATGTCCTAATCCATTAAGTGGGTGTATCATCTCTCCAAGTGTTCCACATGTTATGATTGAAGAATTTTGCCTTTTTACAAGTGTTGTCTTATTGAATGCTCAGTTTTTTTTATTTGCCTAAACCTTTGAATCTTTTGTTGTTCAGGTTAATGCAAGCGGTCAATTTTGTGGTGTTGCAGAAATGTCTGGCCGAGTTGATTTCAGTAAAAACATGCCTTTTTGGCATCAGGACAAATGGAATGGCTTTTTCCCGGTGAAGTGGCATATAATTAAAGATGTTCCAAACCCACGACTCCGTCACATAATATTGGAGAATAATGAGAATAAGCCTGTAACAAACAGCAGGGATACACAAGAGGTATGTTTACCTCTCTATAGTTTCAACTGTGAGTATGTTGATGCTTATCTGCCTGTTAGAAGGATCTGGGTTTCCTATTATAATGTTCTGATAATTTACTAGATGATTGTGTTTTCAAAATACAATCTAAGGATCATCCCATTGACTCGTAACTCAAAATACAAGCACATGACCAAATGAAAGTTCAAAAATCATGACCAAGTATTTGGTTTAAGGTATTATCAAACCCTCCGCTAATTTTCACCTTATCGTCCCGAGAAAAATTAGGCTTTGGGCGAAACTATAGATTTGACCATTTAGACCTTCCCTCTTACATTAACTTGAAAAATCAAATATATATTAAATAAACTATTTAATATATCATAATCAAAGTAAACCAAGACATATAATTTAACATTTTACATAATTCTCAAAATAACTTATTCAACCATCAAGATTATTTAAAATGCACTCTTCTTGTATTTTTTGAAGCAAAGTCATCAATTATGTCGTCATTTGAGATATCCTCCAATATGTCTTTTTCCATGCAGAGGATCGCTAAGTCATTCAGTCTCTCTTGACTCATTGTAGTTCTCAAATAAGATTTCAATAATTTTCTTTGAAAAGCTCCTTTCTCTTGATGCTACGGTCACAAAAATAGTCAATAAAATTTGATAAGCAACCACGATCATAGGGAAAATATCTATTTTCAATACAAACTCTAAAATTTTAATGGTCGTCCAAAATTTATTTGTGTCATATGCTTCCAAAGGTAGCATCTCTTGCAACATTCGTAATTCTAAAAAGTAGATCATGTGCATCAATATTAGACACCTCATCCTTTTTTTAAAGCAGATTCTTGATTCATACAACTTCATAGGCAAGCATATGAGAGAGAGAGGGATCAGAGAAGGAGGGCATCGCGGTGGCATTTTGCCCTAATTTTATCGTTCGATGAGAGAGAGAGGAGGCGGAGAGAAAAAATAGATTAAATTATATATATATATATATATAGTGGGGCCCCACTCAAAGTGGGGCCCTGGGCAGGTGCCCTACCTGCCCAGCTCAAGGGTCGCCCCTGACACACACACACACACTGTCAAAATGCCTTCATAATTACTAACTTGGAAGGTTGCCTTAGTAGAAGTTTAAAGTATCAAGTCTTATCAACCTATAATTAAGTACTTTATCCTTCTCCTTACATTGGGATTCATAGTCTCAAGGAAGTTCAATGCTCTCTTGTCGCTTAACTGTTGCCTTATATATACCTCACTGTATTCTATATGTTACTGGATGCGATGCTAAGTACTTTAAATCTGTCAGATTAAGTTTCCACAAGGCACTGAGATGTTAAACATTTTCAAGAGCTATTCTGCCAAAACATCCATATTGGATGACTTTGGCTTTTACGAGAATCGCCAGAAAGCAATGCAAGAGAAGAGGAGCAAGTCTACTACTCCAACTTTGGATAACTCTCTGGTAATCATTTATCGAATTATTTTTTTTTGGTCTAAGCAGTCTCTATGAGCACTAAAACTCTCTTACATCCTGATTCGTATTCTCTACAGTCCAAAATGGTTGAATCATCTCTATTCCAGAAGCTAGATGATTCCAAATCACATAAACTTGTGTTAGTCGAGGTGAAGGAAGCACTCCCTTGCTCGAGGGTCACTTCACCGAAGTGAATATGCAAAGGAAGCCGGCTCTTTATGTGGACTGGAGAATTACAACAGTGCTCCTTTGAAGTTAAAAAGGAATTCTGTCCCTGCCTCATGGATTATCAACATCGACCTCAATTCCAGAAGGAATCTGAAAATGGAAGACACGAGATTATGGAGAGCCTGACCTACAAGCAACAATAGCAATGGTTGGGGAGAGCTGCATCAGGCAAAGTATTGCCGGCTTCAATGGCATATGATTCCATTGAAACTGATCTGGAAGATGTTGATAGATGAAATGGGGTAGGGTGGTGTAAGCATGTAATGCAAGAAACTAAATCCCCAGAGGCTGCTTGGGAGCAAAGTTGTGTTGTCCAAACACTGAATCTGGAAGAAACAGAAAAATAATGATAATAAAAGAATAAAAACTCCTTTCCATTCTTTCCTCAACCTACACTATTACCTTGTATTTGCACAAGTTTTTGTGGATTGACAGTGAATTCTTTCAGTGACATGACTGTTACCTTGATGACTTGTTTGACCACATAAGAAGACAATTTTTCCACTATAGAAGTTTCTTGATGATTATTATAGAAAAGATGATTACGTTGACTCATAATGATCCATTCTTAAATTAGGTAAAAGGAGAGAAGTCATAAGATTAATTTATAATCGATCATCAAACGAAATAGATAGAGGTGGGAGGAGTTTAAATTTCTTGACAATTATGCAACAACTAATGACGATCATTATCCTACCTGCTCAGCTGGGATAGGTGGTCCATTTCCACATCACATAATATTTTTGATGTGTGTTTTCAGAATTTTATATATTTGTCAATCATGAATAATAGATTGATGTAGTAGAACATCAGTTTTTGAGTCGGAAGTTGGAGGCTTTTTGATTAAATCGAAGCCTTTAAAATTGTAACTAAAAGCAAACCGAATTGCTCCCATTTTTTAGTAACATCTAAGTAATCTAACTTCATGATCTGATCAAACATTATCGAAAATGGGATTACATTCGCCTTCCAACCGGCTTAAATCTTTTTGGTGAATCCAACGCGCCATCCAAATCCAAGGCATTAGGAGGAAAAATTTGTATCCCAACTAAGTTTTATGTTTATTGTCAATGACAAATATTAAGCCATAGCTTCATACATAAAACAATAAACTGTGAGTGGATTCATAATTTTTAGAGATGGAACATGTTTCAAGGAAACATGAGGGGCAAGAAGTATGTTATAAGTGACCTATTTATCGATCAATTTATACTAATCTAATGAGACGCAACTACCAATTCCCTTTGTTCTGGTTGCACCATCTAAGTGCAACATATCGCACCAATAAAAACCATACTATCCCCCGTCTGTGCCTTGTACTTGACTTTTACACAGCCAAATCATGTATATATGCACTGACTGCCAAAGAACGGCATTGTCCAACTTAAACATTATATGTGAATTCACCGAGCAAAAAGAAATTCAGATTCAACTGAAACTTTGATGCACTTGAAGCGCAGGTTCTTCTTATCAGAGCTGCATATTTCAAAATATAGAAAAGTAAAAGCATATATTCATTCCTTCTCTAGGAGGTAAACATTCATATTCTTGCTAAATGAGTGGAATGAAAGGGGAAAAAAAAAGGGAAAAAGTTGACTCAGGAATCAGTGCTTTGTTGGGTTTATTGAGTGAGTTCTATGCAAATTAAGCTCATATTAGCTTTCATGAAGGATTGCATCAAGACCTCTTTCTTTTTGTCAATTAACATATCTTCTTTCCTTCTTCTTAGAACACAAAGCATGAGAATGTAACCATTCTGTTTCATTACATATAATATGTTCATCTTAATTTACTGTTGTAAGTTTAACCGAGTTAGTAAATAAATAAAGCACGGCAATGATCGAGTTTGAGCTTTAATGACGTATAATATGTTTCGTTACATATAATATGTTCATCTTATGTGCATTCCCATGCCAAACACTTCTCTTCTCTAGCTTGAACTTCAACTATTTATTTTATTTTATCTTACTGTTTGGTGGATGATCCTGTTTGAAATTGGTGAGAGAAGGACCACCAGTGAAGTGTTACTGATATTGAAGAAGACCCCGAACTAAAGGAAACCTGCAAGACCACAAGGAGAAAGAAAAAGGAGCGTCAGTCAATAGGCCGGGGGTCTCTGGCGCAACCACTCCGATGCCGAAATCAAAAGAGATAGAAGATGAATAATAGAGGAAAACGAGATGCAAACTCTTGGAAGCCTTCCTGCGCCTGCAGGGGCAAGACTCTTTTTATAATACTTCTGTAATCCCCGCATTAATAAGGTATCATATCAAAGCTAGATGATATATCATCGTTGATGGGGTTGAACACCCCGTGGCTGACACGTGGACTGAATGAAGAAGCTATGTGGCAAGATCTACCGAACCTAGACGATTCTCTCTCCTTGACTCCCGAGACCCCCTCGGGAAGGTGGATTCCCGAGACCACCTTGGAAATCAATTGGAAATCCGATATCTCCATGTCGGTCCTCTCAAACATAGTTATCGCGCTTGCGATAGGAGTTTTGAAAAGTAGAAACAGAATTAAGATTAGAGAACTCACGACTTTTAAATCTCGTTGGTTCTGTCGTAGAGTGAGGTGGACTCCCAAGAAAGAAACGGACCCGAGTACTGCTGATGCTGGCTCCGACCTGCAAGGAAATGATCGTTAGCAACCCGCCGAGAAAAGTCCCCGGTAAGGCCCTCCGACGGTTAAGTCAATCTCCGGTGGAAGGGAAGAAAACAATAGAACAGTAGCGAAAAAAACACTATCACGCCTACCTGCGAAGTGGAAGGTGGAGGGGCTTATATAGCCGAGGGAGGTGACAGCTACTGCCCGCGCCTGCCGTCCTTTTGTACCTAGCGGAGACAGGAGTATAGGCGCTGTCAGCTCGCAGAATGGCACCGATCGGCGTCGCCCAGTCTAACACAGGTAAGGGGTGGCATGGTGCGAAGTGCCAGAGAAGTACAGAGTCAGCGGAATATCTCCGATTCGAGCACGAACGGGATAAGGCCTACGTCGACCCTTGTACCACGTCTGCCAGCATAATGTCAGAGGGTGGATGTTATTAAGAAAGGGACAAATCTCGAGCTGGATCGCCGACCGGCCAACCCGAGCGAAATCGAGTAGTGTAATTAATATCTCAGAGTGAAGCAGGGCATTTCCCAAGTCAAGGAGCACTCGGATTTGATCAATCCGTCTCATCCCGGGTCGTATGATTAAGGCGCAGAGAGAACGCCGATGAGATGCCCACTGGAAGTGACCCAAACGGCCTTAGGCTCGGCAGTCGATACCTCTCGCTAGGGGCTAATATAGCATGCGCCTTGGGTGTCAGAGGGGATCGGACATTCGGCACTTCTAGGTGGGGCCAGGTCAGGGCGCACCCAATTGGTCTCTCAGTCGGATAACCTGATCCAAGCGAACCTTAGTCTCCTGGCTTAACCGGCTATACTCTTCTACCCATACTCCTCGGGGTCGGTCGTTCCGGAATACTCCGGTATGGTGAAGAACCGGAGGTGCTTGGTGACCGGGTCCTCGATGATCTACTGGGAGAAGGGGCAGCGCACTAGGGAAGGCGGAGTCGGGTCGGCTAGGGCCTTCCCCTTATCTAAGCGTGGTCGTGCGTCTAGCTAGAAGCAGACACCTCGGCGGGAGGCGAGTGAGCCTCGTCATCCCGGGCTATGTGAAAAGCGGCAGGGAAAGGGATCGAACCTTCTTCCTGTTGGGCAACAAACTTTATAAAAAAATAAATCATCACAAGAGATTTTTTTTCAAAATATATATAATAAATGATGATAAAAAAATAATTTGTTCGTCTTAATGATTGATCTCGACCTAGCTTAGAATTAGTCTAGTCGGGCCACGTGGTACCGCAGGAAGATAGATCATTGATAAAAATGCTTCAATAGCCCGGAGTACAGGCCACTCGGGTTGGGATGCTCGAGTGGAAGTCCAACCTAATACGGTCTGAAGTTGCCCCAGCGAGAGATACCGAATGTCGGGGTTAGAGTCGCTCGGTCAGCACGCATCCAGCAGCTATTCGGCTCCCCTCGAGGTCTTCTCGTCATATGTCATAAGGATGAATCGTGTTGGCCGAGTCCGAGTGTCGAGTGCCACAAAGACTCGGATTGCCCAGACTCGGATTGCCCCTTGCTTAGACCAAGTGGCATTAACTGTTTTGTGAGATCTCACTCGAGTCAACCAGTCGGCAACCCAGCTCGGGAATTATCGTTTTCCTAGGGAACACCCACTCCCTGACACTATAATAGGCAAAAGTGGTACAAGAATCAACGCAGGACGGCTCAAGTCTGATACCACTCGTGTTCGAATCACGAATATCCCGCTGACACAATACTTTCCTAACATACCCTGGCACTGCGTACCACAACGACCCATGCTCGCATCAGACTGGGCGGCGTCGGTCGGCGAGCTGACAGTATCCCTGATCCTATCCCCACATGAGAGAAAAAGGTGGCAGACGCGAGGCAGAAACTGTCGGCTCCCTTGGCTATATAAGGTCCTCCGTACTTCACACGCAGGTACGCGCGATAGAATTTTTGCTATAGTTCTTAGTTCTTCTGCTTTATTTCTTTCACCAGAGACTGACTTGATCGTTGGAGGGCCTTGCCGGGGACTTCTCCCGGTGGGTTGTTGACGGTCATCTTTCTTACAATTCGGAGCCAGTATCAGCGGTTCTCAGGTCCATCTCGCTCTTGGGAGTCCACCTCGCTCTCTGACAGGATCATATTTGGCGCTAGAAGGAGGGTCTTCCGCCTGATCAAGAGCGTAAGATGAAAGATCCCAACTGAGTGACGGTGGCAATCACTCCAGAAGAGTACGAGCTTCTGTTGGATCGACCCTGGAGTGTCATTCATCTCCAGCCTTACAGAGAGTCATAGTGAGGCTATATGAGTCGGTTGTATTTCATAACTCTGTAATATTAATGAAAAGTTGAGACCCTCACCTAATGTGCAGGCACTCTAGACTCTCGCCTTCCGAGCGAGTTATAAGTGGGCATGCCCCCACGCCACCACTTGGCTCGGCTCCCTGATCGGACGCGTGGTGACTCATGCTCCCTGAGATCAAGTCGAACGAGTGTCTAGACTCTCGCCTTCCGAGCGAGTTATAAGTGGGCATGCCCCCACGCCACCACTTGGCTCAACTCCCTGATCGGACGCGTGGCGACCCACACTCCCTGGAATCAAGTCGACCGAGTGTCTAGACTCTCGCCTTCCGAGCGAGTTATAAGTGGGCATGCCCCCACACCACCACTTGGCTCAGCTCCCTTATCGGATGCGTGGCAACCCACGCTCCCTGAGATCAAGCCGACCGAGTGTCTAGACTCTAGCCTTCCGAGCGAGTTATAAGTGGGCATGCTCCCACGCCACCACTTGGATCAGCTCCCTGATCGAAGGCATGGCGACCCACGCTCCCTGGGATCTAGCCGACAGAGTTTCCAGACTCTCGCCTTCCGAACAAGTTATAAGTGGGTGGGTCCCCATGCCACCACTTGGCTCGGCTCCTTGATCGGATGCATGGCGACGCACGCTCCCTGGGATCAAGCCGACCGAGTGTCCAGACTCTCGCCTTCCGAGCCAGTTATAAGTGGGCATGCCCCCACACCACCACTTGGCTCAGCTCCCTGATTGGACGCGTGGCGGCCCATGCTCCCTCGGATCAAGCCGACCGAGTGTTCATACTCTCGCCTTCCGAGCGAGTTATAAGTAAGCATGCTCCCACGCCACCACTTGGCTCGTCTCTCGGATTGGACGCGTAGCGACCCACGCTCCCTGGGATCAAGCCGACCGAGTGCCCAGATTCTCACCTCCTGAGGCAGCAATGCCATACTTGGCTCGGGTTCCTTAATCGGAAGCGTGGTGACCCACGCTCCTTAGAAGTGGACCAACTGAGCGCTCATAGGCCCACTGAGTGGGCAAGCAACGGGAGGGCTAGTTTCATGCCATCGCTTTGTTAGTGATATGAGAGAAGTGTCCTAAGGCAATCGCCTTATGATTGTAAAACATTTATTTTAATAAATGATAATTCACTATTTGAGTATACATGCTTGTGTATTTGATTGGGATCTTAAACTCATCTACTAAATGTCCGCAATACAACTCACAGCATAAGAGAATTTGTGATGGGATCACAACTAGTGATTATCTCTAAATGTGCAAATGTGAAGTATTGAAAATATCCCTAGTCGATGAATTGATAAAAATGAACACTATCAATTCTGTTGAGACTAGCATGGGTTATTCTCTAATCAGCTGATTCTCACTGGCTGGTGACATTGGGATGTCCGGAGATAAACATGGATGCTAGTTATGGGAACTAGTTCATTGGAGTGACTAGCTGTAAGACTTCATATGGTAATCTATATAGATATGTCAATGAAGTTCTTACTGCGGCTTAAGTGCGATGTTCCTTTGACTTGCGGTGTTCAAGTCATCTTGGTCATGGAGACTTATACTTTAACATCTTAAGCAAGCATCTCCAAGGAGGTGTGGACCCAGGATGATTGGGTATAAGCCGAAGTGCCCGAAGATGTTTGAACAGCCTACAAAGGATTCACCACTCCTTGCGAGGAGATGTATACCCAGGCCTATCGTCGGATTGTTACTCAAAATCTCTGGCCAGAGTATATCATGTTAAGAGTGCAAGTCTCTTAAATACATGAGAGTAATTAGAAATCCAAAGGACGAGAAAGACACTACTTGGGCTAGGTGTGACGTAGTCAGCCTAGTGGGGACTGACACAAATAGACCGTGTCCTGAACCAAGTGGGTATAAGATGGTGAAGGGAATGAGGCACGATTCATTAGAGCTGCTGAAGGGTTTCAGAATAATTTCTTCTGAGGTCAAACCGTTGATCTTTCGATTAATTGGGGATCATGATGTACTACTAGGTGCCACTCATGATCGTTCTATAATTTGTTGATTATAGACGGCCAACATAAATCGAAAGCCTATTTAGTCACACGCACTACGAGTAATCCGAGGGATTTAAAACGAGTTGAAAATTGGATTTTCCGATCAAGAGAAATAAGTCGAATCTGAGTTAATCAGAGGCGCAATGGAAGCTAAAAATGGCTAAGTCTTTTGAAGGCTTTTTGGGCGAATTAAATGAGTTTAATTCGCGTTGGTTCGGCTCGGTTTGGGCCGGCCAAAGAGGGTGCCAACCCTCCTTGGTTGGCCGGCCACTTATTGGGGAGAAAACCAATTAATTTTGGTTTAATTAATAAAGTAAATCTAGCGCGATTTATTTTATAAATTATGGATAAATAAATTTGTATAAAGAAATTTATATAAATAAATTTATAGAAATTTATTCTTTTTATGGAAGTTAAAATAATCCATGAATTGGTTTATTTTAATTTTATAAAATCAATTATGAATTGATTTTTCCATAATAAGAAAGATTATAAATTTCTTATAAAATTTATTCCATAATAAAAGGAGAGATTAATTAGTTTTATTATAAAGTTAGTTATAATAAAACTTGGTTTAAACGGAATAATTCATAAGAGAATTTATAGGATAAATTTCTTATGATAATTAATTAGTTTTATTATAAAGTTAGTTATAATAAAATTCATAAGAGAATTTATAGGATAAATTTCTTATGATAACTAATTAGTTTTATTATAAAGTTAGTTATAATAAAACTTGGTTTAAACGGAATAATTCATAAGAGAATTTATAGGATAAATTTCTTATGATAACTAATTAGTTTTATTATAAAGTTAGTTATAATAAAACTTGGTTTAAACGGAATAATTCATAAGAGAATTTATAGGATAAATTTCTTATGATAACTAATTCCGTTAATTCCGTTAATTCGGTTAAGAGGAGACTTGGCAAGGGAGAAGCAACTATATAAGGAACCATAGGCAAGCCTTGGATTCCAAAGATTTGGATAATCGAAATAGAGCTCTCCCTCTCTCTCTTCTCTTCTCTCCTCCTTCCCCCTCCCTTCCATTAGGGCCGGCGGCCACCCTAGCTCCATTAGGGCCGGCGCCCAACCTACACCAAGGCAAGGTGTTGCCGTGAGCTTCAAGGAGAAGAAGAAACCAACCAAGAAGAAGAAGAAGCGGATCACATCTCCCTCTCTCTCGGAATTCGATTCCGTTACTTCGTTGGTTAGTTTCCTTTTCTTCTCTTGATCTTCTTTGTTGTGCCTTCCGAGAATCTAGTAGTTCTCGTCGGCACAAAACTCGTGACTTTGCGAAGTCATCCCGAAGAGAACTCGGCGTGGACGCGAATAGAGGCGAAGCTTCCAAGGGACGCTACGGTTGGATCTCGTCCCTTACTTCGAGTTACGCGAGGTACAAAGTAAATTAGTTTACTTTTCCGCAAAGTTTTATTTTATGATTATGTCAACACACCATAAGATTGCATGCTAGATACGAAGTTAAAATAATTTAGGAAATTATTTTATGCAAATTCTTCCGCTGCACGTAAAAATTTAAAATTTTACGAACTCGTATCCTTGTCGACATGCACCCGGTCCCAACAGTGGTATCAGAGCCGGTTAGTGTTCGACTTAATCATATAATTGTTTTGTGGAAAACTTTGTCATGATCTCAATTTCGGAAAAAATTTTCAATTATGGAAACTTTCAAATTATAATAAATTTTAGATTTAGGAATTTCAAAGTTTGGAAATCCTCATGAAATTTCGCAAACGTTTGAAATTTTCTAATTTCTGAAATTTTATAATAATTGTGAAAACTTCCCATCTTTGGAAACTTTCCAATTTTGGAAATTTTTCTATTTTAGAAATTTTCCAATTTTGGAAATATGTAAGTTTCCTTTGTACCAGAAACTTACAATTATTCTGAAAACCTATTTTTGAAATCTCGCAATTTTGGGCACTTTCTTTTAAGAAAGTCTAGACAAATTCATGGACAGTTAATTGACAATTAAATTTGAATTGGTTTTTAAATTGACAACAAAATTCTTTATTTTGGATTGAGCCTCGGGGAGCCGTCCAATTTAAAGTTAGTTGTTGTAATTTAATTTCCCAATTTTTAATTGAAATTGTCATGTTTGATTTGGATTGAGCCTCGGGGAGCCGTCCAATTGGATTTACAACACATTACTTTTCTTTGGGTATCTGAGCCTCGGGGAGCCACCCTTAGAAAACAATTTGTTGTAATTAATTAAATCCATGAATAAAATATGTTTGAAGAGGTGATGCTCTTACATATTGTTGTCTCCAAAATTAATTAGGAAAATGGTTTCCTATAGAGTTTTCTTAAATGAGATTTTCATGAAAATAATATGTAGTTGAATTAAGGGATTTGTCTCTTAATTTAATAAGATTTGATTTAGAGAAATCAAAGTCTTGAACATATTATTTCCGAAATTAATTATGACAATTTAGGAAATTGTTTCCCAAAACAATTCCTTTAATTAAGTATGAAATTGGAATTAGGAAATCCGGTTCCTAATTCAATTAATGAGACTTGATAACTTAAGTCACATACATACTTAATTAAGGAAATCGTTAGTCATGACATAATTCTATGTCATGAATGTGCTTAGAAAAGAAAGGATGAGACCCAAAACCCCTTACAAAATATTAAGGCCAACACCTTCCATTAATATGGTTAGAATCGGAGTTTTGTTTCTCGTTTGGGTTGATGGACACATCCATGCCCGACTTGAACCTCAACATGTTCAAACCATGGAATTAGTTTATGAATAATATAGTTGGAGTCAGAGGTCAATCATTAGTTTTGGTTGTTGGACACATCCAAGCCTGACTAAGCGGTTGAATGAGCTCCAACCATATTAAAACTATTTCTTGATTAATGGGTCAGCCTTAAGCTTGGAGCATCGATTTGTTGTGCCACAGCCAAGGTCGATGTAAAGAGAGGTGCAGTTGGGTGCTATGTATATTGTTGCATACTTGTTAATGAGTTAACAACCCAATGTTTTATGCAAACATTCAATTAGTTGATAGCATAAAGTGATAGTTACATATATGTGATGTGTAATCGGTATAATTACCTACCTTCATAGCTAAGAAAAACTTGATGGCCACAGTCATGGTTGTTCTTATCTATGGTTGGATATCAACCTATTTGGAGATGTTCCTACGATCTCCCGAATTGATAATAAGGGTGACTCAATTCGTAAAATAAATAGGATTTAATTTATGTATGATGATACATTCTTTAATCATTCTTCTCACATAAGCTCAATTTGTATTTCTAGGATAATCACTCGATCATGTCTTCCCTAAACTTGCGTTCCATTTTGGACACCAATAAACTGACTGGGCCAAACTTCATGGACTGGCTTCGAAACCTGAGGATAGTCCTCAAGGCAGAGAAGCTTGCTTATGTCCTTGAAGATCAACTTCCCAACCGTCCTCCTGAAAATGCAACTCCAGACCAGTTTCCTGAGTTGCTCAACCTGCTGAAGACTGTAGAGCCTTCTGTGAAGCAGGATCAAAAGACGGTACTGTTAGTTGGTTCCTCGAAGAAAGGTTCTAAGAGGAAGGCCAAAGAACAGAATATGGGAAAGAAGAAAAAGGCCAAAAAGACTGAAAATACCCTAAAAGGCACTTGCCATCATTGTGGCAAGGAGGGTCACTGGCGAAGAAACTGCAAGGTTTATCTTGAGTCCTTGAAAGAGAAGGCATCTGATGCCCCATCCTCTTCAAGTATCTTCGTTATCGAATGTCACTCTATTTCCTCAAACACATGGGTACTTGATACTGGGTGTAGCTCACATATATGTAATGACATACAGGGCTAAGGAATAGAAGAAGACTCGTCAAGGAGAAGGAATTTGCGAGTTGGAAACGGAGCAAAGATTGCTGCTGTTGCCATCGGAACATATTTGCTAAAGCTCCCTACAGGACGTGTCTTTGAATTGGATAATTGTTATTTTGTTCCTTCGTTGATAAAGAACATTGTATCTATTTCATGTCTGAATGAAAAGGGTTATCATTTAACTTTTAGTAACAATTGTTGTTACATAACTTTAAATGGTGTTCTTTATGGGAATGGAACTTTGTGCAATGGAATCTACATGTTAGATTTATCCAGTGACATTTTCAATATCGAAGTTAGCAACAAACGTGCTCGAATAGATAATCGAATAGAGTCCTACACTTGGCATTGTCATCTTGGCCATATAAGTAAGAAACGCATGATCGAATTACACCGATGTGGAATTTTGGAATCATTTGAACTCGGTTCATTTGATACATGCGAATCGTGCTTAAAAGGCAAGATGACCAAATTACCCTTTTTCGGAAAAGGTAATCCAGTGTGAGAATTGCTTGGTCTAATACATACTGATGTATATGGACCAATGTCAACTCTTGCACAAGGAGGCTATAGCTACTTCATCACCTTTATCGATGATCACTCACGATTCGGGTACGTGTTCTTGATGAAACACAAATCTGAAGCCTTTGAGAAATTCAAAGAGTTCAGAAATGAAGTAGAGAAACAGCTTGGCAAAAGTATTAAGATACTTCGATCCGATCGGGGTGGTGAATACTTGAGTCAAGAGTTTCAAGATTATCTTAGGGACAATGGGATATTATCCCAATGGACTCCGCCATATACACCACAGCATAATGGTGTATCTGAGAGGCGCAACCGAACCTTGATGGACATGGTTAGGTCAATGATGAATCATGCAACTCTTCCAAAATCCTTTTGGGGTTATGCACTTAAGACAGCTGTTTACTTGCTAAACAGAGTCCTGACCAAGGTAGTCTCTACTACTCCATATGAGACATGGAATAGTAAGAAACCTCACTTAACTCACCTTAAGATATGGGGTTGTCCTGCTTATGTGAAGTGGATTATATCAGACAAATTGGATGCTAAGTCTGATAGATGTCTATTTATTGGATACCCTAAGGAAACGAAGGGTTACCAATTCTATCATCCCTTGGAACAAAAGGTGTTTGTTTCAAGGCATGCTGTATTTCTGGAAAAGGAATTTTTTTTACAAGAAAACAGTGGGAGTGGGATTGAACTTGATGAAGTTCAAGAAACTCCAATAGACATTACAGAGACACCTAGTCTAGACCCACAACTAATACCTCATAATGATGAGCTATCAGTTGAACCTAAAACTACACCACCTCTTCGTAGATCTGATAGGACACGCAATATTCCAGAGAGATACGGATTTCTCATAAGTGAATCGAACGACGTGTTACTCATAAGCGATGACGAACCTATCAGTTATGAAGATGTTCTGAAAAGTTCAGAAAGGGACAAATGGCTTGAGGCCATGAAGTCGGAAATGGATTCCATGTACGAAAACCATGTATGGGACTTGGTTAACCCACCTGAAGGGATTAAGCCCATAGGGTGCAAGTGGGTTTTCAAGAAGAAAACCGACATGGAAGGTAATGTTGTTACCTTTAAGGCTAGATTAGTGGCAAAATGATATCGTCAGAAGCAAGGAATTGATTATGACGAAACCTATTCGCCAGTAGCTATGCTTAAATCCATTCGGATGCTCCTAGCCATAGCAGCTCATTATGATTATGAGATATGACAAATGGATGTGAAAACAGCTTTCCTTAACGGAAACTTGCTTGAGGATGTATACATGATACAACCTGAAGGTTTCACATCGGTTGATAAAACCAAAGTATGCAAGCTTCGACGATCCATATATGGACTGAAGCAAGCATCTAGGAGCTGGAACATCCGTTTTGATGAGACAATCAAAGAGTTTGATTTCTCACAAAATCCTGACGAACCTTGTGTGTACAAGAAGGTTAGTGGGAGTGCAGTCGTATTCATAGTATTATATGTCGATGACATCTTACTTATAGGAAACGATATATCAGTCTTACAGACAGTTAAAATTTGGTTATCCAAAACTTTCTCCATGAAAGACCTGGGAGAAGCAACCTATATCCTTGGGATTAGAATCTATAGAGATAGATCAAAATGGTTGCTTGGTCTTTCGCAGTCTACATATATAGACCAAGTGCTAAAAAGTTTTAGCATGTCGGAATCCAAGAAAGGTTACCTTCCCATCAGGCATGGGATCAACCTTTCAAAGTCTATGTGTCCGCGCACAGAAGACGAGAGGATTTGCATGAACAAGATTCCCTATGCATCCGCGATAGGATCTATCATGTATGCTATGTTATGTACTAGGCCCGATGTATCATATGCTTTGAGCGTCACAAGCAGATACCAGTCGGATCCAGGAATGGATCATTGGGCGGCTGTTAAGACAATCCTTAAGTACTTAAGAAGAACTAAGGATGTGTTCCTAATATATGGAGAAGGAGATATGGTAATACGTGGGTATACAGATGCCAGTTTCCAGACAGATAAGGATGACTCCAAATCTCAGTCTAGATACGTATTTATTTTGAATGGAGGCGCAGTAAGTTGGAAAAGTTCCAAACAAGACACCGTAGCGGATTCCACCATGGAAGCGGAATATATCGCAGCTTCGGAAGCAGCAAAGGAAGCAGTCTGGATCAAGAAGTTCGTCTCCGAACTTGGCGTGGTTCCAACCATTGATGATGCAGTGCCGGTTTACTGCGACAACAATGGAGCTATTGCACAAGCAAAGGAACCAAGGTCTCATCAGCGATCCAAACACGTGCTTCGCCGCTATCATCTGATCAGAGAGATTATAAGTAGGAATGACATACAAATTGAGAAAATTCCCACTGAAAGGAATTTAGCGGATCCTTTAACAAAGGCCTTGCCTCAGAGCAAGTTTGAGGGTCATGTTAGAGCTTGTGGTATTGGATACCGTAGCGATTGGCATTAGGCCAAGTGGGAGTTTGTTAGTGATATGAGAGAAGTGTCCTAAGGCCGCCTTATGATTGTAAAATATTTATTTTAATAAATGATAATTCACTATTTGAGTATACATGCTTGTGTATTTGATTGGGATCTTAAACTCATCTACTGAATGTCCGCAATACAACTCACAGTATAAGAGAATTTGTGATGGGATCACAACTAGTGATTATCTCTAAATGTGCAAATGTGAAGTATTGAAAATATCCCTAGTCGATGAATTGATAAAAATGGACACTATCAATTCTGTTGAGACTAGCATGGGTTATTCTCTAATCAGCTGATTCTCACTGGCTGGTGACATTGGGATGTCCGGAGATAAACATGGATGCTAGTTATGGGAACTAGTTCATTGGAGTGACTAGCTGTAAGACTTCATATGGTAATCTATATAGATATGTCAATGAAGTTCTTACTGCGGCTTAAGTGCGATGTTCCTTTGACTTGCGGTGTTCAAGTCATCTTGGTCATGGAGACTTATACTTTAACATCTTAAGCAAGCATCTCCAAGGAGGTGTGGACCCAGGATGATTGGGTATAAGCCGAAGTGCCCGAAGATGTTTAAACAGCCTACAAAGGATTCACCACTCCTTGCGAGGAGATGTATACCCAGGCCTATCGTCGGATTGTTACTCAAAATCTCTGGCCAGAGTACACCATGTTAAGAGTGCAAGTCTCTTAAATACATGAGAGTAACTAGAAATCCAAAGGACGAGAAAGACACTACTTGGGCTAGGTGTGCGTAGTCAGCCTAGTGGGGACTGACACAAATAGACCGTGTCCTGAACTAAGTGGGTATAAGATGGTGAAGGGAATGAGGCACGATTCATTAGAGCTGCTGAAGGGTTTCAGAATAATTTCTTCTGAGGTTAAACCGTTGATCTTTCGATTAATTGGGGATCATGATGTACTACTAGGTGTCACTCATGATCGTTCTATAATTTGTTGATTATAGACGGCCAACATAAATCGAAAGCCTATTTAGTCACACGCACTACGAGTAATCTGAGGGATTTAAAACGAGTTGAAAATTGGATTTTCCGATCAAGAGAAATAAGTCGAATCTGAGTTAATCAGAGGCGCAATGGAAGCTAAAAATGGCTAAGTCTTTTGAAGGCTTTTTGGGCGAATTAAATGAGTTTAATTCGCGTTGGTTCGGCTCGGTTTGGGCCGGCCAAAGAGGGTGCCAACCCTCCTTGGTTGGCCGGCCACTTATTGGGGAGAAAACCAATTAATTTTGGTTTAATTAATAAAGTAAATCTAGCGCGATTTATTTTATAAATTATGGATAAATAAATTTGTAAAAACAAATTTATATAAATAAATTTATAGAAATTTATTCTTTTTATGGAAGTTAAAATAATCCATGAATTGGTTTATTTTAATTTTATAAAATCAATTATGAATTGATTTTTCCATAATAAGAAAGTTTATAAATTTCTTATAAAATTTATTCCATAATAAAAGGAGCGATTAATTAGTTTTATTATAAAGTTAGTTATAATAAAACTTGGTTTAAACGGAATAATTCATAAGAGAATTTATAGGATAAATTTCTTATGATAATTAATTAGTTTTATTATAAAGTTAGTTATAATAAAATTCATAAGAGAATTTATAGGATAAATTTCTTATGATAACTAATTAGTTTTATTATAAAATTAGTTATAATAAAACTTGGTTTAAACGGAATAATTCATAAGAGAATTTATAGGATAAATTTCTTATGATAATTAATTAGTTTTATTATAAAGTTAGTTATAATAAAATTCATAAGAGAATTTATAGGATAAATTTCTTATGATAACTAATTAGTTTTATTATAAAGTTAGTTATAATAAAACTTGGTTTAAACGGAATAATTCATAAGAGAATTTATAGGATAAATTTCTTATGATAACTAATTCCGTTAATTCCGTTAATTCGGTTAAGAGGAGACTTGGCAAGGGAGAGGTAACTATATAAGGAACCATAGGCATGCCTTAGATTCCTAAGATTTGGATAATCGAAATAGAGCTCTCCCTCTCTCTCTTCTCTTCTCTCCTCCTTCCCCCTCCCTTCCATTAGGGCCGGCGGCCACCCTAGCTCCATTAGGGCCAGCGCCCAACCTACACCAAGGCAAGGTGTTGCCATGAGCTTCAAGGAGAAGAAGAAACCAACCAAGAAGAAGAAGAAGCGGATCACATCTCCCTCTCTCTCGGAATTCGATTCCGTTACTTCGTTGGTTAGTTTCCTTTTCTTCTCTTGATCTTCTTTGTTGTGCCTTCCGAGAATCTAGCAGTTCTCGTCGGCACAAAACTCGTGACTTTGCGAAGTCATCCCGAAGAGAACTCGGCGTGGACGCGAATAGAGGCGAAGCTTCCAAGGGACGCTACAGTTGGATCTCGTCCCTTACTTCGAGTTACGCGAGGTACAAAGTAAATTAGTTTACTTTTCCGCAAAGTTTTATTTTATGATTATGTCAACACACTATAAGATTGCATGCTAGATACGAAGTTAAAATAATTTAGGAAATTATTTTATGGAAATTCTTCCGCTGCACGTAAAAATTTAAAATTTTACGAACTCGTATCCTTGTCGACATGCACACGGTCCCAACACGCTTAACTTAGGGAGCTCAGCCGAGTCTTATATTCTTGGGCAGAGATAGCAGTTGAGTCACTTGAGCAGACTCTGCGAGGGTTGGAATAATTAAAAAGCTCCCGAGTATCAGCCAAGGCTGATAATACTTAGAAATGAAAAATAATATAAAAATACACAGACAAGAATTGAGGAAGGAAAATGCATCAAATGATGAAGTCATTACAAAATAGAGGAGGCAATCCTCTGCAAAGGAAAGGCAAATAAAGCTGAGATAGATAAGTAAAAGCCCGACCCATACTTGAAGGGTCGGAGAGCCTCCTCCGACAGCTGCTGGGTCAGGCCAGATAGCTTGACCGTGTTGATCGGGAGGTCGGGGGGAAGATACCCGCCCTGCTTAAGCTGCTCAAATGTACTGAACATTTGTTGCTTAAGCATCGGATTCACCCTCCGGGCCAATTGGCGGTTGAACTCCAAGGAGTTGATGTACTCAACTCTCCGTGTGTCCCACCGAGTCACCTCCCCCGCCTTATAGGCCTATATCTCTTTGAGCTCTGACCGAGCAGCATCCCAGTTGGCTTGTTGCGCCGGGAGCCGGCTAAGCTTCTCCTCTTGAGCATTCATCTCCTGGTCCCAGGTGGTCAGCTCGGCCGCCAACTCCACCGCCCTCCTAGCTCGGGTCGCCAATTCCTCCTCTTTGGCCACCAGCTGGGATCGTAGGGACTCGGAGGTTGAGATATCTCGAGGAGCTCGACCTTCGTCTTGTTCAACTCCTCCCGAGCCCGAGTCTGGAAGACCTAGGCCTTGCGCTCGGCATACTCCAAGTTTGAGATTCGGACATGCGACTGGGCGACCGCTGAATCCGTCGAGTTGACATGGGTCTTAGCAATCTCCAGCTGCACCTCTGAGTGAGACAATCGGTCCCGCAGGGCAATGATCTCTGCCCGCAAGTCATTCAAGCTAGCCTCATTGGAGACCAACTTTGTGTGCTGGAGTCGGGTCTTCAATTGCTCCGCAAGGCGCTCGGCCCACACTTGGGCTTCAGAGTATGCTATCACAAACATGGATAGACTGTGACAGGCACCCCAGAACTGCAAACAAAGAGACAATTATAAGAAGTTTTAATACCGAGTTAGGAAAAAAGATAATAAAAAAAAGGATAGGAAACCTGCATGCCTGAGTGGCCTCCAGAAAGAAGGAATTTGCCTTGCTGTCGGGACCTCGGTAGTAGGACCCTTCGAGCCCCTGGAGAAATCGGTCGGCGACCGGCCCGTAGAGGTGAAGCTCCTGGGACCGGTCGGGCAACTTGTCGGGCGACGTCCACAGGTGGGAGTCGGATCTTGTTGGTAGCAAAACGTGCAGGGGAGGTCGATTGATCTGACCCTCCGCAGATGGAGATCCCAATTCCTGGGGCAGAGGGAGGTCAAGCGTGCTTGAAGAAGCTATGAGGGCAATGGCCTCCCTCGGTGTAGAAGAATCAGTCGTCACCTTCTTCTTTTGCTTCTTCGGGCGGGAGCTAGAGGATGGCTCGACCGGGACCTCGGCCGTGGGGGCCAACTCTCGGCTGTCATAGGGGGCTCGTCGATGCCTCAAGGCAAGGGGCTGATCCTCCACCTCCATTAGCACGGGGTCGGCAGCCGATGCAGCATCTGAGCGGACCGGAGAAGGGACGGCAGCGGGAACGGAAGCGAGCGGAGGGACCTCTCGTTTCTCTAGTTGAGAGCCGACCCGAGTTTCTAGCTCGGTGTCGTCAATCCCAAAACCCTCTTCCATAGCCACAGCGAACATCATAGTTGCTGCAAAATAACAGAACTTTAGTTAGCTATAAATATTCAAGGGACAGATGAGAAAACTCACCGAGCGATCTGGGTCGGGGAACTGGCACTTGGCTGAGCCCGAACACATACAGAATCTCCTCTCGTAGCAGATTTACCCCATAGAAATGTCGACCATCGATCTTGGACAGGGCCAACTGATAAAAAGGTAGAGAACGATAATTTTTGGGGAGAAGAGGAGAAGGAGGCAAGTCTTCGATCCAAACAGTAGGCCAACTCGGGGTCGGGGTGGTGTTCAGAAAGAAAAAGCGCTCCTTCCAACCCTTGTTCGAGGTCAGAAGTTTCGCTAGAAATAATGTTTTGGCTCGGGCTATTGGGTATGGCTTGGCAGGTTTCCTTAGCGAATACTCAGTCGATCCGAGCGACCTCTCCATGTCTATGGATTAAAAATTAATCTGAATGGAGACCCGTCTCCCTACGACCATCTCGTGCCGTATCGAACGATCCAAATCACAACTCGGCCAATTGCCAAAATCTGCCTTATGATTTGCTTGACCGTTCGACCGCGGAAAAGATGACAAGTTGATCGCCGGCTTTTGTGTTTATGGTCAGGGTCCAGTTAGTAAATTAATGGCTATGATACGAAATCAAATTAATAAACTAACACACATAAAATGACGAGGTAAATGAAACAAGCACATATATGACATAAAGATAATCAATGGAGCTTGGAAAGAATTATACCTTTCCGATCACCTCGCGGTCTTCTACCTTATGTCCCTTCCTTCGCGGACGTCGTGTGGGCGATGATCTACCACGAACCGAGATCACCGAGGCTATCCAACGAATCAAATCTTCACACCAATCCAAACCCTAGTTCAAGGGTTTGGAACCACCAGCCCTTCACCCTACTCCTTGCGCCGCCGACCACCGTGAGGCTCCAAGCCCACGCCGGCCACAAGGAAGTTCACGGGAAGAAGGTGAAGAAGAAGATGAAGGAGAGAACCAAGTTCTTCTCCCACCCAAACCTGGCCGGTATCCTTTCATCTCCTCCACTTGCGGCGGCGCCGCAAGTCACCCTTGCGCCACCTCCCAACTACCGCTAGCGCCTCCTCTCTTCTCCCCGTGCCCTACAAAAGGGAGAGGAAGTCTCTCCCTTTGTCTAGTAGAGGCTAACCACCAAGTGGATGAGAAGGGAAGAAGGAATGAAGAAGAAGAGGCACTCTTCTCTTCTTTGCTTTTGTCGTGACCTAAGAGAGAGAAGGGAAAGAGAGGAGAGGAGGGAAGCCTTGGGTTGTTGTGTGATTGATCAAGCCTTGGTTTCATGATCTCCTTGGGTATTTATAGAGCTAAGGTAGGGACCAAGAGGAGGAGTTGGATCTTGGCCCACCAATGGATCTAAACCCGATCCATTAATTAAGATCCATTCCACTAAAGGATCTTAATTGAACTTCCTCACCAACCCCTATATTTTCATATGGGCTCCACATATTACGAGTCGTCTATCCCCCCGTGTTTAAGATCTCGAATGCCCGATAATTAATTTAAATTACTGACAAATCAAATTAATTAACCTCTGAGTCTTTGACTAGTACGACTCGACCTTATCATCATGCCGGATCAAATCCACCTACAAGGTTTAGCATGATGAACCTTTCAAGCTCATCAAGGGGGCATCATCAACTCGACTCACCAGGACACGAATTTCGTCAATAATCAACAGCACATCATATTATTAATATTATCTCCCAACTTACCGGGTCTATCGATCTAACAGAATAGATCTCGCCCATTGGTAAATCAAAAAAATAATAGTTAATAATATATGCCCGTTATTATATCAGGATTAAGGGATCGTACTCCATAATATGAACTGAGGTCCAATTATCGAGTCAGTACAAATTGGATAACCTCGGGTTTTAGTCCTGCTCAATGTACTCAAAGCACACTAGTGTAATTCTATAGTCAAGACTAACCACACCTAATTACAGTACAACCATCCCGATGGGTTGTCCAATTCCATCTCGGTTGTGGGCCTCTATTTATACTAAGCAAGGAACTGATAATATGATCTTCCGTGTGACACCACACACCATGTTATCTACAATGCAAAGTAATTGGACTTCATGCATGTGCTAATGTAAACAAGCACCTAGTGTAGTCGTGATTCTCTTTTCAAAACTAAGATGTTTATATAAAGAAATTCATGTCTTTCAGTATACACATCTTACAGCTTGGAAGAAAAAGTCACCCGACTCTTATTTTTTGAGGTACAAGAAGTAGTGGAAGATCTCGGGTTGGAGCGGGATTTGATACAGGGAGAAGATAACGACCGATCCACATATCAAGCGGATGATGTTCGGGGCTAGTTGGGAGAGGGGGATTTGGAAGTAGCGACAAATGGAGGAAATGAAGGGATGAATAGGGAAACGAAGCCCGACCTGGAGGTGGTCTCGGGGCAGGGTTATGAAACTGAGAGGCGCGCTTTCAAGTCGGTCGGTAGGGGCGAGTAGACGAAGCCGGTGGTCGAAAGGGATTTGGTAGTCGGATTGCAGCTAGTCGAGGTCGTGGAAGTGGAGGTCGGACACAATGGTAGTATACCACGGGTCAGAAGTTAAGGGAGAAGGGTTCATAAGTCGGGAAACAGAAAAGGAGAAGAACTAACCGAAGAGAAAGGAGATCGCATGAGGAGGGGAGCGCAGGGCAGTTGTAGCCGAAGATCGCCGGAACCCTAGTAGACCTCATGAGTAGCAAGGGGGCAAGAGTAAAAGTAAAACGGTGATAGTGGTGATGGGGTGGTATATATAGGGACGAGCAGCTAATGTCAGTCGTTAGATGGTGATCCAGTGAAAAGGCAGGAATAGATCCAAGCCGTCCATCGGTGCCATAAATAAGCCTCGGGAAAGCACGTAACGATCGCGGCATGCTGACGCCTTGTTGCTCGGGAAATCCAATAACCAGGGGACACGTGGCCCTCGACAGTTAATGCGGGGATATGAATTGACCCAGTGAAATTCAGCGATAAGACATGAATGACGTGTGTTACATCTTATGTCAGTCGAGCGATGGGCGTTGACAGTCGGACGATTAGCCTAGTGAGTTAGCCCGATTGATACAAGTTGATGGTCCAGTCAGTCGGACTCGACGCCTCCTTCGACTAGATTCGAGGGGGTTGCTTATGATCCTGACCTAGTTTAGGTGTAGCCTGGTCGGGCCACGTGGCACCGCAGGGAGACAGATTATTGACGAAAAGGCCACGATAGCTCGGAGTGGCAGTGCAGGCCACTCGGGCCGTGATGCCTGAGTGGGAGACCAGCCTAATACGATCTGAAGTTGTCTCAGCGAGAGATATCGAGTATCGGGCTTAGGGTCGCCCGGTCAGTACGCATCCAGCAGCTATTCGGCTCCCCTCTAGGTCTTCTAGTCATATGTCATAAGGATGAATCGTGTTTGTCGAGTCCGAGTGCCAAGTGCCACAAAGACTCGGATTGCCTAGACTCAGATTGCCCCTTGCTTAACACAAGTGACATTGACTGCTTTGTGAGATCTCACTCGGGTCAGCCGGTCGGTGACCCAGTTCGAGAATTATCATTTTCCTAGGGAGCACCCACTCCTTGATACCATACTAGGCAAAAGCGGTACGAGAATCAGCGTAGGACGGCTCAGGTCTGATACCACTCGTGTTTGAATCGTGAATATCCCGATGACATAGTACATTTCTGACATGTCCTGGCACTTCATACCACAATGATTCCTGCCCGCGTTAGATTGGGCGGCGTTGGTCAGCGCCGGTTATCGAGCTGACAATACCTCTGATCCTGTCCTCACATGAGACAAAAAGGTGGCAGACGCAGGGCAAAAACTGTCGGCTCCCTCAGATATATAAGGTCCTCCACACTTCACACGCAGGTACGTGCGATAAAATTTTTACTACAGTTCTTAGTTCTTCTGCTTTCTTTCTTCCACCGGAGACTGACTTGATCGTCGGAGGACTTTATCGGGCACTTCTTCCGATGGGTTGCTGGCGATCATCTTTCTTATAATTCGGAGCTAACATCAATAGTACTCAGGTTCATCTCACTCTGCAACAGGATGAATGATCCCACCAACTCAAAGAGTTCAGAAATGAAGTAGAGAAACAGTTTGGCAAAAGTATTAAAATACTTCGATCCGATCGGGGTGGTGAATACTTAAGTCAAGAGTTTCAAGACTATCTTAGGGACAATGGGATATTATCCCAATGGACTCCGCCGTATACACCGCAGCATAATGGTGTATCTGAGAGGTGCAACCGAACCTTGATGGACATGGTTAGGTCGATGATGAATCATGCAACTCTTCCAAAATCCTTTTGGGGCTATGCACTTAAGACAGCTGTTTACTTGCTAAACAGAGTCCCGACCAAGGTAGTCTCTACTACTCCATATGAGACATGGAATAGTAAGAAACCCCACTTAACTCACCTTAAGATATGGGGTTGTCCTGCTTATGTGAAGCGGATTGTATCAGACAAATTGGATGCTAAGTCTGATAAATGTCTATTTATTGGATACCCTATGGAAACGAAGGGTTACCAATTCTATCATCCCTTAGAACAAAAAGTGTTTGTTTCAAGGCATGCTGTATTTCTGGAAAAAGAATTTCTTTTACAAGAAAACAGTGGGAGTGGCATTGAACTTGATGAAGTTCAAGAAACTCCAATAGACATTACAGAGACACCTAGTCTAGACCCACAACCAATACCTCATAATGATGAGCTATCAGTTGAACCTAAAACTACACCACCTCTTCGTAGATCTGATAGGACACGTAATATTCCAGAGAGATACAGATTTCTCGTAAGTGAATCGAACGACGTGTTACTCATAAGCGATGACGAACCTATCAGTTATGAAGATGTTCTGAAAAGTTCAGAAAGGGACAAATGGCTTGAGGCCATAAAGTCGGAAATGGATTCCATGTACGAAAACCAAGTATGGGACTTGGTTAACCCACCTAAAATGATTAAACCCATAGGGTGCAAGTGGGTTTTCAAGAAGAAAACCGACATGGAAGGTAATGTTGTTACCTTTAAGGCTAGATTAGTGGCAAAATGATATCGTCAGAAGCAAGGAATTGATTATGACGAAACCTATTCGCCAGTAGCTATGCTTAAATCCATACGGATGCTCCTAGCCATAGCAGCTCATTATGATTATGAGATATGGCAAATGGATGTGAAAACAGCTTTCCTTAACGGAAACCTGCTTGAGGATGTATACATGATACAACCTGAAGGTTTCACATCGGTTGATAAAACCAAAGTATGCAAGGTTCGACGATCCATATATGGACTGAAGCAAGCATCTAGGAGCTGGAACATCCGTTTTGATGAGACAATCAAAGAGTTTGATTTCTCACAAAATCCTGACGAACCTTGTGTGTACAAGAAGGTTAGTGGGAGTGCAGTCGTATTCCTAGTATTATATGTCGATGACATCTTACTTATAGGAAACGATATATCAGTCTTACAGACAGTTAAAATTTGGTTGTCCAAAACTTTCTCCATGAAAGACCTGGGAGAAGCAACCTATATTCTTGGGATTAGAATCTATAGAGATAGATCAAAACGGTTGCTTGGTCTTTTGCAGTCTACATATATAGACCGAGTGCTAAAAAGGTTTAGCATGTCGGAATCCAAGAAAGGTTACCTTCCCATCAGGCATGGTATCAACCTTTCAAAGTCTATGTGTCCGCGCACAGAAGACGAGAGGATTTGCATGAACAAGATTCCCTATGCATCCGCGATAGGATCTATCATGTATGCTATGTTGTGTACTAGGCCCGATGTATCGTATGCTTTGAGCGTCACCAGCAGATACCAGTCGGATCCAGGAATGGATTATTGGGCGGCTGTTAAGACAATTCTTAAGTACTTAAGAAGAACTAAGGATGTGTTCCTAATATATGGAAAAGGAGATATGGTAATACGTGGGTATACAGATGCCAGTTTCCAGACAGATAAGGATGACTCCAAATCTCAGTCTGGATACGTATTTACTTTGAATGGAGGCGCAATAAGTTGGAAAAGTTCCAAACAAGACACCGTAGCGGATTCTACCACGGAAGCGGAATATATCGTAGCTTCGGAAGCAGCAAAGGAAGCAGTCTGGATCAAGAAGTTCATCTCCGAACTTGGTGTGGTTCCAACCATTGATGAAGCAGTGCCGGTTTACTGCGACAACAATGGAGCTATTGCACAAGCAAAGGAACCAAGGTCTCATCAGCGATCCAAACACGTGCTTCGCCGCTATCATCTGATCAGAGAGATTATAAGTAGGAATGATATACAAATTGAGAAAATTCCCACTGAAAGGAATTTAGCGGATCCTTTAACTAAGGCCTTACCTCAGAGCAAGTTTGAGGGTCATGTTAGAGCCTGTGGTATTGGATACCGTAGCGATTGGCATTAGGCCAAGTGAGAGTTTGTTAGTGATATGAGAGAAGTGTCCTAAGGCAATCGCCTTATGATTGTAAAATATTTATTTTAATAAATGATAATTCACTATTTGAGTATACATGCTTGTGTATTTGATTGAGATCTTAAACTCATCTACTGAATGTCCGCAATACAACTCACAGCATAAGAGAATTTGTGATGGGATCACAACTAGTGATTATCTCTAAATGTTCAAATGTGAAGTATTGAAAATATCCCTAGTCGATGAATTGATAAATACGGACACTATCAATTCTATTGAGACTAGCATGGGTTATTCTCTAATCAGCTGATTCTCACTGGCTGGTGACATTGGGATGTCCGGAGATAAACATGGTTGCTAGTTAAGGGAACTAGTTCATTGGAGTGACTAGCTGTAAGACTTCATATGGAATCTATCTATAGAGATGTCAATGAAGTTCTTACTGCGGCTTAAGTGCGATGTTCCTTTGACTTGCGGTGTTCAAGTCATCTTGGTCATGGAGACTTATACTTTAACATCTTAAGCAAGCATCTCCAAGGAGGTGTGGACCCAGGATGATTGGGTATAAGCCAAAGTGCCCGAAGATGTTTGAACAGCCTACAAAGGATTCACCACTCCTTGCGAGGAGATGTATACCCAGGCCTATCGTCGGATTGTTACTCAAAACCTCTGGCCAGAGTATATCATGTTAAGAGTGAAAGTCTCTTAAATACATGAGAGTAATTAGAAATCCAAAGGACGAGAAAGACACTACTTGGGCTAGGTGTGACGTAGTCAACCTAGTGGGGACTGACACAACAGACCATGTCCTGAACCAAGTGGGTATAAGGTGGTGAAGGGAATGGGGCACGATTCATTAGAGCTGCTGAAGGGTTTCAGAATAATTTCTTCTGGGGTCAAACCGTTGATCTTTCGATTAATTGGGGGTCATGATGTACTACTAGGTGCCACTCATGATCGTTCTATAATTTGTTGATTATAGACGACCAACATAAATCGAAAACCTATTTAGTCACACGCACTACGAGTAATCCGAGGGATTTAAAACGAGTTGAAAATTGGATTTTCCGATCAAGAGAAATAAGTCGAATCTGAGTTAATCAGAGGCGCAATGGAAGCTAAAAATGGCTAAGTCTTTTGAAGGCTTTTTGGGCGAATTAAATAAGTTTAATTCGCGACCGGTTCGGGTTGGTTTGGCCGGCCAAAGAGGGTGTCAAACCCCCCTTGGGTGGCCGGCCACAATAGAGGAGAAAAACCAATTAATTTTGGTTTAATAAAATAAATCCAGCGCGATTTATTTTATAAATTATGGATAAATAAATTTGTATAAAGAAATTTATATAAATAAATTTATAGAAATTTATTCTTTTATGGAAGATTAAAATAATCCATGAATTGGTTTATTTTAATTTTATAAAATCAATTATGAATTGATTTTTCCATAATAAGAAAGTTTATAAATTTCTTATAAAATTTATTCTATAATTTAAAGAGAAGAAGAATTTGTTTTATTATAAATTAGTTATAATAAAACTTGGTTTAAACGGAATAATTCATAAGAGAATTTATAGGATAAATTTCTTATGATAATTAATTAGTTTTATTATAAAGTTAGTTATAATAAAATTCATAAGAGAATTTATAGGATAAATTTCTTATGATAACTAATTTATTTTATTATAAATTAGTTATAATAAGACTAGGCTTAAACGGAATAATCAATAAGAAAATTTATAAGATAAATTTCTTATAACTAATTCCGTTAATTCCGTTAATTCCGTTAAGAGGGAGACTTAGCAAAGGAGTTGCTACTGTTGATGCAGTCTGGCCTTGATTGTTGTTTTGGTGTTGACAACGATTTTATGTTAGGAGGATGATTATGATATGGAAAATCCTAATCTGGGAGGTTAGGTGGATTATGATTAAGTCCTGATCGAGGATTAGGCATGATTTGGAAAATCCTAACCTGGGAGGTTAGGTGTGATGATTATGATGATTATGATTAAGTCCTAATCGAGGATTAGGCATGATATGGAAAATCCTAACCTGGAGGGTTAGGTGTGGAAAATCCTAGCTTGGAGAGCTAGGTGTTGGAGAATCCTAACCTGGGAGGTTAGGTGTTGGAAAAGTCCTAATTCGGAAGGGTTGGGTGAAAAGTCCTAGCTTGGAGGGCTAGGTGAAAAGTCTTAACCTGGAGGGTTAGGTGCAAATTCCCATCCTGGAGAATTAGGTGAAAAAGTCCTGGCTTGGAGGGTCAGGTACCTAGCTTGGAGGGCTAGGTTGGATGATGTTCTAACTCGGAAGAGTTGGGTGAAAAGTCCTAGCTTGGAGGGCTAGGTGAAAAGTCCTAGCTTGGAGGGCTAGGTGAAAAGTCCTAACTTGGAGGGTTAGGTGCAAATTCCCAACTTGGAGAGTTAGATGGAAAAATCCTTAGCTTGGAGGGCTAAGGTGGATGAATTCCTAGCTTGGAGGGCTAGGGTTGAGTCACTGGATCGGTCTGGTGACCGATCAGGGACATTGGCACGCTGCTCCTTAGTGGATCGGTCTGGTGACCGATCCAGCTATGTCTGATCGGTCTGGTGACCGATCAGGGAGCAGGCTGCTTCCTTGCTGTCTTGCTTCTGATCGGTCTGGTGACCGATCAGGGAGCAAACGGTGAGTGAGTTCCCTTGCTGATCAAAGTCTTGGATCGGTCTGGTGACTGATCAGGGATCTTAGATTTGATTAAAAAGTTACTGTTCATCTGCTCTGATCGGTCTGGATGACCGATCAGGATCCAATCTGATCGGTCTGGTGACCGATCAGGCTTCACCCTGATCGGTCTGGTGACCGATCAGGAGTGTATAGCTGCGAGAGCTGGGAATCCCGGCAAAGCAGTGGATCGATCTGGTGATCGATCCACACACCCTGGATCGGTCCGGTGACCGATCACTTTAATTTAAATTCCACTGACAGACGTGTTCAGAGCGTCTGACCGAATCCGATTTGCTGATGTATGTTGATATGTTGCTTGATCTTCTGCTCTAATGCTCTGATTGAGTTTCAGGTGACAGAGGAAGACTCAAACACTCAAGGAGAAGTCAAGGCGTGCTTTCCTTGGAGCAGGTTTGTCCCTTTTCCCATCTCAGGTTGCAACGGCGAGCTGCGGACTGGAGCTAAGACTGGGGCTTGGCTGAGGAGCTCAGTGAGTCCAGAGATAGCTCAGTAGAGGCTGGCGTTGGCAGATGAGTAGCTGGGAGCTACAGAGATGGTGTCACCTGTCGGTTGGCAGAGAAACAAAATGGAACGCGAGAGTGGAGTTCAAAAAACTTACAGTTAATACTTGTTGAAGTTCTTCGTGCTCTTGAGTTCCTGAGCGAAAAGCTTGCTGTTCTTGAGTTCTCCAATTATTCTAAGCAAGCTATTGAGGAGCAATTATCATACTTGAGCGCTTGAAGGAGAAAACAAGAAGCTTGGAGTCCGACAGTGGGAAGACACGAAGCAGACGGGGTCTGCGTGAGATCGCCACTGGGTGGAGCTCAGGGAAGCTTGCTGTGTTTTGTTCTCTCTAAGTGTTTGAGTAAGACTTTCCTGTTGTTGTTTCATTGTGCTTATTATATATCATTGTGTGAAACACGCTGTGGAGAGGTTTCTCCACCGAGAAGGAGGTTGCTTCATATCCGGTGTTAACCGGGGCTTGATCTGCCGACGATCAAGGGATCGCCCACCTCAAGGGCACACCAAGGAGTAGGGGCAAGTTATCCCCGAACCTTGTAAACCCTCCGTGTTAGCGATCTTGCTAGTTGTGTTTGTTTTGCTTTCGTTTCGGTTTTACTGCATACTCTGTTTTCTATTCTTTCCGCTGTGCTACTGATATTTGAGTTGCAGAAATCGTGATAAGTCTTCAAGGGGCAAGCGATTGTTTATATTCACCCCCCCCCCTCTATAGCCATCTCGTCCCCAACAGCTACTATATAAAGGAACCAAAGGCTAGCCCTTAATTCTAATTAACTAATCAAGTTGTGAAGAGCTCTCCCTCTCTCTCTCTTCTCTTCTCCCTCCCCTCTCCTCCCTTAGGGCCGGCGCCCACTTGGTGACCTAGGGCCGGCGCCCTTCCTCCATCTAGGGCCGGCGCACCTCATCCACTTCCTTGGGTTGTGGCGTGAGCATTCAAGAAGAAGGAGAACCCGAACAAGAAGAAGAAGAAGCGGATAGCGACTCCTCTCTTCTCGGAATTCGATTCCGTTACTTCGTTGGTTAGTTTCCTAATTCTTCTCTTGATCTTCTAAGTTGTGCCCATAGAGAATCTAGTAGTTCTCGTCGGCACAAAACTCGTGACTTTGCGAAGTCATCCCGAAGAGAACTCGGCGTGGACGTGAATAGAGGCGGAGCTTCCAAGGGACGCTACGGTTGGATCTCGTCCCTTTCTTCAAGTTACGAAAGGTATAAAGTAAATTAGTTTACTTTTCCGCAAAGTTTTATTTTATGATTATGTCAACACACCATAAGGTTGCATGCTAGATACGAAGTTAAAATAATTTAGGAAATTATTTTATGCAAATTCTTCCGCTGCACGTAAAAATTTAAAATTTTACGAACTCGTATCCTTGTCGACATGCACCTGGTCCCAACATAATCTTGCTGTATCACTAATGTTATAGGAGTGGTTTAGGTATATCAATGAGTTTTGAGCAAAACTCACTGATGGACCTACTATTTTTGGAATTCTGAAAACCCTATTGTAGGACCGGTGCCGTCGATAGAGGGGGGGTGAATATCGACCGTCAAAAACTTCGTAAGACTTTTGTAAGACTTCTGGACTCAGAGCGTTAGTGCAGCGGAAACATAAACGTAAAGCAAAAGAAAACAAAACAGGGGACACAGCAGGTTTATTTACTTGGTTCCCAACCCCCCAGGGTCAGTACGTCCAAGGCCTATGTACTCGGCGTTGAGTCCACTAATAGTCTCCTTTCCGGAATTTCCGGAGGTGGAGAAACCCGTCTTACAGTGTAGAAGTTACAAAGACAAGTATTGAAAAATAAGTACAGTAACTTTAAAAGCAAACCGAACACAGAAAGTGAAGCTCGGCCGATCTGGACCTCCGAAGTGCCGCGCACTTCCTCCTGGAGCCTCCCGGTCGTAGAACCTCGTCTTTAGCGCGTTGTCGTCAGTCGGAATGAACAGATTCGAAGTTGGAAAGTGTTTTCGAAGCAGAGGGGTCGAAGCCCCTTTTATAGCCCTCCTGGGGGCGCCCTGGTCGACGGGGGCGCCCCGGAAGACTCGTCAACTCTTATCCTTGCGCCTACCTCGCCGCAGGTGATAAGAACTTTGACCAGGGCGCCCCGGATGACTCGGGCGCCCCCTTGAGGGCTTATCCTGTGTTCTGGCTTCGAAACAGCAAAACAACTACTAATTAGGGCGCCCCGGACGCTCCGGGCGCCCCGGTTGATACCTGTTCTGCAAACACACGTTTGCTGCATGTATAGTACTGCCTGGGGGCGCCCCGGACGCTCCGGGCGCCCTCATGGACACCTGTTCTGCACACACACACAAGTGCACATCTTCTGCACTGGCTGGGGGCGCCCCCCATGCTGGGGGCGCCCTGGCTGCTGGTTTTCAGCCTTCTACATTTGCTTGCTTTGTCTTCTTCTCTTGGTACCTGCAAGATATATATATGCAAAGCAAGTATACATGAAATATTAATCTTACGAACTTGGTTCGGACTTCGAATTGGCACGCAATCCTAGGTCGAACCGACGCAAACTCTTACCCCCGAGAAAGCGCCTTTCACCTACTCCTTTCAGGAGATGGTTGCCGCCCGGTCCTTCGGGTGGACTTTTGCCTAGCCGCCCTTCGCTAGGTCTTGGATACCAAGCATCCCTTCACTTGGTGCCTAGCAGCCCTTCGCTAGGACTTGTTCCCCTGACAACCCTTCGTCAGGTGCCTAGCAGCCCTTCGCTAGGACTTATTTCCCTGACAGCCCTTCGTCAGGTGCCCAGCAGCCCTTCGCTAGGACTTGTTCCCCTGACAACCCTTCGTCAGGTGCCTGGCAGCCCTTCGCTAGAGCCTAGCAGCCCTTTGCTAGGTCTTAGGGTTTCCATGCCTAGCTTAACTAGGACTTTTCTCAGGCTTAGGTTACTTCTCCTTCGCTCCCCTTTGTCTGTTCAACATATTACTGACTTAAGTACATTGTCAAACATTAAAACACATAAAGGAGAACATCATTGATGCAACTTGCACCAACACCTATATCAGTAGATAGGGTTGAGCTAGGAGATGAGATTTTGGGTGCCGAAACCTCTAATCTTGCTGTATCACCAATGCTATAGGAGTGGTTTAGGTATATCAGTGAGTTTTGAGCAAAACTCACTGATATACCTAAACCACTCCTATAGCATTGGTGATACAGCAAGATTAGAGGTTTCGGCACCCAAAATCTCATCTCCTAGCTCAACCCTATCTACTGATATAGGGTTTTCAGAATTCCAAAAATAGTAGGTCCATCAGTGAGTTTTGCTCAAAACTCATTGATATACCTAAACCACTCCTATAGCATTGGTGATACAGCAAGATTAGAGGTTTCGACACCCAAAATCTCATCTCCTAGCTCAACCCTGTCCACTGATATAGGATTTTTAGAATTCCAAATATGGTAGGTCCATCAGTGAGTTTTGCTCAAAACTCACTGATATACCTAAACCACTCCTATAGCATTGGTGATACAACAAGATTAGATGTTTCGGCACCTAAAATCTCATCTCCTAGCTCAACCCTGTCTACTGATATAGGGTTTTCAGAATTCCAAATATGGTAGGTCCATCAGTGAGTTTTGCTCAAAACTCACTGATATACCTAAACCACTCCTATAGCATTGGTGATACAACAAGATTAGAGGTTTCTGTAGGATCGATGCACGTGAGAGGGGGGGTGAATCACGTGACTTTAAAGAAATTTGAGCGCTTTAAAAAGCGTGCACAGCGGAAATGAAAGAAACAAAAAAAACAACCACAAAAACACGAACGAGTTTTTACTTCGTTCGGAGCCTTCGGCGACTCCTACTCGAAGGCCCAGGTCCCTCGGACCTTTCCGTTGGGCAATCCACTAAAACTCTCTACCGGAAAACCCCGATAGAGTAGGCGAGTACACAAGAATTGAAAGTGTGACAACCCCACACTTTCAAGCAATAAAATATATATTAAAAATTAAATTATTTTTACCGACGGCCGGAGTAGGTCGACTCTTTCGGGGCAGCGGGACGTCGTCGGCTCGAAGTGAAGCGATTCCGGAGCAAGGCGCGAGCGTAGAAGAACTTCGAGGCGTTGGAAGAATAAGTGTATAAAGAAGAGGGTCGAGGGCCCTTTATATAGGGTTGGGGGCGCCCGGGATGCTCGGGGCGCCCCCCCCACGTGGCTTTCGATCCGGCGAGCCCTCTGGTCAAGGCTGATCTCTGTTTCTTCGGGATCACCTTTGACTGGGGCGCCCGGAGCGCGCGGGGCGCCCGGATTGACCGGTCAACGCCTATCTCCTTGGCCTCGCGAGGGCGAGCTTCGGCAGCTGGCAGTGAGATGGCACTGGGGGCGCCCGCAACACGCGGGGCGCCCGAAGCGCGCGGGGCGTTTGCTCGACTGACTTTGGGTTGACTCTGGGGGCGCCCGGAACATCCGGGGCGCCCTGCTCAGCTACTGCCTCACTCCCTTGAGGCTCTCTGAGCTGCAGATACTCCTTCCTTTGGTCCTGCATCCAGGGTTAGTCCAAAATACAGTAACACATAGTGTTAGATTGTACAGCCTTAGCTGTCTTGGTTCTGACTTTGGTCTCCGAAATGGAGCCCTAGGTCGAACCGACGCCTACTGTTCCCTCGACCGGGAACGCGTCCTCACTGGTTCGTTCCTCCAGTGACTTACCTCATTTACCTTGTGCAACTCTACTTGACTTCNTTACAGGATGGATTGCCCCTCACCAAACAAAAGAATCCAACTTGTAATGGTTATCAAAGATTACATAAACTCATTACCAAACATAACAATGTAATCAAGATTACATTATATTACATTACAAACTTGATTACATTACAGACCGGATTATATTACTCCCTACCAAACGTAACCTTAGAGAATTCGATAAACGGAAGGAAACCCTAAGTTTAATTTATTAAAATAAAAAGTCTTTCTAACCTCACTAAATAATTATCTAAATATACTTAAAATCTTGAAGTGCAGGAAAAAAAATTTAAAAAAAATCTTAAGAGAAAGATAAAAATAAATTAATGAACCAATTTAAAATTTTAAAATGTAAAAAATAAAAATAAATTAATCTTCTATGCCTACTGCATGACATGTGTACGGTTGCTGGGGCAATCCCTTATGCCCTTTTTTTTTTTTTTTTCCTATCCCGCCTATTTTATTCATCAGTGATCATCGACGAGTTATTCGATTGTCGATCGAATATCACTGGCAATCGGAAGCCACCGCTCCAAATCAAATTATACCTTAAGGTTATGATGAATCCATCGATATTGCCGCAATTATGATCTCATCGGATTCACCGTCGAATCCGGCGAGATTGTAATTATGACGATCTCATCCGGTTCGTCATTTTCAAGGATATCATTTGGTTCGGGATGATCCACGATCAAACGAGTCGTTAATAATCGTCCACCAATATAAAACAGACAAGACCGGAATCCTATGAGACAGGATCTCATCTGATGGTTGCTCATATAAGCCTTTAACTTTATATTATCTAAAACAATCAATATATACCCATCGTTTTCTATAGATTACATCCATCGACAAATAGCAGGGCCATCAGTGTCACCTCGTTAGGAAGGTGAATTATTAGATGTACTATGATTGTGGAAAAAAAAAATTAATAAAAAATTCTTTTCCATTTTGAATAATAATAATCATGATAATAATAATAATGCAACATGAGTTTAGAAATTGATGTACTGTATTTGGATTCATAAGTCCCTGAACGTCGTCTTCCAGAGAATTGATAACTTCATAACGACATTTTGAACTTTTCTATACCTAAACTTTATAAAAAAAAAATAAATCATCACAAGAGATTTTTTCAAAAAATATATAATAAATGATGATAAAAAAATGATTTGTTCGTCTTAATGATTGATCTTGACCTAGCTTAGAATTAATCTGGTCGGGCCACGTGATACCGCAGGAAGATAGATCATTGACAAAAAGGCTTCAATAGCCCGGAGTACAGGCCACTCGGGTCGGGATGCCCGAGTGGAAGTTCAATCTAATACTGTCTGAAGTTGCCCCAGCGAGAGATACCGAATGTCGGGGTTAGAGTCGCTTGGTCAGCACGCATCCAGCAGCTATTCGGCTCCTCTCGAGGTCTTCTCGTCATATGTCATAAGGATGAATCGTGTTGGCCGAGTCCGAGTGTCGAGTGCCACAAAGACTCGGATTACCCAAACTCGGATTGCCTCTTGCTTAGACCAAGTGGCATTAATTGCTTTGTGAGATCTCACTCAGGTCAGCCGGTCGGCAACCCAACTCGTGAATTGTCGTTTTTCTAGGGAACAACCCACTCCCTGACACTATAATAGGCAAAAGTGGTACAAGAATCAATGCAGGACGGCTCAAGTCTGACACCACTCGTGTCCAAATCATGAATATCCCGCTGACACAGTACTTTCCTAACATACTCTGGCACTGCGTACCACAACGACCCCTGCTCGTATCAGACTGGGCGGCGTCGGTCGGCGCCAGTCGGCGAGCTGATAGTACCCCTGATCCTATCCCCACATGAGAGAAAAAGGTGGCAGACGCGAGGCAGAAACTGTCGGCTCCCTTGGCTATATAAGGTCCTCCACACTTCACACACAGGTACACGCTATAGAATTTTTGCTATAGTTCTTAGTTCTTCTGCTTTATTTCTTTCACCAGAGACTGACTTGATCGTTGGAGGGTCTTGCCGGAGACTTCTCCCGGTGGGTTGCTGACGGTCATCTTTCTTACAATTCGGAGCCAGTATCAACGGTTCTCAGGTCCATCTCGCTCTTGGGAGTCCACCTCGCTCTGTGACAGGATCATATTTGGCGTTAGAAGGAGGGTCTTCTGCCTGATCAAGAGCGTAAGATGGAAGATCCCAACCGAGTGACGGTGGCAATCACTCCAGAAGAGTACGAGCTTCTGTTAGATCGACCCTGGAGTATCATTCATCTCCAGCCTTACAGAGAGTCATAGTGAGGTTATATGAGTCGGTTGTATTTCATAACTCTGTGATATTAATGAAAAGCTGAGACCCTCACCTAATATGCAGGCACTCCAGACTCTCGCCTTCCGAGCGAGGTATAAGTGGGCATGTCCCCACGCCACCACTTGGCTCGGCTCCCTGATCGGACGCGTGGCGATCCACGCTTCCTGGGATCAAGTTGACCGAGTGTCCAGACTCTCGCCTTCCGAGCGAGTTATAAGTGGGCATGCCCCCACGCCACCACTTGGCTCGGCTCCCTAATTGGACGCGTGGCAACCCACGCTCCCTGGGATCAAGCCGATCGAATGTCCAGACTCTTGCCTTCTGAGCGAGTTATAAGTGGGCATGCCCCCACCCCACCACTTGGCTTGGCTCCCGGATCCGACGCATGGCGACCCACGCTCCCTGGGATCAAGTCGACCGAGTGTCCAGACTCTTGCCTTCCGAGCGAGTTATAAGTGGGCATGCCCCCCAAGCCACCACTTGGCTCGGCTCCCTGATTGGATGCATGACAACCCACGCTCCCTGGGATTATACCGACCAAGTCTCCAGACTCTCGCCTTCCGAGCGAGTTATAAGTGGGCATGCTCCCGCGCCACCACTTGGCTCGACTCCCTGATCGGACGCGTGGTGACCCACGCTCCCTGCGATCAAACCGACCGAGTGTCTAAACTCTCGCCTTCCGAGTGAGGTATAAGTGGGCATGTCCCCACGCCACCACTTGGCTCGGCTCCCTGATCAGACGCGTGACGACCCACGCTCCCTGGGATCAAGCCGACCGAGTGTCCAAACTCTCACCTTCCAAGTGAGTTATAAGTGGGCATGTCCTCACGCCACCACTTGGCTCGGCTCCCTGATCGGACGCGTGGCGACCCACGCTCCCTAGGATCAAGCCAACCGAGTGTCTAAACTCTCGCCTTCCGAGTGAGGTATAAGTGGGCATGTCCCCACGCCACCACTTGGCTCGGCTCCCTGATCAGATGCGTGACGACCCACGCTCCCTGGGATCAAGCCGACCGAGTGTCCAAACTCTCGCCTTCCAAGAGAGTTATAAGTGGGCATGTCCCCACGCCACCACTTGGCTCGGCTCCTTGATCGGACGCGTGGTGACCCACGCTCCCTAGGATCAAGCCGACCGAGTGTCCAGACTCTTGCCTTCCGAGCGAGTTATAAGTGGGCATGCCCCCATGCCACCACTTGGCTCGCTCCCAGATTAGACGCTTGCCGATCCATGCTCCCTGGGATCAAGCCAACCAAGCGTCCAGACTCTCACCTTCAGAGCGAGTTATAAGTAGGCATGCCCCCACGCCACCACTTGGCTCGGCTCCCTTATCGGATGCGTGGCAACCCACGCTCCCTGGGATCATGCCGACCGAGTGTCCAAACTCTCGCCTTCCGAGCGAGTTATAAGTGGACATGCCCCCACGCCACCACTTGTCTCGGCTCCCTGATCGGACGTGTGGCGACCCACGCTCCCTGAGATCAAGTCGACCGAATGTCTAGACTCTCGCCTTCCGAGCGAGTTATAAGTGGGCATGCCCCCACGCCACCACTTGGCTCGACTCCCTGATCGGACGCGTGGCAACCCACACTCCCTGGGATTAAGTCGACCGAGTGTCCAGACTCTCGCCTTTCGAGCAAGTTATAAGTGGGCATGCACCCACACCACCACTTGGCTCGGCTCCCTTTATCGGATGCATGGCAACCCACGCTCCCTGGGATCAAGCCGACTGAGTGTCTAGACTCTAGCCTTCTGAGCGAGTTATAAGTGGGCATGCTCCCACATCACCACTTGGATCGGCTCCCTAATCGAACGCATGGCGACCCACGCTTCCTGGGATATAACCGACCGAGTTTCCAAACTCTCGCCTTCCGAACAAGTTATAAGTGGGCATGTCCCCATGCCACCACTTGGCTCGGCTCCTTGATCGGATGCATGGAGACACACGCTCCCTGGGATCAAGCTGACCGAGTGTCCAGACTCTCACCTTCCGAGCTAGTTATAAGTGGGCATGTCCCCACGCCACCACTTGGCTCAACACCCTGATTGGACGCGTGGCGACCCATGCTCCCTCGGATCAAGCCGACCGAGTGTTCATACTCTCGCCTTCCGAGCGAGTTATAAGTGGGCTTGCTCCCACACCACCACTTGGCTCGTCTCCCGGATCGGACGCGTGGCGACCCACGCTCCCTGAGATCAAGTCGATCGAGTGCCCAGATTCTCATCTCCTGAACGAGCAATGCCATACTTGGCTCGGGTTCCATAATCGGAAGCGTGGTGACCCACGCTCCTTAGAAGTGGACCGATTGAGCGCTCATAGGCCCACTGAGTGGGCAAGCAACGGGACGGCTAGTTCCATGCCTTCGCTTAACTTAGGGAGCTCAGCCGAGTCTTATGTTCTTGGGCAAAGATAGCAGTTGAGTCACTCGAGCAGACTCCGCGGGGGTTGGAATAATTAAAAAGCTCCCGAGTATCAGCCAAGGCTGATAATACTTAGAAATGAAAAATAATATAAAAATACACAGACAAGAATTGAGGAAGGAAAATGTATCAAGTGATGAAGTCATTACAAAAAAGAGGAGGCAATCCTCTGCAAAGGAAAGACAAAGAAAGCTGAGATAGATAAGTAAAAGCCCGACCCTTACTTGAAGGATCAGAGAGCCTCCTCCGACAGCTGCTGGGTCAGGCCAGATAGCTTTACCGTGTTGATCGGGAGGTCGGGGGGAAGATACCCGCCCTGCTTAAGCTGCTCAAATGTACTGAACATTTGTTGCTTAAGCATCGGATTCACCCTCCGGGCCAATTGGTGGCTGAACTCCAGGGAGTTGATGTACTCAACTCTCCATGCGTCCCACCGAGTCACCTCCCCCGCCTTATAGGCCCGCAGCTCTTTGAGCTCTGACCGAGCAGCATCCTAGTTGGCTTGTTGCGCCCGGAGCCGTCTAAGCTTCTCCACTTGAGCATTCATCTCCTGGTCCCAGGTGGTCAGCTTAGCCATCGACTCCTCCGCCCTCCTAGCTCGGGTCGCCAATTCCTCCTCTTTGGCCACCAGCTGGGATCGTAGGGACTCGAAGGTTGAGATATCTCGAGGAGCTCGGCCTTCGTCTTGTTCAACTCCTCCCGAGCCCGAGTCTGGAAGACCCAGGCCTTGCGCTCGGCATACTCCGAGTTTGTGATTCGGACATGCGACTGGGCGACGCTAAATCCGCTGAGTTGACATGGGTCTTAGCAATCTCCAACTGCACCTCTGAGTGAGACAATCGGTCCTGCAGGGCAATGATCTCTGCCCGCAAGTCATTCAAGGTAGCCTCATTGGAGACCAACTTTGTGTGTTGGAGTCGGGTCTTCAATTGCTCCGCAAGGCGCTCGGCCCACACTTGGGCTTCAGAGTATGCTATCACAAACATGGATAGACTGTGACAGGCACCCCAAAACTGCAAACAAAGAGACAATTATAAGAAACTTTACTACCGAGTTAGGAAAAAAGATAAAAAAACAAAAAAAAAGATAGGAAACCTGCATACCTGAGTGGCCTCCAGAAAGAAGGCATTTGCCTTGCTGTCGGGACCTCGGTAGTAGGACCCTTCGAGTCCCTGGAGAAATCGGTCGGCGACCGGCCCGTAGAGGTGAAGCTCCTGGGACCGGTCGGGCAGCTCGCCAGGTGACGTCCACAGGTGGGAGTTGGATCTTGTGGGTAGCAAAACATGTAGGGGGGGTCGATTGATCTGACCCTCCACAGACGGAGATCCCAATTCCTGGGGCAAAGGGAGGTCGAGCGTGCTTGAAGAAGCTGTGGGGGCAATGGCCTCCCTCGGTGTAGAAGAATCAGTCGTCACCTTCTTCTTTTTCTTCTTCGGGCGGGAGCTGGAGGATGGCTCGATCGGGACCTCGGCCGTGGGGGCCAACTCTCGGCTGTCATAGGGGGCTCGTCGACGCCTCAAGGTAAGGGGTTGATCCTCCACCTCCATTAGCACGGGGTCGGCAGCCGGCATAGCATCTGAGCGGACCGGAGAAGGGACGGCAGCGGGAACATAAGCGAGCGGAGGGACCTCTCGTTGCTCTAGTTGAGAGCCGACCCGAGTTTCTAGCTCGGTGTCGTCAATCCCAAAACCCTCTTCCAGAGCCACAACGAACATCATTGTTGCTGCAAAATAACAGAACTTTAGTTAGCTATAAATATTCAAGGGGCAGAAGAGAAAACTCACCGAGCGATCTGGGTCGGGGAACTGGCACTTGGCTGAGCCCGAACACATACAGAATCTCCTCTCGTAGCAGATTTACCCCATAGAAATGTCAACCACCGATCTTGGACAGGGCCAACTGATAAAAGTAGAGAACGATAATTTTTGGAGAGAGGAGGAGAAGGAGGCAAGTCTGCGATCCAGACAGTAGGCCAACTCGGGGTCGGGGTGGTGTTCACAAAGAAAAAGCGCTCCTTCCAACCCTTGTTCGAGGTTGGAAGTTTCGCTAGAAATAAGGTTTTGGCTCGGGCTGTTGGTATGGCTTGGCGGGTTTCCTTAGCGAATACTCGGTCGATCCGAGAGACCTCTCCATGTCTACAGATTAAAAATTAATCTGAATGGAAACTCGTCTCCCTACGACCATCTCGTGTCGTATCGAACTATCCAAATCACAACTCGGCCAATTACCAAAATCGGCCTTGTGATTTGCTTGACCGTTCGACCGTGGAAAAGGTGACGAGTTGATCGTCGACTTTTGTGTTTATGGTCGAGATCCAATTAGTAAATTAATGTCTATGATACGAAATCAAATAATAAACTAACACATAAAATAACGAGGTAAATGAAACAAGCACATATATGACATAAAGATAATCAATGGAGCTTGGAAAGAATTATACCTTTCCGATCACCTCGCGGTCTTCTACCTTATGTCCCTCCCTTCGCAGACGTCGTGTGGGCGACGATCTACCACGAACTGAGATCGCCGAGACTATCCAACGGATCAACTCTTCACACCAATCCAAACCCTAGTTCAAGGGTTTGGAACCGCCGGCCCTTCTCCCTACTCCTTGCGCCGCCGACCGCCGTGAGGCTCCAAGCCCACGCCGGCCACAAGGAAGTTCACGGGAAGAAGGTGAAGAAGAAGATGAAGGAGAGAACCAAGTTCTTCTCCCACCCAAACCTGGCCGGTATCCTTTCTTCTCCTCCACTTGCGGCGGCGCCGCAAGTCACCCTTGCACCACCTCCCATCTGCCGCCGGCGCCTCCTCTCTTCTCGCCGCACCCTACAAAAGGGAGAGGAAGTCTCTCCCTTTGTCTAGTAGAGGCTAACCACCAAGTGGATGAGAAGGGAAGAAGGAAAGAAGAAGAAGAGGCACTCTTCTCTTCTTTGCTTTTGTCGTGACCTAGGAGAGAGAAGGGAAAGAGAGGAGAGGAGGGAAGCCTTGGGTTGTTGTGTGATTGATCAAGCCTTGGTTTCATGATTTCCTTAGGTATTTATAGGGCTAAGGTAGGGACCAAGAGGAGAAGTTGGATTTTGGCCCACCAATAGATCTAAACCCGATCCATTAATTAAGATTCATTCCACTAAAGGATCTTAATTGAACTTCCTCACCAACCCCCATATTTTCATATGGGCTCCACATATTACGAATCGTCCATCCCCTCGTGTTTAAGATCTCAAATGCCCGTTAATTAATTTAAATTACTCACAATTCAAATTAATTAACCTCTGAGTCCTTGACTAGTACCACTTGACCTTATCATCATGCCGGATCAAATCCACCTGCAGGATTTAGCATGATGAACCTTTTGAGCTCATCAAGAGGGCATCATCAACACGACTCACAAGGACACGAATTCCATCAATAATCAACAGTACATCATATTATTAATATTATCTCCCAACTTACCGGGCCTATCGATCTAACAGAATAGATCTCGCCCATTGATAAATTAAAGAAATAATAGTTAATAATATATGCCCGTTATTATATCGGGATTAAGGGATCGTACTCCATAATATAAACTGAGGTCCTATCTAATTATCGAATCAGTACAAATTGGATAACCTCGGGTTTTGGTCATGCTCAATGTACTCAAAGCACACTAGTGTAATTCTATGGTCAAGACTGACCACACCTAATTATACTACAACCATCCCGATGGGTTGTCCAATTCCATCTCGGTTGTGGACTTCTATTTATACTAAGCAAGGAACTGATAACATAATCTTCCGTGTGACACCACACGTTATGTTATCTATAATGCAAAGTAATTAGACTTCATGCATGTACTAATGTAAACAAGCACCTAGTGTAGTCGTGATTCTCTTTTCAAAACTAAGATGTTCATATAAAGAAATTCATGTCTTTCAGTGTACACATCTTACAGCTTGGAAGAAAAAGTCGCCCGACTCTTGTTTTTTGAGGTACAAGAAGTAGTGGAAGATCTCGGGTTGGAGCAGGATTTGATACAGGGAGAAGATAACGACCGATCCGCATATCAAGCGGATGACATTCGGGGCTAGTTGGGGGGATTTGGAAGTAGCGACAAATGGAGGAAATGAAGGGATGGATAAGGAAACGAAGCCCGACCTGGAGGTGGTCTCGGGGCAGGGTTATGAAACTGAGAGGCGCACTTTTAGGTCGGTCGGTAGGGGGCGCGGGTAGATGAAGCCGGTGGTCGAAAGGGATTTGGTAGTCGGATTGCAGCTAGTCGAGGTCGTGGAAGTGGAGGTCGGACACAATGGTGGTATACCACGAGTCGGAAGTTAAGGGAGAAGGGTCCATAAGTCGGGAAACAGAAAAGGAGAAGAACTAACCGAAGAGAAAGGAGATCGCATGAGGAGGGGAGCTCAGGGCAATTGTATCCGAAGATCGTCGGAACCCTAGCAGACCTCACGAGCAGCAAGGGGGTAGGAGTAAAAGTAAAACGGTGAAAGTGGCGATGGGGTGGTATATATAGGGTCGAGCGGCTAATGTCAGTTGTTCGATGGCGATCCAGTGAAAAGACGGGAATAGATCCAAGCCGTCCATCAGCGCCATAAATAAGCCTCGGGAAAGCACGTAACGGTCGCGGCGTGCTGACGCCTTGTTGCTCGGGAAATCCAATAACCAGGGGACACGTGGCCCTCGATAGTTAATGCGGGGATATGAATTGACCCGGTGAGATTCGGCGATAAGACATGAATGACGTGTGTTACACCTTATGTCAGTCGAGCGATGGGCGTTGACAGTCGGACGATCGGCCTAGTGAGTTATCCCGATTGATACAAGTTGATGGTCCAGTCAGTCGGACTCGATGCCTCCTTCGACTAGATTCGAGGGGGTTGCTTATGATCCTAACCTAGCTTAGGTGTAGCCTGGTCGGGCCATGTGACACCGCAGGGAGACAGATTATTGACGAAAAGGCCACGACAGCCCAGAGTGGCAGTGCAGGTCACTTGGGTCATGATGCCTGAGTGGGAGACCAGCCTAATACGGTCTAAAGTTGTCCCGGCGAGAGATATCGAGTATTGGGCTTAGGGTCGCCCAGTCAGCACGCATCCAGCAGCTATTCGGCTCCCCTCTAGGTCTTCTAGTCATATGTCATAAGGATGAATCGTGTTGGTCGAGTCTGAGTGCTAAGTGCCACAAAGACTCGGATTGCCCCTTGCTTAACACAAGTGACATTGACTGCTTTGTGAGATCTCACTCGGGTCAGCCGGTCGGTGACCCAGTTCGGGAATTATCGTTTTCCTAGGGTGCACCCACTCCCTGATACCATACTAGGCAAAAACAATACGAGAATCAGCGCAGGACGGTTCAGGTCTGATACCGCTCATGTCCGAATCGTGAATATCCCGCTGACACAGTACTTTTCTGACATGTCCTGGCACTTCGTACCACAATGACCCCTGCCCGCGTCAGACTGGGCAGCGTTGGTCAGCGCCGATTGGCGAGCTGACAGTACCCCTGATCCTGTCCCCACATAAGACAAAAAGGTGATAGACGCAGGGCAAAAACTGTCGACTCCCTCAGATATATAAGGTCCTTTGCACTTCACACGCAGGTACGCGCGATAGAATTTTTGCTACAGTTCTTAGTTCTTCTGCTTTCTTTCTTCTATCGGAGACTGACTTAATCGTCGAAAGGCTTTATCGGGCACTTCTTCCGATGGGTTATTGACGGTCATCTTTCTCATAGTTCGGAGCCAACATGAACAATGCTCAGGTTCATCTCGCTTGCAACAGGATCAATGATCCCACCAACTCATTTAAAGACAAATATCCTGAAAAATAAATCACGGAACTATCGGTAGAGTAACTAACCCATAAGATACGATAAGTTCTTAATTGATTTGATAAAATTTGACTCTTATCGCTTTAGCCAAAAGAATATATAATAATTGATCGTTGGCTAGAAGGCTCTATCGCGCGTCACGTCACGTCGTCACCCCGTACATTCAACTATTTCTTTCTCTTACAGATGAAAAGTCGAATAAATTCGTTAGTTCGTGTGCATCATACACGCGTCTTTATTGGTATCAGAATAGCATACATTGTGAAAATAAAGTATCAAGTTTTGTTGAATTAAAGAAACTTTAGACTATTAAAATTTTTAAAAAATTAAGAAAGAAAATATGTAAAAATTAATACAAGAATTTATTCCTTACTGATCCCGGCCTAATTCACGTGTAGCTCGGTCGATCAATCTGACGCCACGTTCGGACTAGGTCAAGACCGGGGTCCCTGGAGTCCATGTGGACAAGGGGCTCGGGTGAGCATTCGGGCTGATAGAGCCCAGCCCCGCCCAACCTACTAGAGGACATCAAGAAGCCGACCCTGACCCGAGTGCGCACAACGTTAAGGGAGGCCCAAGGGACAAGCCGAAGAAGGTCCGACACGAGGAGTTCCCAAACCAGGTAATCCTCGAATCCCCTAACTCGGCCATAAGGGTCGACTGTCCGACCTAGGGCTAGGTCGAGTGGGTTGATTCCGAGTGTTCCCTGACTTGGCCACAATGATAGAGGGTCGGAATCCACTCAGCGCCGCCGATCGATGCTCCCAGAAGAAGATTGTCGTGACCCTCAGGAATGCTCATTCTCTGACACCACACTCACAGAAGGCGTACGAGGTCAACAGGGGCGGATTTACATGGGGACCCGGAAGGGCCACGGCCCCCCCCCCCCCCTAATTTTTAATAATATTATTTTTATATAGAAATTTTTATTTTTTTTAGTATAGGAATGTTTATTTTCTTAATAGTATATATATAATTTGACTCATTTAAAAATATGTATTTGTAGTTGGTTTAATGGTAAGTTTAATTTTTGTTTTAGCATACGTCTAGGGTTCAAATCCCTGAGATGAATAAATTTTTTAAAAATATTTTTTTATTTTTCAAATTTTAACTAAATATACATTATGTATCTTTGAAAGATTAGAGAAGATATTATTATAATAATTATTTTCTTAATTATTATTATAATAATTATTTACGTTGACCCCCTCGAACTTATAATCCTAGATCCGCCACTGGAGGTCGACATAGATCTGACACCCTGATCCTCAAGGATGGTCGTTTGTCCTTTTGACACACTTAAAACCCAAATCACGAGTATCTCGCTGATACCATGATCCTCCTACCATGACATCGTATCTCGTACCACGACCATCTGCATTCGCGTCAAGCCGAGCGGCGCCTGGCGACCAACGTCGACGAGCCGACAGTGCCCCTTGCCTTATTTGGGCATGCAACACCTTACCCTACCACTACTGGTTGCACCCTGCCTTGCTCTCGCCTATTACAGGAAGTGGCAAGCCAGGCAAAAGCTGTCGGTTCCCTCGGTTATATAAGCCCCTCCACTCCCCGTCGCACATGTACGCGCAATAGTGTGTCTTCACTGTTTCATTGCTTTTTTGCTCTTCTGCCACCGGGAACTGACTTGACCGTTGGAGGGTCTTACGAGGGACTTTTCCCGACGAGTTTACTAATGGTCCTTCTCTCGTAGGTCGGAGCCGGCATCTGCAGCTCATAATTCTCGAAGGACCACTTCACTCTTGAGAATTCATCTCACTTCGCAACAGAATGACCTACAAATCTAATCCTTTAGGCGGAGGGATAATACTTTAAAGAAAAACGAGAAAACGTTCTCACTGTTATTTTTTATTTGCGCTAATTGATCAAATCTAACAATAAATCATTATCTATATTATTTTTCATCCTAAATATCCCTTTAATTTTTGTTGTACTTTTATTGTGTCAATATGTCATCAATTTTAACTATTCATTGTAAAAAAATCATAATCAAACTCACATATTAGTGTGAAAAAAATGAGCAATTAATTTTTATTTAAAGTTATGAATTTTTTAAAAAGCATATCTAATGCTGCATTTGGTACTCTTATTTTTCATTTTTATTTTCTATAGAAAATATAATTTTCTAAAAAATATGTTTAATTTAATTTTCTAGTCTTATTTTTCAGAAAAAATATAACATTTTCTGAAAAACTAAAGAATAAAATAAAATTATTTTTCAGAAAATGAAAAAAACATGATTTTTTTTAAAATAAAAATAAAAAATGGAGCAAATCAAACGCCCCCTAAATTTTTCAAATTTTATAAACGACATATTTGTTTTCTATTTTATTTCTTACTGATAGTTGTCCAAATTCTTTTTTGTCAAAGCATCCGAGGTGCTGTATTTGAAATCCAAAATCATTATTTTATTAATTTTTTCAAAAATAAAATCACGCTTATATAAGATCTTCAAAAATAGGACGGTGTTCAATTAGTTTTTTTTTTAGCACTTTTTTATTTATTCTAATAATAAGTGAAAAATTTTTATAAATAGGATAAGTCACCCTAAGATTAAACTAAATACTCGATATTAACTAAAAATAATAGAATGATATTGATATTTAAAATATAATGTTATGATGTTGATTTTAAAATTTATACAATATTAAAGTTGGCTTGATTTTTAAAATTTAATATTACAGCAGGGCCGGCTCAAGCCTATTTAAGGCCCTAGGCAAAAAAAAAAAGTCATTAATATTGTTTTAAAAAAATTCTATTCGTCCTTTTTCATTTGGACTTGCAACTGTCAATCGACTTGGTCGAAAACAAATATATTCAGAATTATTTAAAAACTAAGATAGATAAAAAAATGTGTCTAATTATTCAAATGATAGACGAAAATAATAACTCTTACAAAAAGGAATAAATAAAATTGGACAATATATAATAGAAAAAATCATGTTTCTATCCTGAACTCATCATCACCGTAAACCAAAATAAATAAATAAATAATATATTAAAAAAATGAAACAACTAAATATAATCCTTAGAAAATAAAAATCATAACGAGATCAAATCAGTCATTATCATTTATTAAGAATTAAATAAGTAATTTTAGGCACAGAACAAATGAAAAAAAATAAATCATATTTTTTATTACCTAAACCAAAATAGTTATAAATGATAGAATAAAAACAAAAGGGAAGTCAAAAAATTTATTTCTGTAAATACATATAAATAAAAGCTAAATTTAGTATCTATAAAGAAGTGAAATGATAAAAATATCTAACTCACTATTGTTCAAAAATAATAAAATCTTATATTTCGATCGAATACAATATGGATGAATCCCTCAACATTTGAACTTAATCAAGCAAGGAGCATAGTAGCACCAACTGGATCAACGTGACAGCGTTAGGTGTAATTTCTTTTTCCCAATATCAACGAGCGAGAGAAGTACAAAGAGGGAGAGCTAATCAAGGGAAGAGGGGGAATTCGAAAAAAGACTAATATTTTTATTTTGTATTGCATGGATAAAAAAAATTTTAATTCATGTTCTTACCAACCAGAAGAGAAAACATCACTACCAAAAAAAAATAAATGTAACAAGAGAAGGCTAGGGTTGAAAAATATTGAAGATGAATACATTAGATCTTATAAAATAATATACATAATAAAAATTAAATTTAAAATATTAAAAAGAGAGACTCCTATGACTCTATCCATTGGAACAATAATAAGATTTTTATAAAATCTATAGTTTTGACTAAAAAAATGAGATACGTAAATTTTTTATCAAGGCTCTATTCTTTTCTATTCCCTTAAAATATATAATAAAATTATTTAATATATCAAAAATAATGGGCCCCAATAAAAATTGAGACCCTAGACATAGACCTTAATGGCCTATGCCTAAAGACGGCCCTGTATTACAGTGATGAATGTGAATGGTGAAATAGAAAATAAATTTCTTCATTAGAAAATCTAAAAGTTAAGTGCCCGATCCCAGGTCAATTATTGAAAAAACTTGAGTAAGAATCTTTTAGCATTACTATGGTCAAGGTGATATATTTTTTAAGAAAATAATTCATTGCATCTCACTTTCTCCACTCTTTAACTTATATAAATTATAAGTATTTGAATTTTATGTCACTTCCCACTCTGTTAAATACATTTATCAATTGATCTTCCTTAACATGCACTAGTCCACCCTTAACTATGGAAGATTAATCTCAAGACTATGGTATAATGGAAGGTATCATGTTGATATTTAGGTATCGATAATTTGATTTCTAGCTATGCTATATTTTATAAGATTTTTTTTTTAAAATTAAGTTTGTATTCATGGAATATTAAATTTTTAGATTATCTATAACGAGCATTTTTCAATTTGTCCGGTAGGAAGTGGAAAATATCCATGCTGACAGACCCATCATATCAAACTACCTAATTAATCATTTTTTTAATTATGAAAGATTAAATTTATTTTATTCACTATAATCATTAATTCCTCCCCCTCAACAAATGAACCAGGGGTATATATACAACCTTGGGATGATGAAATTTCTTAAACATTTAAGAATTAAATTTCAATTTCGATAAATTATCGAGTATATTTTATTTAATAAATAGTTGATTTAAAAATATTGAACCAATAAATCAACATTTTTCAATTTATCTTATAGGAAAATTTTATATAAGATCGGAGGGATGATCTCAATATTAGTTGTTATAAATTAGATAAAAGGAAATGATTTGTACAGTGAAAGTGAATGTTCAGTGAAAATTTTGATCGTTAATTGGCGGCACATCCGACGTTCGATCGTCGATCGGATACCACTAACAACCTTCGGTCGTCATCCCGAATCAAATTATACCTTGGGAGACGGTGAACCCGTAGAGATCACTAATAACAGTGAACTCGTCGAAATCGACAGTGAATGATGCGATATCGCAATTGCAGCGATCCACGACGGGTTCCCGTGTGCCCGTCGGGGTATAGTTTGGTTCGGGGCGACGGTCGGAGATCGCCGATGGTGTCCGATCGACGATCGAACATCGAACGTGCCCCCGATTGACGGTCAAAATTTTTACTATGACATTCACTTTCACTATGCGTATCATAACCCTTAGATAAATTATAGGAATTATATATATATATATATTATCACTAAATATATTATTTTAATTGTGTAAAATTCTTGTGCATTGAGCGGGTATTACATTAGTGTGTGTGTATAATATATATATAGCAAAATGGTGCGCCGCCCAACGCCCAAGCCGCCAAGTGATCATCTCCCATCCTCCTCCCGAGCTCCAGCCGCCATGGAGGACACGTTCCTCAAGCAACCAAACCATCCCCGTATAGACGAAGAAAGAGGCTCCTCCTGCCTCGGCGGAAGCGGCGGCGCAGGGGCCGTCGACTCCTCCGTTCTGGCGGAGAGGCGCGCAGCAGCCACCCGGCGGCCGAGCACGCTCCTCTTGGCGGCCACCTACGCCGCGCTCTTCGTCGGATCACTATCCTCCTCTCTGCTCTCCCGATTCTACTTCGTGCACGGAGGATCCAACCGGTGGCTCTCCACTCTTGTCCAGTCCGCTGGCTTTCCCCTGCTTCTTCTTGTTATTTATTTGACTCATTCCCCTGCCTCCGGCGGTCGCCCTTTCTATCGCTTCACTCCTTCTCTCATCTACCTTTCCATCCTCCTCGGAGTCCTTGTCGGCATCAACAACCTCCTATTTTCCTGCGGCGTCTCCTACCTCCCCATCTCCACCTCCTCTCTCCTCCTATCCTCGCAGCTCGGCTTCACGCTCCTCCTCTCCGCGCTCCTCGTCCGCCACCCCCTCACCTTCTCCAACATTAACTGCGTCGTCCTTCTCACCCTCAGCTCAGTCCTCCTCGCTCTCGACTCCTCCACCGACCGCCCCGCCGGCGTCGACACCCGCAGCTTCTTCCTCGGCTTCGCCTCCACCCTCGGCGCCGCCGCCTTGGTCGCCGTTTACCTCCCCGCCACACAGCTCCTCTACCTCCGCGTCTCCGGCTGCCGCGAGGCCGCCGAGGTGCAGGTCGTCGTGCAGGCCGCCGCCACCGCTCTCGCCGCCGCGGGTATGGCCGCCGCCGGCGGATGGCGCCGCGAGGACGCATGGGACCTCGACGCCGCGGCCTACTGGTCCGTGGTGATCTCCACCGTGGTCAGCTGGCAGCTCTGCTTCGCGGGCACCGCCGGCGTGGTCTTCCTCACCTCCTCAGTCAACGGCGGCATCTGCATGACCGCGCTGCTTTCGGTCAACGTCCTCGGCGGGGTCCTGGTCTTCGGCGACGAGTTCGGCGGCAGCAAAGCCGTCGCCATGGCCCTCTGCCTCTGGGGCTTCACCTCCTACGTCTACGGCGAGCTGAAGCTGGAAAAGCTGGAAAGCAAGGACGTGATCAATGATGGCAACCCCTTAATTAATCCATAAAAAAGAAAAAACCACTCCCTAGTAGTTAATCATGAGTGCCAAACAACTAATGACGCATTACTGCTTTTGTTTAAATTCCATCTTTTCCTTAATTCTCGTCTAATCCTAGCCTCCTGGTTACAAATATATATAGTGGGGATTAATGGAGCTAGCTAGCTAGTTAATGCGTGTGCTTCCACTGCCATAGCAATTCTTTATTCTCCCTAGCTAGCTAGCTTCGAGGTTAATTTCCATCGAAAGGCCATCTCAACCACCGCACGACTACTAATTACTCAATTAGCATGCATGCAGCAGTACTAACAGGTACTGAAGGTGAGTGAGTGAGAGAGAGAGACAGAGATAGAGGTGTTTGGGACGACAGTGCATGTGAAAAGGATGGAACATTGCCATGTTGATCTTCCTGTTTAGGGGAGTACTTACTTGGTGTGCCTGGCATCAAGCTTTGCCATGGCTGATCTCCCTCTTAGATCCTGAGGCCTCCCTCAGTGGCCACGAATACGATGGAGAGACAGATGCCGTTGCAAAAGGTGGCCGAGTGAGTCAGCTTTATGGCTGATGCCTCTGCAATTGGCATCCTTGATAATAAGGCCGGCCGCCTCAGTGTCCTACGTACCTACTGCATGCTAGCAAGTTTCAAGAGGAAGGAACACAATCCAGTAGCCCCTCGAATAAGTATCTCGCTGCCGACGTTTGAAATATATCAAGAAGGTTTGCCTATGAAGGGGGGAAGCTAGCTAATTAAGTGATACACTGCGGGCTAAATTTCATGTGGCTTGTACTTGAAGATGCAGTGTTTAGTTTGTTCCTTCCTTGTTGACCGGGGCAACCCAGAACATGCACTCACTGCTCGTCAGCAGGCCGTGTTTAATTGATGATTTAAATATTCCTAGCTTGGTTAATTTCCAGAGCAATGTGGTCGCACTCGCATCATAGTCCGTTTCTAGTCATCCAAGTACAAATAATTTAAGTAGTTCGGGTCGTTCTCTGTACTCTGTTGACCGACTCGAGTTTATGAGATTTAATTAAATGATTAATAGATTGGGTAACGTCGAAGTTATCCAACCTGACATTGGACGTTAGGAGTTGGGATTTGCTTGATTGAAATAGTACTTTACTTTAAATCTGAGGAAGGTTTTTGTTCAAAGGGCCCAATAGGCCCCCAACTATATATTGCTCTGCTCCAGAAAGTTTCCGATGGGTGTCGAGACTAATGGAGTGCAAAAACATTAATATTCAAGTTTAAATTTAAAAATTAAACGATGTTTTTATTTGATTAAAGTTTAAAAATATAAATGATTATAATTCGAACTCAATTTGAATAATGAAACATTATGTTTTTTTCGAGCTCATAATGTTTCGATAATTTAGTTCATTTTAGATTAGGCTTTGACTTACTAAGTATCTCATTAATGAAAAAATGATCAACGAGGTTTTTCTAACCAATCTCGGGCGATCGGCCAGGCCTCACGGAAGTTTCCCACCGGCCGCCAGGGTAAATCGGGAAGCGCTCGCAGTGGGTGGTCTAAAAGTCTAACGTCCCAGGGTTCGCGCCTCATTTGGAGGAAAAATTCCTACAAATATGTCATAGCTGGGGAAAATTGTAATGGATAAACTTTTTATAGTGACTAGCTCACCGCCGAAACGGTCCCCTTTATCAGAAACCCTAATGGATAAACTTTTTATAGTGACTAGCTCCACTGTCGAAACGGTCCCCTTTATCAGAAACCCCCTTCCGGGATTTCTGGAGGCACAATATCACTAATTGATAAGAGCATAATTATTGAAATAATATCGAGCATATTATTGTAAATAATATCCCGTATATTATTGGCAATAATATCTCAGTCAATAAATATTAGTCGCTAAGAGGACTCAAACTCGGAATCTCATGTAACATATCACTTGGGCTAAGACATTTGACCAAGTACCTCATTAATGAGCACCATGAAATTTGGCTCCGATTGACTCATTTATGCCCCTAATTACTAAACTATGATCGCCCTTAGCAATTCACTCAAGCACTCTTTCACTTCCACCAAATTCAACCTGTACTCATCTCTATCTCGACTTTAATAATATGATCAAAATATGAAGTGGCGACGGCAATTCATTAGAATTGAAATCTTTTCGCCTCATCATTTTGTTAATGTTTAGAGTAGACCGAGAGAAGCATAACAACTCTAGGGGTGCAATTTTAAAAAGGAAAATAAAGTAGAATAGCTGAAATTAAAAAAAAAACATACAAAACATACAACTTCTAGCATCATAGGTAATCAGAAAGAGCATAATTTTCCTCGCCGAAACAAGAATTCGAACTTGATAGCAAAGAAAATTTATAAGGATGAACAAATTCCTCTCACAATTGAGAAAAAACTAAAATAAAATGGTACTAATAATAACAGAGTCAGCAAACACCAAGATCACTCGGAATCACTCTCGAGGCTTTCCATCCCCTTCAATCCCATACGCCTCTGCGTAAAATTCAATCCATAAATCAAATTTTAGAAATTTAAATTCAATAAAATAAAATCATGAATGCAAACTTCGATCTCACAAAACCAGGCGAAACAAACAGATTGCGAGACCGCGTTTTGAGAAAATCAATAAAGGATAAAAAAATCCAGTCGAAATTCGTGATTTAATTATTTATTACCTTCTTGTTGCACCTTTTCTCCCTAACGTCGTATCTTCCTCTCGTCAAATCTGACAACCACATTCCAGGGAAACAGTACTGCAATCGCACAGAAAGCGGTGACTTATTTCTAGATCCGAACAGCAGAAACAAACGGAACGATAAAAAAATGAAGAAAACGAAATCTAGTTTGAGATCGATACTTTGAGAGAATTGTCGATGTATTTGGCTCTCTTTTTGGGCCTCTGGGGAAGCTTGCAGCCTCTCATGGCGAGGAAGTCGTCTTCCTTCTCCTTCCGGGAGAGGGAGATGCAGATCTTGGGCCACTCCGATTGATCCAGGCTCAGCTTCTCTTCGATCGGGGCGGTGTCGAAGTCCTTGTCGAGTTCAGGGGCGGCGTTCATTGGGCCGTCGGAGACTGTGGCTTCCTCGGTGGGAAAGGCGGTGACCGCTTCTCGGATCGTGGTGGGCCGTTGAGGTCTTGATCATGGTAAGAAAGGAGGGGTCATTTCGGAGATCTATAAATGGTAAAAAATGAGGCGGGGATGAATTGTAGCGTGGACATGCTATAAATAGAAAGGAAATAAGGAGTGGTCGTAACGATTCATGACCATAAATAGAAAGTAAAAAAATCATGAAATTGTTTAAACCACAATAATTAAAACACGAATCATTTCTTTTTTTTTAGAAAAATATAAATTCAATGAAATGAAAATATTCAAGAGAGGGTTAAGAAAATAAGAGGAAAATAATTTGTGCGGATTTCGCTCTCATGGATGTGCCTTGCGATGGTTATCGCCGTCGTCGGTGCCCTTCTCTTCCCATGGTCTAAAGAAGGGCTTCCTTCCGTTGCTGAGTGGAAATATATCGAAGTTCATTTTATGTAATCTACATCAAGAAAGTGAAATTGAAATAAGTAACTGGTTCAAATCTCGGCAAATCATATCACAGGTAAAAGAGAATGAGAGATTTGGCATTAAAATACGATCTTTGAGCGGATAAGGAAGTAAAACACTCAGGAAGCGAATCGAACAAAATCAAAACTTGTATTATCCAGCAAATATTGTTTTTTCGGCTGATTTTTGATGGGATACATGAAAACAACGTATCTATATAGAACCAGGTGCGCTAGAAAATGTTGTAACAATTTGATACCAGGAAGAGAAGACCTTAGTGAGAAGATCAAAGACTGGAAAACTTCGAAAAGATCATATTAGAAGCAAACGCGAATTGTTTACGAACTTGAAGATCCCCAATTTCTACAAGCCAAGTGTGTTCTTCAAATTCAATCATAAGAAGAAAAAAAACTAGGAAATGTCACCGACAACTTGCGACAAGCTGATCTAATTAATAAATACATGATTCAAGAAGAAAAGCTCGGTCATTTCAAAGAAAAAAATTACAACAGAATAGGAGAAAGGGACGAAAAACAGTACAGAAAAGAAACTACCGAGATCAAAAGGAAAACAAACCATATCAATCCAACCAGAAAAGGGGAACAATACTATCCATATCAAAATAAGAAAATAATGGGAACTAGAATTGGACATCTATTTTCCTCCATCGATCCCTCCCTAGATAACATCAAAACCATATCGAAATCAATTTGTCGAAAGGAAATGGTACCAGGTAATCAACATGTAGCTCCTTCTACAGATCGAACGATCTTCTCATGATTTGCATATCAATCGAAACAATCAAAGACCTTTCCTCTTTCTTGTCCTCTTTGACCGAAGATTATGCAGAAATGGGTTTGAGGAAGGAGACGAAGTGAATCGGGAGGAATGCGGTGGAACAGAACAACCGAGCGAGGGAGGAGGAAAGAGGAAGCGAGCGAGGAAGGGGATGAAGAAGAAAAGGGTTAAAATAGTGGCTTTTGGAAATTTCAATTGACTATATTACCCCTACTCCATGGCTTTAATAACCCAAAATGTCCTCCCTCGCCGAAGGATTGGGTTGTCGATAAAATGAATGTAGAGGGCGTTTACGGTATTAAAAAAACTAGAGCTTGTTCTAGTCAACATAGCAATTCGATGGGGGTGCCTAGGATGGTACCCAACGAATCAGGATCCACCGTTCATTAACAGATCCCGGATCTCCACCGTTGATCTTATGCTGATGCATCTGCAAGTATCCGGCGAATAGTCCGTGTAATGTATAGACGGTGGTGATTGACCTGAGAGTATCTGAACGGTCGATTAAATTCACCTATTAATCACGTGAGCTTAATTTACATTATAATAATAATTAGTCGGCGTAAGCTAACTGGTGCCGACTAATTAATTTACCTTAATAGCATAAAAATATGCAGTTAATATTAAATGAGAGAAAATTAAATACACTTAATACCATTTCGTAGCACCAAAGAAATGATCATACTCTCTATCGACTTCGTGAAAACTTTCTTTAACCTAAAATCTTCCATCAGATGTAATTTTTTAAATATTATAAAAATAAATTGATGAGTGAGATAATAGTTGAATTTGGAAAGATCGATTTAATTTCATAAAAAAATTATTGATCATTAAAATAAATGAAGAAATGTTCAATTATGAATGTTCTTGAAGTTTTATAGATAATTTAAAATTTAATATTTTATGATTATTCGTTTTATTTAGAAGTAAATTTGCTGTGCATCATTATTTTTTTCTTTATACATTTTAAATTTATGATTTAAAATTTAGATTTAAAAAAAAATATATGATGTTTTATATATAAATTGATAATATAAATAAATCTATACCTTCCGACTTGACTAATTTTTAAAAATGATGAATTTGATCTTAAAAAATTTCTCGACCATTAAATAAATTCAAAAGCACAGTCACGCACGATGAATGTATTATGCTCCATAACTTATGAACACTGTGTATGAGAAATTCCAAAACGTGCTTATCTGCTCCAAGATTTTTACACACATATGTTTTTTATTTAGCTAGGATCAGATAGTCAATTTTTTCAATTGGTTAATTATGAAAATAACTAATTTAATCATATTAAAATTTATCATCGATATTCAAAATAAATTAGAAAGTATTTATAAATTATTCAGTAATTTTACATCTGAGATTAGATTCATAAATATTTAAGTACTAGAAATATCTATATAGATTTATTACACATTCATTAGATACACTGTATAGTGTATACACGTTGTGTATCTTCTCATTGCCTGCACACGTGTGCCTCTGTGACACTCTATGCATACCCTTAGAGCATAAACAATAATTAAACTTCTCCGAGAATTCCTTTATTGTCACATTCGTGCCACGTCAAAAAAAAATAAAAAATCTCATATCTCTCCTCGATAAAAAAAAAACTATCAATAATTACTTCATTGACCCTATATTTTTTCATTATATATTTCTCATCTTTCTTTTATTTTTATCTTATATATAATTATAAATTTTTACAAATTCAAATCTAAAATCAATTTAATAAAAAATTGGAAAGAAATCAATTGTAAAAAATATCAATTTAATAAAAATTTTAACATATTTTTTAAATAAATATTAAATAAAAAATTATTTTAATAAAAACAAAAAAAATAAACATGACGAAGCGGCTCCTTCCATAGAGCCACATTTAGGGGGACCCCAACCACTAGGGATGCTATTAGGTTATCTCTATCGACGTAAAAGGTTTTTTTTTCCTTATGATCTTGTAGGATCGTTGGCAGACCAACAAAAGAGGAGTGAATTACCCTGCAAGTTAGAATTAAATTTTTTACTTCTTTTACAAAGATAATCGTTAGTTTTCGGCAATTAAAAAAATAAGTAATAACAACAACTAAAAAGGACGAGGTTACTATTTACTTGGTTGCAATCAGGATAGTTGCTAATCCAAAATAGTTGAAAGCTCTGTTAAAATAAAAATAAGTAATAACAACAACTAAAAAGGACGAGGTTACTATTTACTTGGTTGCAATCAGGATAGTTGCTAATCCAAAATAGTTGAAAGCTCTGTTAAAATATCTCCTTGGTTGCAGGCGGAGAAGTCTCTTACAAACATTTGGAAAGCTCAGAAATGAAACTAGGAATTTAATACAAGTTGTTTATATATAATCCTAGTTTTTGAGAACTATTTATAGCCCGAAAACTAACTTTCCCGTTAGGCTGACGTGGACTTGAGGCGCATCAGTTGTGATTTGAGGCTCCTCAAATGGATAGGAGTTTATCCACAAGCACCAACGGTAATATGTTGATAAGCGCAGATTCGAGACACCTTAGTTCAACCAAAGAGGTCTCAGTTCCAATCTGAGATGCCTCAGGTTCAAACTGAGGTGTCTCAGTTCAGCTTTTGCACAAGCTTAAGCTTTCAGCTGAGGCTCCTCCTAAGGCAATTGAGGCGCATCAGTTGACCAAATGGTCAAAGTCAACACCCATGTTGACTTTTTCATCTTTTTCCCATTTGGGTAATTTCTGACCAACCAGAGTTAGGATCACCTAAACCTAACTCTGGTCTTCGCCTTGAACGGACTTCCTCCAGGCTTCTTGGACGTCGCACGCATCCTTCTCACTCCACCGGTGTACTCTTTCGCAGACCTTCGCGTCCCTCGGATGTATCGAGTCTGTCGGCTCCCTTCCCGTGCCATCATTTTCGTTCGCTGCGTCTTCTACTCGACTTCTTGTGCTTCTAAGCTCCTGCACACTTAGACACAGGGATCAAAACACACCAGGACTTAGCTTGACTTGGTTGATCACATCAAAATCAACCCGGGATACTTACAGTCTCTTCTTTTTTGATGTACATTAACCCAAGTTAAGTTAAGGTTAACCAAACAAGAAACTAACAATTTTGTTTATTCAAAACAATAAAACAAATATGACAACCTGGCGCAATAAATAATGCAAATACATTTCAGTAAATATCAATTTGACCTCCTCTTAACTTAATCTTATTTACTTTCTTCCATTGCTCACATCAAAAAATGGGTAAATCATATTTTTAGACTAAGAAAGGAAAATTTTAAAGGGGAAAAAATTATGTTAAAAAACATAAATAATTCATTAAGAGGGAAACACATATTTCTAAGTAAAAATTGGATGAATTTTGAGTAATATTTGTAAAATTTGATTTTTTACTTCAGAAAATCCTGACAATTTTCTCAACAACCACAATATAATGTACATATCCGAAAAAAATCGAAACTATTAAAAATAATTTTTCTGAGTATTTATTGATTTAAAAATATGATTTTTTATATAAAATTTATAACAAATTATTTAACCGTCGAATATATTAACAAATTTTGTCTAGTACAAAAATTTCTAGATGAAAATAATTTTTTTTATTTTGATCACTGAATGGGAGTTTTGGAAAAATAATTTTTAAAATTAGATATTTATGTAAAAAAATTGATACTTTTTGAAAATAGTCAACCAATAATGTCTAGATCCTTAAAAATTAGATTTAATGAAAAAATGATTTTCTAACCATTTTTAAAATTAAAAGTCAATTTTTAAAGAAAAAATCATTAAAAAATCATTGAACATATTACATTTTTTTGAAAATTCCAATAAGCAGATAGAAAAAAAATGATTAACGAAGTTTTTGCCAACCTCAATCCAATAAGCAGATAGAGTCTCCATGCATCATTAAAAAAAATGAAAGTGAATTAATTTCAAAGATTACTAGTCAATTTGAATTTTCTAATAACCATTTAATTTAAAATTTTAATAATTCAAAATTATTTAGAAATTCAAAATAAGTTTTTACCAATAGTGTTGATAAGAAACTTTAGTGAAATATAGTTCTTGGACATTTTTATAATTTGACCTTTATGGTTCGTAATACACCAGTTCATTCCTTTAATATATCTAAAATTCTTTTTAAGATAAGAATTTGAACATGCCAATTTTTTTCTAATTTCTCTATTTGTCCTTTCAATTTCTCATTTTCATATTTTTAAAAATTATACATTTCTAAGGGACATGTATACGCTAATTCCTTTTTCAAATATATATTTTTCAATCTCAATTTACATAAGCTCTTGAGCATAGCTCGAATACCACAATATAGTTTGTTGGGAGAAAATTTGCATACTTCACTTACCATTTCGTCGTGTTTGAAATTGGATGCTTCTCCTTCATCGTTGCTCTCTTCTGTCGAATCTCCCCCTTTATTGATACTCATCTCGGAGGTTGTTTCATAGTTCGATTGGTATTCAGCTATCAGTGCTAGTTCAGTAGTTTCTTCGATCTCAAACTCTGCTGAATCGACCTGGGACTCTTTTGAAGATGAAGCGATGTCCATCGAGGAGTCATATTCTGCTTCTTTCGATTCTTCATGGAGTTTCAGAAGCTTGGTCGAAAAAGCTTTCGCTGATGTGTATAAGCTGATTCTTTCGAGTTCCTGCATTGGCAGTAAGCTCAAGAGATGGAATTCGGCCTTCCCATTTGCTTTGAACTCATCGTGCTGTTTTTTAGTCCATCGGTGTTCTTCGAGTTCCTTTTCGTTCTTATCCTTGGGTACTTCAAAACCATACTTAGGGAGTGTTTGGGAGAGCTTCTGCTAGCTGCTTTTTAGATTTTAGCTACATAGAAGCACTTTTGAGTGTTTGTAAATACCAGATTCTGCTTTAAATTCTATAACTTTTAGCCAAAAGCTGGAAGCAAGAATTTGATGTTTTTTTCTGCTTCTGCTTTTTTGCTTATGGTCTAGAATTAAAAGTAGACATTTATACCCTTAATAATTTATCATTTTACATAATTGCCATCATAGTTTTAAATAAAATTTTATATTTTCATATAATTTATATATTCATAATTTTTTAAATAAATTTTTATAAATTTATATAAATTTTGTCATGTTTTTATATTTATATTTTAATTAATTATATATTTTTAAAACATATATATTATTAAAAAAATCAATTTTGATATAATAGTCAAAATATAATAATAAATATATAAAACATTATTGATGGTGTATATTACTATATTTAGATAATTAAAAAAAATAATTTATATAGTTTAAGGATATTGTTGTCATTTAATTAAAAATTAAGCTTGGAAGTAATTATTCACCAAACACTCAAACTTTACCTTATATCAACTTTTAGCTTCTATTTCCAAACACTCTATGCTTTAGCTTCTCACTGACTTCAAGATAATCTCTACAAGAATCACTTTTCAATAAGCAAAAGTTCTCCCAAACACTCCCTTAATTGTTAGTAGGATACTAAAATCAATTTTGAAAAATACCTTCATGTGTTGTTTCCAAAACGCAAATTCTCCCTCAAACTGTGCTGGATGGATGTTCGATCCGACCATCGTCGTGTTGCTTTATCTCAATCAGTTAGTCCTTCAAAAGCGAGCTTGATTCTGATACCGCTTGTAGGACTGTTGGCAGGCCGACAAGAAGAGGACGAATTGCCCTGCAAGTTAGAATTAAATCTTTTGCTTCTTTTACAAAGATAGACTTTAGTTGTTAGCAGTTAAAAAACATAAGCAATAACAACAACTAAAAAGGACGAGACTACTATTTACTTAGTTGCAACCGGGGTGGTTGGTAATCAAAGATAGTTGAAAGCTCCACTATAAAATCTCCTTGATTGCAGCCGAAGAAGCCTCTTATAGCTTAGAAAAGAAACTACGATTTGAATACAAGTTGTTTATATCTAATCCTATCTTTTGGGGGCTATTTATAGCCCGAAAACTAATTTTACAGTTGGACCGACATGCACTTGAGGCACCTTAGTTGTGATCTGAGACGCCTTAGATGGATATGATTTTATCCACAGGCGCTAACAATAATATATTGATAAGTGTTGATTCGAGGCATCTTAGATTGGAACTGAGGCATATTAGTTCAGCTTTTTACGCAAAGTTGAAGCTTTCAGCTGAGACGACTCCCAAGGCAACTAAGGTGTCTCAGTTGAACAAATGGTCAAAGTCAATATCTCCTGTTGACTTTTCTATCTTTTTTTTCCCACTTGGGTGATTGCTGACCAATTAGAGTTAGGCTGACTCGAACCCGACTCTGGCCTTCGTCTCGAGTGGACTTCCTCCCGATTTCTCGTCCCTCGGACGCCCGTACATCCTTCTCGCTCTATCAGTGTACTCTTCCGCAGATCTCCGCGTCCCTAGGATGCACCGAACCCTCGGCTCTCTTCCCGTGCCATCCTTTTTGTCTGCTGTGTCTTCTGTTCGACTTTTTGCGTTCCTAAATTTCTGCACACTTAGACACAGAGATCAAAATACACTAAACCTAATTTGACTTAGTTAATCATTAACATTAATCCGAGGTACCTACAAATCCCATCACTAATAGAAGAAGAGAATAAATATCCGAGTTCAATTTATTCCTAATTTTTTCCTTTGCTCCTCAAACACGGTAAACACGCCTGGATGATCTTTTATTTTTTTATTGTCCCTTCGACTCTTCCGTGCCTCTAGGTAATCACGATGGCATAAGGTGATTCGTTTGGGTCCAACGTCTCCGTCAATCTGTCCCAGAATCAACATGGAAGATGTAAATTACGGGAGTTACCAGTCCGAATGCTATGACTAATATCTGAAGAGGACGAACATACTGACTTTGTCAAATTTTAACTCTTAAATTTTGATATAGTTACATTCATATATTAATCATCGGACAGCCTCTAAGTAATAATATTTGAATGCAACAATTGTGACGTTGTAACAGCTTCCTGTGTCGTCTCTGTACCCATGTTAAGAAAACCGGACCGGACCGGCCGGTCGGACCGGTCGGACCGGGAACCGGCCGGATTTCCGGTCCGGATTAATGCTGAAAACCGCTTGTCCAAAACCCGCTTTGAACCGGTATGAACCGGCCGGGAACCGGGTGAACCGGACAACCCGGTTCACCCGGTTTAATTTAAAAAAAAATTTAAAAAAAACAACGGTTTTGGTAATCGGCGATCGGCGATCGGCGATCGCCGATCGGCGATCTCGATCTCTCGTGTGTCGCCTCGTCTTCTCGGCTCTCGCTTGCGACTCGCTCCGTTTTGCCACTGTCTCCGCCAGCGTCGCCAGCCGCCAGCGTCTCCGCCAACGCCGCCGCGCCTCCGCCAACGCCGCTTGCCTTCGTCTTCGCCAGCGTCTCCTGTCTCCTGCCTCCGTCTCCGCCAGCGTCGCCAGCCACCGCGTCTCCACCAGCGTCTCCTGCCTCTGCCGGCGTCTTCTGCCTCCTGCAACGTCGCCGTCGACTCCACCGTTGAAGCCTGAAGGTTGAAGGTAATCGTAAATTCAACGTCGCGTCGTCTCCTGCCTTAAGTTTTAATTTTTAAACTGTTCATTAATCAATTATGCCTCATATTAAACAATTATTTGAAATGAGCAATTATTTGGAATGAGCAATTAAACAATTGTTTTTAAACAATTCGTTAATCAATTAACTTCATGCACATGAGCACATCAGTAAAACGTAAATTTAATTATGTGATTTGTAAATTCAATTATTTGTTTCATTATGTGAAATTAAAATTCAATTTATAGATTCAGATATAAATACTCCAATTCTAAATTAGTTTATAGAAGTAAACAATATGTAAATTTAATTATATATCGGTTATATTCTGATTGAATCCCCGGTTAAATCGGTTGAACCTCTGAACTTCTGAACCTTTGTCCCGACCGATTCGATATTCGATCCGGTTTTCAGAACCTTGCTCTGTACCGCTTTCCAACCGGTTCGGATCCTCTGGACCCTAATCCCTGGTCCCTTCCCTGGACCACATCTGCAAGATAAAAACCTCGATCACGTGCGTGGCAGGTGCGCTCCTGGACGAAGCAGCGATTCCTTTCCCGTGCCCTAACCCCTCTCTCGACTCTCGCCGACCTCCTCTCGCGCGGCGACTCAAGCAGCCGGCGACGCAACCAGGCCCACAACCGCCGACGCCCTCTGGCCGGAGCTCTCCATCGTCCCCGACGCAAGCAAGCGCCATCGGTCAGTCAGCGAAGCCAAAACACTTCTCTAGCGATTTTTTCCCCGAAGCCCTACCGCAGCCATCGCCTCCATCGCCGCCCTAACCACCCCCTCCCACGACGCAAGCAGGCCGTCGCCGCCTCCATCGCCCGACGTCTCCATCGAGCTGCGATTACAGTGCAATGCTTGTTCGAAACTCTTGCGAGAGTTGATGCTTGAGTGCTATTTCGGTAATTAAACAGGAATCCGAAGCAAGTGCTGCACGAGGTGCCGACGACGCTGCTGCATAGCATCGAAGGAATGGCTGGATTGGACTGGGAGAAGCTTCTTCGCCTACAGTGCCAAGACGGCTCCTTTCTATTCTCGCCGTCCTCCACCGCCTACGCGCTGATGCAGACGGGCGACGGCAGCTGCCTCAAATATCTCGAGCGAATTAAATTCGATGCAGGAGGTAATCGGCGCGTCGATCCATTAAATGAATCCATTAATTCATCAATTCTGCCAGAAACAAGCCAAGAGCTTCTCCTATGCCTTCTTGCGAGAGAACAAACTGCCCACCAGCTGCTCGACAAATGGATCATTACTAAGGATTTGCCTGGGAGGTAATTGGCTAACTAAAACAGATAAATTTCACCGTCTGCTCGTGTCGAATTAGTACTATATCATCGTTTGATTGACGGAACAGGTGGAGTATGCTCTGGATTTCCCCTGGTACGCGAGCATGCCTCGCATCGTGGCAAGGCTCTACTTGGAGCAGTATGGAAGGGTAAGTGATATTTGGATTGGCAAGACTCTCTACAGGTAAGCTTATGTACTGATCACAGTTCCTTACTTTAAGCTATCTACTTACTAAACTTGTTTTCTAGTTTCAGTTCGGTTTTTAGATCTGAATTATCAGTTGTTTACTTAACTGAATGATTAACTGAAAGAGTTCATCTTAACGAGTTCATCTTAAAAATGAAGGCATACAGCCATGTCGATCGCATTAGATTCGCCTATTACTTGAATCCTGCAAGAATTCAAGATGTCATATGCCACGGAGCAGATCTTTTTGACATGCTTCCTGAGGAGTATACGTTCCAGAAGATGATTGCCAAATTGGGCCCAATTCCTAGTTCATACTCTGCCATCGATCTTCCCGGTTATCTAATTCGAAATGACTAGAAATTCAGCTACCTCCTTCCGGGAAACTGCAAAAGAGATCAGCGTGGCTAAGCGAGAATTCGTGCGGCATTTGCATTCAGTGAGATGTTGCAGAAAAGAAAGCACCACCCACAAACACTCGGAGATTTCGGTGTTGACTGAATGAGTTCAGTCTATTGTAACTAAGCATGGAGATTGTATGTGATCTGAAGCCTCATTTTTGTAGGATCAAAATGAGTGGCATTAATTCTGGGGATTCATTTCTGTTGGAATCCATTAATTCATGCAGTATTCTTCTGTTCGACAGACCTTTAAACTCTGATTGTAACATACTGTTTGGTTGGAATCTGGTGCTGATTTTCTCTTTCATTTTTCTGAATTTTTCCTTGGAAGACATTGACTAATTAAGTGGCCTTTTCGTTTATTTCTGGTCTGTCTGGAAAATACCTTCTTTGTTTAAAAAAAATTGTTCGGGAACCAACTTGATGGTCAATTCAATACTTGTAAATCAAAATAAATTGCTCTTTCTTAAAATTACATGAATCGTATTGGAAATAGAATTTATAACCATTTTATATAATGAAATGTATAATACTAATAAATAATATAGTTATAGTTACAGAAAAAAATGATGATTCTAAACTATTATATTTTTAGTTAATAACAAATGATATTATTATATTACAATATATTTACTAATCTAATACTACTAATAATTAATATTTATAAATAATTAAAATTTAGACTTTCTTACATAAAATTTAAAATTTTATTCCAACAAGAACTTAGAATCTTCAAATTAATTATGTTAATATCGGAATTAAGTTTCTTCTGGGCCAATTGGTTGTCCATAACTAGTTCATAAAGAAGTCAAGTGGCCTTCTGATTATTAAAATATAAATTACAAGAATGAAATTGGACTGTTACAATGAAATGTTAAATAACAATGATACAAAACGGTTCGACGTTACACCAACTCCTTTGACAACAAGCCATCATGAAGACGTCATCCATCAGGTTCCTTTAGAAACATTTCTTGTTCTAAATATTCTTCTAGTTTTTTGACGATTTCAATAATCTTCCTATCTCCTTTTTCCTTGAGTATGACCGCAGGCAAATAGCTTCGAGAAATAACATCAAGCATCTTCTTGAATTGATATTTGTATTTCCTGTACAACGCAACCATCTGCTACCATAGGCTGATTTTTTAGCCCGTGAATTTGTGGTAATAATACGCATAAATAGAAGTTAATATGAAGTCTACTAACCTTCAAGAAAGCTTCCAAAGCATAAGCCGTGGATTTGTTTGCAGGCAAGGCATTCAGAAACCTCGCAAGCCGTAGTTCAGGTAACTCTCAGAGCTTTCAATTTTTCCATCCTTTTCATGGTAACCAATCATCTTCCAGTAGTCATCGTTCTGTAATGCTTGCTGGAATTAAGTAGAAGTGTTAAATAAATGAAAAGGAGATACATTTTCCAAGCAAGATCATAAAGCCTGCATCTGTACTATTTGCACACGCTAATAAAAGTAATTTGATATGTGGCACGTCTCACAACCATCAATAGAGCTCATCTTGAATTAACGAATTTTACTGTGATACAATGAATAATAAATTTCACAAAAAACAAAATATTAAAACAATGGGCTTTCTATATAGTCTGGCAAGAAGTGTTGTATCAAAAAGAGTCTACTCTCCAGATTGCAGTACAATAATAAATGTGGGCACACAATTTATATATATTATGATAAAAGGCAAGGATTTTAAGGACTAAGAGTGCATCATACTATGAAATTAATACCCCATTGAAATTTTCTAATGAAGATTAAAACAATGGTTAAACTAGAAAAACAAGGAAAACAAGATTGGTCCATCACATCTAGAATCTGGGAGAAACATCATACCAAATAGATTAAAGAAAAAATGAAGGGAATTAATAAAAAATGTATTAGATTAAACCAGTATCAGTTAACCAAAACTAATAAAAGCTAGCTACACAAAACTATAATGGCTTGTTTACATGTTCAGATATTCTTTAGTGAAACTAGTGACAAACATTTAGGCAAAAACACAACTCATATAGTTTGATGGTGTATGTAAATTTCATTCCATACTTTACTCTGCATGAAAACGAATATAAAGTTGAATGAAACAGTACTGTCAAAAGTTCCAGTTGAGTCTTCGCACCATGCAGACGGTGAAATTTATCTGTTTTAGTTAGCCAATTACCTCCCAGGCAAATCCTTAGTAATGATCCATTTGTCGAGCAGCTGGTGGGCAGTTTGTTCTCTCGCAAGAAGGCATAGGAGAAGCTCTTGGCTTGTTTCTGGCAGAATTGATGAATTAATGGATTCATTTAATGGATCGACGCGCCGATTACCTCCTGCATCGAATTTAATTCGCTCGAGATATTTGAGGCAGCTGCCGTCGCCCGTCTGCATCAGCGCGTAGGCGGTGGAGGACGGCGAGAATAGAAAGGAGCCGTCTTGGCACTGTAGGCGAAGAAGCTTCTCCCAGTCCAATCCAGCCATTCCTTCGATGCTATGCAGCAGCGTCGTCGGCACCTCGTGCAGCACTTGCTTCGGATTCCTGTTTAATTACCGAAATAGCACTCAAGCATCAACTCTCGCAAGAGTTTCGAACAAGCATTGCACTGTAATCGCAGCTCGATGGAGACGTCGGGCGATGGAGGCGGCGACGGCCTGCTTGCGTCGTGGGAGGGGGTGGTTAGGGCGGCGATGGAGGCGATGGCTGCGGTAGGGCTTCGGGGAAAAAATCGCTAGAGAAGTGTTTTGGCTTCGCTGACTGACCGATGGCGCTTGCTTGCGTCGGGGACGATGGAGAGCTCCGGCCAGAGGGCGTCGGCGGTTGTGGGCCTGGTTGCGTCGCCGGCTGCTTGAGTCGCCGCGCGAGAGGAGGTCGGCGAGAGTCGAGAGAGGGGTTAGGGCACGGGAAAGGAATCGCTGCTTCGTCCAGGAGCGCACCTGCCACGCACGTGATCGAGGTTTTTATCTTGCAGATGTGGTCCAGGGAAGGGACCAGGGATTAGGGTCCAGAGGATCCGAACCGCTTTCCAACATTCAAAAAAGTTCAAATCGCGGTCGACCGACGATCCGCACAGGACAAATCTTCTTCTCCTCCCGCTTCGCGATCCAACCGTCCAAAAACATGTTGACGGGCCTTCGTTGGACGGTTCGAATACTCCGAGTCGAGTCCAAGTTATTACCGACCGACGGTGAAGACGTCAAACTCTAAAGCCGTCTCTGTTTGTTGGACGGCGAGTCGCCAACAACTCTCTCTCCTCCCCGATCGCGGTGTTTGCGACGGGCGGGGTCGGGATCTCGCGGTGATCTGATCTGTGTACTCTTGGATCTCTTCGCCTTTGTTGTGCTTGGGACTTGGGAGGAGTCGGATCCGGAGGCGGCATGGAGAGCTTGATTTCGTTGGTGAATAAGCTCCAGAGGGCTTGCACGGCTCTAGGTGACCACGGAGAGGAGAACGCCCTCCCGACCCTCTGGGACTCCTTGCCGGCGATTGCAGTCGTCGGTGGACAGGTCAGTACTAAACGCATCCCGGATCTCGCTTTCCTTTGGATCGTGGCCTTTTGTGCCAGTCCTTGAATGGAAATTAGTCGTCGTACTGCATAAGCTCTGGGATTGGACCTTCTTGGCGGATGACTTTTCGATGCGAGCTAGTTTTGAGCGGAAAGATCTAGTCTTTGCCTGTCCTGGTTGTTCTGGTGAAATCAACGTGAAAATATTTAACGGCAAAATTTCCATTCAAGATTTTTCAACTTTAGACCAATTCTAATATGCAGTTATAGCTCAAACGACTCAAAATTCATGGAAGTTCAGCGATCTATAGCTAATCACTAGTGGAATAGCAATCAAAGGATACAAATATGTCATGTCAACATGTCATCGTAATATGGTATCAGGTTCCCATTGCCAAGTGGAAGAGGCAAGAAGGATAAATAGATTTATCACCCATTTGGTAAATGTCAGGGTCATTTTGTTCTTGGAGGAATTACTAACTCAACCTTTGCTCGTAGACTTTTGAGAAGACATCGAACTTCAAAATGTTATTAATAATCAACTGCTTTAACCATCGACCAATAGGCAAGACCTACTTGGCAAATTAAATAAATTTTGCAATGCCATTGTCTAGTAATCCATCCTTTCACTAGATTAAATTTTGGCTATTGATTTTTTTGGACACGATGATAGCCCCTTTTGCTGCTTCATTTTTTATAATTTTATTTGGATTTTGAAAATTTATTTTGTTAAATTTATCATTATTTGTTTTGTTAATTCATTATGTTGTTATTTTGGTCTTGTAATTTATGTTTTTCTATTTCAATGATTTACTAAATACCCAAAATTGAAACCACAAATTGACTTTCTAATTCTTTCGGGGTAAATCCCATTTTAGTCCCTTTTGTTTTCCACTTATCCCAAAATAGTCTCTCATCTTTTCGGGCTACCAAAATAGTCCCTCACATTTCAAAATGTTTCCCGAATTCATCCTCCCGTTAGATTTCCATTAAAAACAAATGAAGATAAAGTCTTATCATCCATTTATAAGTCTATTTTCGTCACTCTTGTTTGTCACTTATCCAAAAATAGTCTATCCTCTTTACAGGCTGCCAAAATGATCCCTCATGTTTTAAAATATTTCTCAAATTCATCTTTTCTATTAGATTTCCGTTAAAATTAAATGAAAATAAAGCCCATCACCCATTCATATCTCTTGTTAGTTCCTTTCTTCACATTTTCTTCATATTAAAACCTGTTTTCTTTCAACTAAATTACTTCTGAATTATCAATACATATTTATCAATTATAAAGCAACACGAAAAAATTTATGAAAAACATAAGCTGTTTTGATAAGCTGTAAAAGTTTAAGTTATAATAAGAGAAAATGCAAATGCTTTCATGATATGCGAGTAGGCCAGGCTAGGGATTAGATAACTTCCATTCATTTCATGCATCATTACAAGAATATCTCTTTATCTGGAAATGAACTAATGGGAGATATAAATAAGTGATGGGCTTTATTTTCGTTTGTTTTTAACGGAAATCTAATAGAAAAGATGAATTCGAAAAATATTTTGACAAACATGAGGGACCATTTTGACAGCTTGAAAAGAGGAGGGACTATTTTTGTATAAGTGGCAAATAAGAGGGACGAAAATGGGCTTATGAATGGGTGGAAATCTAACGGGAGGATGAATTTAGCAAACATTTTGAAATATGAGGGACTATTTTGACAGGCCGAAAAGAAGAGGGACTATTTTGGGATAAGTGGAAAATAAAAGGGACTAAAATAGGCTTTACCCCAATTCTTTCTAATTAACTAACAATGTGAAAAATGTAAAATTTGAACCATTTTTATGTGCATCAACATGACAAATAACTGTATTTCAAAATTCTGTTTTATGTTATATTTCATATATATTTCGTGAAGTCCTCCAGTTTCGCTTTTTTACTCTCCCGCAATAATTTTTCTTAGTCCTTTCTCTAAACATTCAGGATGTGATAGTTGATGCTTGTTTTTGGTTTCAGTTTCTTGTTATCAGCATTATAGTGCATTTTCTATGCATTTGTCACCAAGGTTCTTTACTTAACAGAAGTGTTTGTACTTTGCTTTCATGATATTAAGTGTGCATTGTATAATACCTGGAGTTTAAGTACTCCATTCCACCTGAAATGCCTTTTTTGTTATTTTTTTTTCTGACATGGTTGTGTCAATAGAGTTCTGGAAAGTCTTCAGTACTGGAAAGCATAGTTGGGAAGGACTTCCTACCAAGGGGTTCAGGTAAAAACTTACTCCAGTTCTGTTTTGCTGTGTACTTCTTGGTGATTTTAACTTTGTGGCGGCTTTAAATTTCAACAACTTGTAGGAATTGTTACTAGACGTCCCCTTGTTCTCCAGTTGCATAAGATTGATGGTGATAGAGAATATGCAGAGTTCATGCATCTTCCAAGAAAGAGGTTCACTGATTTTGGTAATCTCATTGTTAACGGTGTTGATTTTAGCACATCTGGAAACATAGTGACACTCTCTAATGTTATTGATTCCTTGGTTCTTCTTGACCTTTGAAAATGCTAAATACTCATAGTAAGATAATCTAACTAAGTTCAAATGCAGTATTCTGGTTTATGATATTGTTGAGTATCGAAAGAGCAAACTTTTCAGTGATTTGTTGGTCCTCTTATTCCATTTGCATTTGTGTACACCAATTAGATTTGGTGTACGTTGCATGCTTTTCAATGTCTTTTATGAATTGCATCCGCATCTTCTCTGAATCCTCATTGCATTAAGATTCATATCATATTCATTTTAATGCAGCTCTTGTTAGGAAGGAAATCCAAGATGAAACTGATAGAGAGACTGGTCGTACCAAGCACATCTCACCTGTTCCAATTCATCTGAGTATTTATTCGCCTAATGGTGAGATTGTGGCGTAAGAGCCGGAAATGATTATGATTTTTGATAGATTTTATGAAGCTTATTGAATTACATCAGTTAACCAATAGCTTCATGTTTGCTAGGACATCCTTCAATATAAGACAACTATTTTTATGTGCCAATTAAGTAAATTGGCTAATTCATTTCTTACAATATCAACATTTGGGTGTTAGGATTGTTTGTTTATTTTAATTCCCCAGTTTAGCTTGATAAATCTGTCTTTAATATGTGCTTTTTTGTCCTCAATGCATGTCTTCTCTTGTAGTTTCCCTTTGAAAACTAAACTAATCCTCATACTCATGGATGAAATGACAAGGTTAGCTCATGTCTAAAGTCAAAACTTCAAGCTAGGAAACTAAGGCTGATTTGCCTAGTTGTGCAGCTTTCTGTGACAAGAGTTGAACCAACAATTGCTTACTCTGTTGCTGATGTTCTCTCGTTTGGTTATGTTTGCCTGTCATGTGGTCATTTTTTCACTGTATATTTTGCATTAGCACATGAATAAGAATGTGGAGTTTAACCTTTTACCCTAATGCTAATGCTCTAAAGTTTGGCAGTCGTGAACCTGACACTTATAGATCTTCCTGGACTGACAAAGGTGGCTGTTGGTAATTTACTTTCCATGTTTGTAAAATGTTATGTTCCTTCAGGTAGTAGAGTTGCATTTCTTATTTATTTGCGACCTGACTATGATTTTTGTTGCAGAGGGTCAACCTGATGGTATTGTGGCTGATATCGAGAATATGGTTCGGTCATACATTGAAAAGGTTCATCCTTCTTTTTAGATATCCAGAATTATATTCCACTCAGATTCATGTTTGTTTTTCTTTTAATTATTTTAGATTTTTTTCCAAATATTTTAAGTATGTCTGTGTAGCCTTTACTATGATCTCTTTGTTCCAAGACTGACTCTTTTTGGATTGTGCAGCCAAACTGTATAATTCTTGCCATTTCGCCAGCTAATCAGGATCTTGCCACATCTGATGCAATTAAAATCTCTCGTGAAGTAGACCCCAAGGGTAAGTCTTTATGATTGCCAAGGTAGTTGTAGTGTCACTTTGATTGTATATTTCATTTTCACACCATGGTCACCAAATTGTATCTATTGGAAAAGAGTTATACATTAGCATATACAACCTATAAAATCTGTTTTGGTGATGTAAGTGAGCTTTCACAATATCTCAGCAATCATGGATTAATGAGATGATAATGTGAATATTTTGAAGTAGTTTGAAGGAAATTGTTGTTGGAAAATGGTGGGATTTTTATATTCCTTTTGTGTTTGTGCATTTTCTTTTTTGATGTATCTGTGTGTTGTGAAGAATAATTCTGAAATCTTCCAGTGCAAGATATATGTTAAACTTGTATTCCATGTTAACAAGTTTATGCATTTCATGATTTATGGTATTATAAGGTCAGGTAAACTAGTCTAACATTAGTATTTCTGTGTGAATTTCTCCGCAAGTGTTTGAACTTGAAAATATTGATGGGATGATAATCCCTTTGATTAAGGATGGAAGGGGCCTAATTTTCTTAATTTTTTTTCCTTGTGCTCTCAATTGTGTTGTAGGTGAGCGGACATTTGGTGTTCTCACAAAGATTGATCTTATGGACAAGGGTACTGATGCTGTCGATGTAAGTTGATTTTATTTGAGATATCTGTTTAGGTTTTCAGCTTTAACCGGTTAAAATGGCATGAATTGTCTCTTTCTATTTCAGTTTTAGGAAATATCTTATGATACTGTGATAATTGTTTTAGGTACTAGTTTGATGGTGTTGATTAGTCTATTTTATTTCATGTAAATCTCTTGTATTTTTGGAAAATTTTGTCTTCCATTATGATTCTGCTCAGCAATGTTTATATGCTTGTCTTTGATCAAGGGCCTATACTGTTTGGTGTTGCTACAAATCTTCAGAATACATTGTTTTGGATCTTGTGGAGTTGGAAGAAGATGAAAGTTTCTTATTGTCAGCGAATAGATAAATAGCATCGTTGAAGTTGATAAATTTAATTCATTTTCCTTAGGATATATAGCTGAATTACAACACATGTTCAATGATAACAGGAGTTTCTGAAAAAAGACAACCAATATCATTATCTCTCAACCATAGATTAAAATCTTGACCCGTGTCTTCCGCTCTCTATTGAAACACAAAAGCAGATTGGCATGAAGATTTCATTGCCGTTCTTCACCACCGACCTCTTCATGGTATCTGAAACTCTTCTTCCTTGTGACAACACTGTCAAGTGTTGACAATGACTTGTATTTCTTCCTTGATATTTTCTTCACGTAGCACCAAACCTATTTTCCTCAGTGTTTTGTTGCTAGCTTTGTAGCGATCCTTCTTGCACGCTATACCCTAAACACATGTTAAAGTGACGACGATGACTTGCTTGTGTTTTCTTCCTCAATTTTTCTCCATGTATCATTGAAACCTTTCATATTCGCGGTATTTCATTGGAATTTTTGTAGTGGTCCTTCTTGCACACGATAAACGAAGCCATACTTTTGCCTTTAGGTTGATTGGTTACAATGTGAGGCAGTGCAAGGGACTCTAGCATTGGCAACACCCCCTCCTAACAATAGGATCCTTTTTGCACATGGTACCCAAAGCCTTAGTTTTGCATTCAAGTCAATTGGTGGATGCGAGGGATTGCAACATATGTGATACCTTCTTCCGGTAAGTTTCCTACTCCTTTCCTTCTAATTCCTCCCCTCATTAGAGTGACCCCATCATATATTATCACTTCTAAAATGACATATTTGTTTCGAGACCTAAATCATAGCTCAGAATGAGATTTGAGATCACGATCCCAACTATTTACCATATGTCGCTTTAATATTAGCCTCCATTGAGTTCCAAGGATACATCAATAATAGCAATAGTCAAATCATTTAAAACATTTTTTGATTTTACCAAAAGACACTTAATTTTGGAATTTTTCAAAGGGTACATCACACTTTGGTAGTTACGCAAGGTGCTAATATTAACAATGTTTCTTCAGGTCGGATGCTTTAGAAGTTGGGTTGGAGTTGTGATCGCTATTTGGGGAGGGATATTCTAGGAATTAAGTGCGCCCTTTTTGTAAAAACCAAAGTTTGCTACACCCTTTGGGAAATTCTGAAAAGCTAGGTGTGCCCTTTGGTAAAACCGAAAATATTTTAAATGATTTGACTATTGTTATTACTGATGTATCCTTAGAACTCAATGGAGACTAGTGTTAACACAACCTATTGTAAATAGTTGAGATCACGAAATCTCATTCTGAGCTACGATTTAGGTTTCGAGTTGTAACAAATGTGTCGTTTTAGAAGTGACAACATATGATTCGGTTGCTCTAATGAGGGGAGGAAGAAGAAGGAAAAGAGTAGGAATCTTACCAAAGAAGGTATCACATATGTCGCAGTCCCTTGCATCAGCCAATTGACTTGAATGCAAAACTAAGGCTTTGGGTACCATGTGCAAAAAGGATCCTATTGTTAGGAGGAGTGTTGCCAATGCTAGAGTCCCTTGCATCGCTTCACATTGCAACCAATCAACATGAGAAAGTCTTGAAAAGAACACATGAGAAGAACATAGATTATATGTCAAGTAATGATATGTATCGAGTTGTAGAGTAAATCCTCCACTTTTTTTTTATTGTTATTGCCAAAACAGTGTTTTGAGTGGGTAAAGTTAGGGGCGAGGGAAAATTCGATTAAATAGAACAAACCAAATTTTAAAATTCGGTTCGGTTTATTCGGAATTTCATTTTTTTTTTCTAATAATTGGTTAATTCGGTTCAAGTTCGGTTTTAAAATTCCTTATCCGGTTAAACCAAATTTTGAATTTTTAGACCCTAATTTTAGACTGAAACTGAATTTTGTTAAACCAAACCTAATTTTTAGATCCTTATTAGAAATATTCGGTTAATTCGGTTTTCGACCGAATTAACCTGTATTTTATTTGTTCGGTTTTAACCAAATACTCACCCCTAGATAAAGTTGCATGTAAAAAGGACTTGGAAAGCACAAACCTCTAGGTGACGTTTGGGTAGCTAGTATAATCTTTAGGTGGGATGCTTTGGAAGTTGAGTTCAAGTTACAGTTAGTTGCTATTTGGGCCGTTGTTTGGGGGAGGGATATTTTGGGAATTAAGTGCTTCATTTGGTAAAAATCAAAGCGTGGTGTGCCCTTTGGGAAATTCCAAAAGTTGGGTGCACTCCTTTGGTAAAATGCTAAACATTTTTTTCTATCGCACTAAAGTTTCTTTCATCTCCTTCTAACTCTTTGACCTACCATTCTAATCAATTCAATTTCTTAACTATAGAATCTATTGGTTGCCTTTGAACATATGTATGCCATCTCAAACTATTTTTTCTCATTTTACCTCAATCAACACTTAAATCAGGAGTTGGTAGATAAAGCAGCTGGAAACCAACATTTAAGTTTTCTTTTCTTCTTTTTAGCATTCTCCATGGCTTTGTTTATGATCAAGCCAGATGAATACGCTGCATCTATAGGCATTGTTCTCCCCCTGGTACTGTAGATCTGAAATCAATCAAGACTTCACATGATTGATGGTGAGGCATCCTTCTTTCTTGCCATTGATGTACGGTTGGCCCTCTTTTAGGTTGCATCACCCAAGATCAATCTATGCTATGTTGTTGTAACAATTATTGGGAAGGTGCTTAAATCCTACTGGATGGACCTATAAGAATTTCGGCACCCATAATTGATGAAGTGGGAGATCATGTAAATTATTTAACCTGGATTCATTTTATTGTTTTTCAGTTTAGACCGCCACCTCATACAATCGGCACAAGGTGATCATGGCGTTTTGCAATTTGTTGTCCTATTCATTGGTAGTCAGCCCCAGCCAATAATCAGTAATCAGTATAGCTTGATAGTTGACATGAAAAATGGTTAAATCACAATATATTTTGAAGGATTAATCTAGATTAACTATATGCTTACTATTTAGCAATTTGATCTTCTTACTGTAGCTATGCATTAGGGATTTATAAAACAATGGTGTCTAAATAAAATTAGTTACAAAAGAGAGAGTAGGTTTCTGATTACCTTAATGTACATCATGTAAATAGATTACTATTCTTTTCAACCCACATTTACTATTAGCTTGTTGATCCTATTGCTGCAGCTTTGTATATGACATTCAGAAAATAATGGTGTTTGAATAAGTTGGTTATAAAGAAGGGGTTGGTTTTTAATCATCTTCATGTATGCATTGTAAATGAATTATCTCTTTTTGAGAGCCAGTAACTGGTTTTGATTCAAGATTTAGGATATTACACCAAGTATTATTGTTTCTGTCCCAGCCATTTGGTGCCTTTTTCCAGCAATTATTTCTTACTTTTCTTTGCCTTTTTATCATTGATGAAGGTGGTGTACTGTTGGTTTCTTCCTTGTAGTAAATATGTTTTTTTCATTGGCGTGCAATTATTATATTGCAAAGTCTTATAATTTAGTAAGACATACTTTCTTCCTTGCAAAATGCTAATCATTTCGAGATGGCTGCCAATATTTATAATTCATGGATTGCTATCTTTTGGTCAGTTCTGCAAAACATCTCTTTCTGCATCTCTACAATTTGCTTCTCTTTTATATGGCATTTATGTTTTTTGTGTTTATAGATATTGGAAGGACAAGCATTTAGACTACAGTACCCTTGGATTGGTGTTGTCAATCGTTCCCAGGCTGATATTAACAAGAATGTGGATATGATTGCTGCTAGACGGAGAGAGAGAGAGTATTTTGCTAATACACCAGAATACAAGCATCTAGCTCACAGGATGGGTTCAGAGTACTTAGGGAAGGTCATGTCAAAGGTACAAGAAGTTTCTTTGAAGAATTTCTATCAATTGGTTTTAGCTTCGAGCTAGTAGTCTTTGCCAAGTAATGGGCATAAATTTCTCATTTTGCAGCATTTAGAACAAGTGATTAAATCTCGAATCCCAGGCATTCAATCTCTCATAAACAAGAGCATTGCTGAAATTGAAGGTGAATTAAGTCGTCTTGGGAAACCAATTGCTGCAGATGCTGGAGTAAGTTCAATGCTGTACCATCATTTGTTGCTACATGAGACTTTTTTGTCAATAGATAGTAGCTATTTTTCACCAGTTATGCTGGGCATATAGATTAGTTTAAAATTTGGTTTACATAAAACTTGAAAGTATGATTCCTTTGATTTGCTTATTTGTTTTAAAACATTTCTGGAAGTTGATATTATAGGTTTGACTCATAAATTATCATTTATTTTGTGATGAAGGATCTTTATTTTTGTGTTTCCTTTTTTTTTTTTGGTCTAGTTTTCTAGATCTGATAAAACATGAAAACAACCAAATTTTGTACTAACAATATGATTTCATATGGTTTCTTGGATCAAAGTCATTTATTATTTAGTCTGAGACTAACACATCAATCTTATATCTTAGAATTTAAGCTGGAGATATCACAGATATATATTAGATGCATTACTCTACCATTCATTTATTGCCCAAATCATTGAGTTTGTCCTTTTTTGCAGGGCAAATTATATTCGATTATGGAGATTTGCCGTATCTTTGACCAAATATACAAGGAGCATCTTGATGGAGTGTAAGCAATTTTTTTACTTTACAATCATATTTGCCTTTGTTTGTTGCAATGTGTATAATCGGCTTAATTCATGAATTATGGTTATGTAGATTGTAAATGTATAGTTTTGAAATCTAGATTGGAAACTGTCATAGAGTAAAACATGTTTCAAAACGTAGCATACCATTGATATATAGGAGTTAGATATGGGAAATTAGTGCTTCATTTTATTGCAAGTTCTGATTCTATCATCAAGGCAATAAGATTCTAAGATTGTGTGCCTGTAGTTGTTGCCTCCAAGTTTAATGCACAATGAACTGCCATCTATAAATAACATTATCAGATATGTCTGTAACAGAGGATACATTGTCATATATTCCCGTCCCTTTGGAATTTTTTAGGCTCACTTTGAAGTTGCGACTAAGATATCTTGTAAGATTCTTGAACTTCCATGGTTAAGTAATATCTGAATCACTATCAATGGATGGTTTTTTAGTTATATTCTTTGCCTTTTTTTTTATCAGTGCTTCAATCAGGATCCTAGACTTTCATATTGCTCCACCCTATGTATAAAATGTAAAAGAGAAGACGATAATTTATTTATTTTTTTCCCTTAATATGAATACATGTAAATATTTATATACATAAGAAGGTAATAAGGATCCTATAATTATGGCATGTCTATCCCTATAATCAAGCTAATCACGATCCCTACAATTAAGGATCTTATCTGTGGAAGTATTCAACATCTTAATCCCTATAATTAAGGATTTTATCTATGGAAATATTCAACATTCCCCCTTAAGCTGGAGCATATATACCAATTATATTTAGTTTGTCACAAAATTATGAGAATAATTTTCCTCTTAAAGCTTTAGTGAAGACATCCACAATTTGGTTGGACGATGATGTGAATGGAGTGATAATTTTCTGACTCATTACACACTCGTGAATAAAGTGACAGTCAACCTCAATATGTTTAGTCCTCTCATGAAAAATTGGGCTACTTGTAATATGAATAACGACTTGATTATTACAGTACATTGGCAATGGTTCATTGTAGGTGAACCCTAATTCTTCAAGTAAAATTTTCAGCCATAACATCTCGGTTACAGTGTGAGCCATGGTTCTATATTCGAAAGCATTCGATCTAGCTACAACAATTTGCTTCTTACTTTGCTATGTTACTAGATTGCCCTTACATAAGTGCAATACTCAGAAGTGAACTGTCTGTCGATCTTAGATCCATCATAGTCAACATTAAATAAGTTTAGATCTTTAGGTGCCCATTTCTCTTAAATGAAAACTCTTTTTCTGGAGATTTCTTAATGTACTTAAGAATCCTGGTAGTGGCATCCCAGCGAACTTGCTTAGGATTATCCATAAACAGATTGACTATTCCAACTGCAAAGGAGATGCCAAGTTTCCGAACAAGTCGTATGTATTTTGAAGGCATCCTCAAAGAATTCTCCAGTATCATCCGAAATACTTGAATTGATATCCATATGCGTATCAACTGGTTTCGTTCTAAGCAATCCAATTTCTTTGAGTAAATTTGTAGCATACTTCTGTTGGCATAATGAAACTCCAGACTTGTTGTGAGCAATTTCAATTCCCAAGAAATACTTAAGACATCCGATATCCCTTATCACAAGCTGTTGCTGCAAATACTTTTTAGTTTCGTCTATCCCACATATATCACTGTCAGATATTAGGATGCCATCAACATAAACCATAAGCACGATAATCCCATTCGTGCTTTGTCGTACAAACACAGAAGGTTCCGATTTGTACTGTTTGAAGCCAACAACACTGATTATATTACTGAATTTATCAAATCAGGCTTTGGCGCTTTGTTTAAGATCATAAATAGCCTTTTTTAAGTTTGCAAACCATAATAGCATTCTCCCCTTTAGCAACATACCCTGAGGTTGCTCTATCAACATTGTCTCGTGCAAATCACCATAAAGAAAAATATTCGTCATATCTAGCTGATACATTGACCAAGATTGATTGATAGCTAAGGAGAATATGACTCTAATAGAATTCAGGTGTGAGGTAGGGGAGAGAGTCTCAAAGTAATCAACCCCATAAGTCTGTATAAATCCTTTGGCCACTAGACGAGCTTTGTATCAATCAATAGTACCGTCAACTTTAAATTTCAGAGTAAATTCCCAAAGACAAGCAACAATATCAACAGAAGGTGGTTCAACCACTAGCCCCCAAGTACCATGACAGATAACGACACATTTCATCATCCATTGCTGTTCGCCAAGCCAAGTGTTAATAAGCCTTAGAGTAGGAAGTTGGAATTTTTGTAGATGACAGAGAAACAGTAAAAGCGTGAAACGCAGGACCAAGGTAATCAAATGAGATATGATTAGACAAAGGATTAGTAATGCACGACCAAATACCTTTACGAAGAGCAATAGGTAGATCAATATTGGAGTGGCAAGAAGCATCAGAAGTTGTAGAAAGAGGATGTGAAGGACATGAATCTGGTTTTGATCGAGCACGCCTCATGTACACCTTCAATGGTTTAGGAGATGGAGCATCTATAGTGGGAGACATGGATGTTGGGATAGGCAATAGAGGAGACACTAATGTATCATGTGACTGAGCTACACGGGGAAAGTATGGTTGGGATTAAAAACATGTAACATCGGCACAGGTGTAATTGTGTATTGTGAGTGGATCGAGACAATGATATATTTTTTGTGTGCGAGAATATCCAAACAAGATGCATTTAATAGATCAAGGAGACAATTTATTCAAGCCAGGAGTAAAATTATGAACAAAACAAACACAGCCAAATATGTGAGGAGGCACAGAGAAAAGAGATTTGTCAAGATGAAAACAAGAGAAGGGGATACGCCCATGTAATACAGTAGACGACATTCTATTTATGAGAAAACAAGTTGTGAGAACAACATCCCCAAAAATATTTAGGAACATGCATGTGATAAAGAAGAGTACGAGCTATGTCTAAAATATGACGGTGTTTGCATTCAACAATTCCATTTTGTTGGGAAGTGTATGAACAAGAGGTTTGATGAATAATGAATTATGCCATGAGAATCATGGAATATTGACACTGTCTTCTGAGTGAACTCAACTGCATTATTAATACGAAGAATACGTAAGACAATGGAATATTGAGTTTTTATCCCATTATAAAATGATGTTAATACTTCAGGAACCTCACTTCTACTTTTGAGTAAATATAACCAAGTCATGCGAGATTAATCATCAACAAAAATTATAAAATACTGAAAACCTCCTTGGACTCAACTCTACTAGGTCCTAAACATCACAATGAACAAGTTTAAATGCAAAAGAACTATGTTTATCAACTCTAGAAGGAAAAGAAGTATGATGGTGTTTACCAAACTCACAGGACTCGCACTAGAAATCAGTAGACGGAACGAGAACTAAACTTTTGAGAGTAGAAAAGATGGGTGACCTAGACGACAATGCCACTGATAAGGAGACACAATTGCTGGGAGTATCCGGGAACTTGTAAGTGTAACCGAATCCAAATTGTATAGGCCATCACTCTCATGTCCTCCACCAATAATCCTCTTCATGTGCAGGTCCTGAATAATACAATAATATGGATAAAAATATACATAACAGTTGTGAGCTTTTGTTAATTGACTTATTGACGGTAAATTAATAGGAAATTTAGGTTCAAAAAGAACATTTTTAAGAGTAATATTTGTAGTAGGCTTGACAACACCTCTTCCCGTAATCGGAGAATAGGTACCATTGGCTAGACTGACAGGGGATAAAGATGTGGAAACAAAAGAAGAAGAGAAAATAAACTTATTACCAGTACGTACCGAAATCCAGCATCCAAGACTTATCACAAGAGACAACAAACACACTTGGAGAGGATGAGATAGCAGTGACAGAGGGAATGCTAGCAAAAGAGTGAAGAAATTTCTCATAATCAATATCAGAAATAGAGACTATATCTTCATGATTGTTAGGTTCTGGTGATAGAGTCAATAGTTTGGTAGATACATTATTAGCCCATTCAGGTTTACGAAACTTTGCCCAACACTTCTCGGAGGCATGGTTGGAACGATCACAATGAACACACGAACGACTACTCCGGGTGGTATCAGTTCCACGATCACGATCGTGACTACTATTACGACCTTAAAAGAGCCCACGACCGCGAGCAGCCATAGCCGAAGTGTCGGAAGATGAGGCAAAACCTGAGTAGTAGCAGATTAGAGAAGTGCTAGTTGATCCAGTAGTAGGTAGCAACAGTAGAAGGCGGCAACAAGGGACGTCGGTGCCGAAATTAACAGTAAAGGACGTCGGCGCTGAAATCGGTAGGACGTTGGCACCGAAATCGGTAGCAAAGGATGTCGGCGCCGAAATCAACAGTAACGGATGTTAGCACGAAATCTGTAGTAAGGGATGTCGGTAGTAGCAGGAGGCGCAACAATAGTAGTGGCGGTAGAAAAAAAAGATCAAAGAAAGAGAATTTGCTCTGATATCATTGTAAAAGAGAAGAAGATAATTTATTTATTTATTTCCCCTTAATATGACTACATATAAGTATTTATATATATAAAAGGAGGAAAGAGGATCCTATAATTATGACATGTCTATCCCTATAATCAAGCTAATCACGATCCCTACAATTAAGGATCTTATCCGTGGAAGTATTCAACATTTTAATCCCTATAATTAAGGATCTTATCCGTAGAAGTATTCAACATAAAAGATCCTTGTTTGTAACAGAAAAGACATGAGGGCAGCTGGATCGAGAGGGTTGACTCACAGATAGTTCAGTGATCATGCTACTGAGAATTTGAAATTATTCGCCAATAGGGATATTTTCATTTTTTTGACTTCTTTTTATATTCACTTAAATTGGGGCATATTAAATTGTTTAATATTATTCTTATTACATTTTTGTACTAAAATTTGAAAATGAATAGCCAGAAGCAAACAATGTTGAAAGCAAAATCAGAGTATTAGAATTGCTTGTAACACTATCTTAAGATGTATATTGATTGGTGTACCAATTGATTGACTTAAAGCTTGATAGATGAAACTAGTAGTATGATGAACCTCTTTCCCTGATGATAGAACTGATGGTCTAGGTGTTTAGGTAAGGTAATGTTAAAGAGGGATGATTCCCTGTTCTCTGTTATTTCTTGTTTTGCACTTTTACCAGATTATCACTTGATGTCCTTTTTTTTCTAGATCTTTTTTTAACCAAAATGTGCTACTCTTTGCAGGCGACCTGGTGGTGAGAAAGTTTACAATGTTTTTGACACTCAACTTCCTGCAGCTCTAAAACGTTTGCAATTCGACAAACAACTATCAATGGAGAATGTCAGAAAACTCATCACTGAAGCTGATGGGTATCAACCTCACTTGATAGCACCTGAGCAAGGATATCGTCGTCTTATCGAATCTTCTTTGGTTTCTATTAGGGGTCCTGCTGAGGCATCTGTTGATGCGGTAAATATGCTGCTAATCCTTGGATTCCAATCTTTATTCTTTATCTCTGCTACTTGAAGGGTATTCATTCTGTTTGTGTGATCATTTTTTTACTTGTTGTAAAGGCTATTGTTGTGTTTCCTTATCTTTTTTCTAGTTATGGGAGGATATTCTGAGTTATACTTTTCTAGGAGGGACTATCTCTACTTTGTGTAGTAGGTATTTGTTGAAATTGAGCAAAAATTATACCCTTGGTTAAACTCCTATAGCTTTCTTCTGTTTCCACGTTGGATTTGACCAGTCCTTCCTCTTTAGGCCGGCTAAGCTCTATACCCGTTTTAATGGTGTTGGTGCCTAAAGCAATATCCGACCCCATCTAGTGGGATAAGACTCGGTTGTTGTTGTTGTTCCTCCGAAGGCAATATAACCACCACTAATCTAGAGTAGAGCTAATATAATCCAAAATGACTAGCCACTTGGTGGAGGTGCTCCCCATTATACAATTGTAGGCGTTGATTGGGGGAATACATATTAGGGCTATTTCCCTAGTTAGTTCCCTTTACGTTATATAAATTATCTCTATTGTTCATTTACATTTGCAGTTTTGCACCCTTTAAGTTAGTATATTTACTAATTCCTATTTTATTTACAATTTAGTCGGCAACACTTCCTCTCAATTTTGTTAAAAAATATTGTACAATCCCACTTCTTACGAATATTATTGATTCCAAGTCATCTTGAATGTTTTATGAGCAAATTTTCTAGTTGATCATTTGAAGTAATAAAAGAGGTCAAAATCTAATTGGATCACACTTTTTCCATAAATGGAATGGCGATCATTCTTGTTTTTTTCCCTTCATTGAAGAAGGGATTGGAAGCAATATGCACAAAAATATTTCATTGACTCACTCAAAACAATACTCTGGTATTTGACTTAGTTATTGACTGTTTGAACCATATTAGCTTATATGTAAGAAGAGTCATGTTCAGGGCTATGCCTTTTCACTTAGCTTATTAGGAACTTTCTTCTATAGAGTTTGTAGACTAGGATGATCTAAGCAACTATGGACTAGAGTGGAGAAGCGCTAGCTACAAGAGCAGATTAGTGTGTAACCACTGTAAATATATACAATCCTCAAGGCTCGTTCTCGACACCAATCATCTTTCCTAAATGGATACTGAGTCAGCAGTAAGTTTACTAAACAATTTAGTGATCTGGTGAGTTTTCTCACAAATACTAAATTGATAGAAAGTTTAAGCATGTAGAAAAAGAAGTGACAAAGATGGAGTAGGAATCACTTGACTAACACCCTTGCAGATGAGAGATTGACCCAGTTGTTAGAGTTGTATGAATATGATGTGAAATTGCTGTAAGATTAGGGAAAAGAGAGATGTTAATAATCATATGCTCAGAGGATTAGGAATTTGAAATCTAAGTTTTAGATATAGTTGTAGTATGTGCTGTGGAAGCAGTAGAATTTCCTCCTTAATCCAATGATGACAAAGACATGCATAATGCACTTATAGATGTCTGCCACTTAAGAACGCATTGATATTTGGGTGGTATTTCTGGATGTAGAAAGTATTGCAAAGAGTTCCATGAAGAGTTCCTTTGGATGAGCCATACTTGTGGAATTTGGTGATGCAGGAAGAGAACTACAAATTTAAATGAAAATCTGCCAAAACAGAGGTAAAAATCATCTGAAGCAGCTGATAAAGAGATGCAAACAGATTTAATTTGGATTCTGAAATACAGGAGGGGAAACCAAACAAGGAATCTGCTGATTCAAGAGCCTTCCTGTTGATTTTTGGGAGAAGCGAGCACCTAAAGCAAATTTGATCCATGAAATCAATTTTTTGAAAGCCTTCCAGAGAGAAGCTTTAATGAGCAAAAATACGCTGGAGGGGAGAGGCCTTTGTAATCCCCTCTACTTGGATATAAATTACCCATATCGTTTTTATATAATTATATCTTTACAATTGAGCCATATTCTATTTACAATTTTATCTCAACAAATATAAATACATCCAGTATGTTATTTTGGACTATGAGGTGGCAAAACACACTATAAACTGATGTTCAAGAGCACCATCAACAATTATTTTTTGACAATCACAATATTATTCTTGTTTATAATGATGGACTAATGGTTAGAGCGTGGGTGTTGCCACCTTGAGGTCTGGGGGTCAAAACCTGGCAAAGCCAGTGCGCCCGCCCTCTCCACGCGCTAGCTATAACATCCGGGCTAGTAGACCCGTGATTTACCTCCTCCGTGTTGGCGGGGGCGCTGGAGGTGAGCGAATCACCTTTTGCCACCTTGTTTATAATTTGCTTAGGCATTCTGGAAATGACAGCTTGAGTGGAGCGATGATAGTATGTTGTACTGAAAAACATATTGTGTAATGTCTTTTTTGTCTTTTTTTTTTCAATAGCTGACAATTACCACATACGCTCATAATTTCATACTATCATTTTCTTGAGGTCATTTAGCTAATTTACATAGCTTCTTGTCTTAAATTGCTTTTTCTTTCCTGTCATCATCTGCATGTTATGTCCTTAGATATCCTGGACAGGATGCTTTTATTGTTTCATTCGATTGGCTGTTTATTGTTTTGTAAGATTGGACGCTCTTTATGTTCCATCCACCATTAAACTCGCAGACATTTAGTCTAGCCTTGGAAATTCATTAATGTGATATCTTTACTGTGTTTCCAGGTTCATGCCATACTGAAGGAGTTGGTTCACAAAGCTATGAGTGAGACTCCGGTATATTGTACTTGCGCATCTCTTGCTGTTTATGATTTCTTCTTATGCATGATATCATTCATTGCTTGCTGTTCCTTCTTTATCAATGTTTTCAACAGGCTGTTTACAACAAATTAGCAGGGGAAAAAAAATGAAATCAGTAATAACAAAGACGCTATATGTCTAATCATGCTTTTGTTTGAGTTAATAATTAATTCTATCCTCGGTACATACTAGTTTAATAAAAATAGGAGATAGGATTGAGAAAGAAATGAAGAATATGCACTATAGCTATTTGAAGGACTTTTAACCATCAATAATGATTGTCATACCCTAGATGCTGCTAGAAGTATCTAAAGTTAATAGGTTAGGTGCCAGGGATTTATTCCTATATATACACATTTCATGTACTAGATCTCTAAAAACAGAAAAATATAATAATATTATCATCCCACTTAACCTGGATCCCCGGCCTTTTATTTTCTAGGGCTGGCATTTCACATAGTAAACCCCTTAGGGAGGGGAGGCCATCAATTTTGATATGGTCACAATGTCCCCTCATCCATGTCAACTTCTTCCTTCGGATAAAAATCATCCTTCCTCTACCTCGTCTCCACTCTCAAGCACCCACCCACTTTGCCTTTATCACCACCTGCATGCTCTAGTTTATGCACCGAACAGCTAATTGTTGAACCTGTTTCTCTCCCTGATGTAGAGCTCCTCATTAGATTTACTTGTGGCTCCACCTTTGAAGCATCATGTGCAAGATCTGCATATTGAATTTTCCTTTGACTCTTCTGCTTTGTTGCCTACTGACTAATTTGTTGCTGCTTCCCACTCCATCAAAATTATATATAACCACTATGCTTGTCTCTTTGGTGCTCACATCATCAACATCCTTCAACTAGTCGGGACCAACACCTAGTCGTCCTCCCTCTAATGCAATGAAAGTCGTAAACTCTAGATCCTCTCATTTGCCTACATGTCATCCTTCACTTTCATCGAATCTGATAAATGCACCTACATCTCTCACATTCAAATATCTCCAACAAGAGGAGATCAACACCTTCAAAATATCTTCAATCTTCAGCTGCATCTACTAATAACAGTACATTCCTCTGGTGATGAGAGACCACTAATGCATAACAATCGGGTCAACTAATTGTCATGCTCTGTGCTTCATCTCTCTATCTTGTCCCTCAAAACATTTTCCTCTTATAGATGATGAGGGAGGAGGTGATCACTCTCTCCTTGCTGTCAACAATGTGGAGGTAAGTTCTACCTTCTCAAATAGGTTATCATGCTTATGATGCTTCTTTCCGGGCCACCTTTGACCAGTGGAGTAACACCTTCGCTGATTTATGAAATTACATTCACTCTCCAATGGCTTCTACTCATTTTCCTCTGTGTCATACATTCAAGCAACCACTAACCATTAATTTCATTTTTGTGGAGAATCGAAATTCACCCAATGCAGATCTAGCATGTTGATCCCTTCTATTTTTACCCTACGACTTAAGTCTTGTCTTCCTCTACTAGTCCATGCATGTTTCTATTTTCCAATTGTTGGTCTTGTTCATTGCTTTTGATGCCTTGAATTGTCCTTCCCGTGTTGACTTCTTCCACAAAGGTTTTGCTCACGCTTCTTAGTAGGTAGTTTCAACTTCTTTCCATATTCGTTGCATCCCAATTGACATATGTTTGGGCTTTATGCCACGTATGCATCCACCTTGGCAGGTCTTGACTAGGATATCATATTGCATATGCAGTCTGTATGTGCCATTAAAAGATTTTATTTGATTCGTTTAAACAATTTAAACAAAATAAAACTCTAAACTATCCTATTCAGTACCTTCTAACTTGTAAGTCAAATCAAATTTTTCGGTGTACAATAAACAATTTCATAACTTTTTCAACCTTTGAGAGTGAGTTTGTCATATGAAATAAAGCTGACGTTTCTGCTGCCTTTTCCTTGTTCTGTAGTTTGACAGGCTTCTGATTCCAAATTGAGGTAAGCTTAAAAGTTTGCTACCTCCAGTTTATACAATCAAATGCCAGGACTTAACAAGTGGTTGAACATATGTTACTTTGTTATAGTCAGCTAAATATGTATGGTTACAATGTAAACGATCATTCATGCTGCAATATTGGAGTAGGTATTTCCTTAAAATGATTGGATTTGGACCCAAATTTCACAGGAAGCTAATAAATCTGGAAACCACTTGGTCTTAAGAGCACACTAATCTATGTCTCTAAAATTCACTAGCAGAAATTTCATAAAGCAGGTGAGATTTGAGAGATATTAGACATGAATATATTACCTTAACCTATTAAAATCTGGTGAAACTAAAACCTGACTTCATGAAAATTAAAACTTTCACGTTTGTTATGCTAATGTTTGTAAATTATTCTCGAAAGCTTCTATCATTAGCTCATTAACTGAAAGAGTAGTCAATTTATTATAATTATAATTATTGTTATTATTACATTATATTTTTTTAATTAATTTTTTTTACATAGATGTAACTTGTGGGCGGCAAACTTCTTAATCCATCCTCAATTGGTTGGTATGAACTCAAATTTTTGAAGCTTATCTACTGGTTGCCAATGGAATGGCTTTGAACTGTATTTTATTTTTCCAATTCCCATTCTGTAGTTGTGTCTATGAAGTAGTGGTTGATTGGGTCATCACTTTTGGAATATCAAGTGTCAGAAACATGAAATGGTGCATCTTAATTTAACTTCTGAGTTCAACTAGTAGATCGAAGCATTAAAATTTTTTCAGGAATTGATTAAATACTGAATAATATGGTCTGAATAGATAAATTCCTTGTAGGAAGCAAATTAATTAGCCGTCCATGATTTTTGCAGGAGCTGAAACAATACCCTACTTTGCGAGTTGAAGTTGGCAATGCTGCATTTGAATCATTGGAAAGAATGAGGGAAGAAAGCCGAAAAGCAACTCTTAAATTAGTTGATATGGAGTGCAGTTACCTTACAGTAGATTTTTTCCGTAAGCTACCTCAGGATGTTGAGAAAGGAGGAAATCCAACACTTTCTATATTTGACAGATACAATGATTCCTATCTCAGACGCATAGGTGAGCTATCATTTGTAAATGTCTCTGAAACTTCATATTTTTCTTGCAATGTATGTCCATTTGATTCATATTGATGTGTTATATCAGTTAAATGTATTATTGGATTTGAAATCTAATCTCCTATATGGTCATGTGGTCATTTCTTGTTCACATAATGAATCCTACTAAGCTACTTAAAGGCATTCCAAATTTTGTAAATATAATAGATGACTTTCAACTTATTGTTGTACACTACAGGAACAACAGTCCTGTCATATGTGAACATGGTATTGGCAAGCTTGCGCAACTCCATTCCAAAATCTATTGTTTACTGCCAAGTTCGTGAGGCAAAACGCTCCTTGCTTGATCATTTCTTCACCGAGCTGGGAAAGAAAGAGGTGAAATAATGTACTCATCAATTAGGTTGCATGAAGTAGTTGCTGTTAATTATTCAGTTTCCACTTTCGTACACATTTAAACAGATTAAGAGTAATTTGAATTTGCTCATAATTTTCTGGGCTAGTGAACTTTCTTGCTGATTTTACCCACTAGTGTGTTTACCCACATAGTGGATTAATTATCATAATACGAGTGACATTTAGGGAGTACTTATTTAGTGCTGCAATAACATTACGAGTTAAATCAAGGGAATTTGGAAGAGCTCCACATTGATCCAAAATTTAAGAAGTCGCAGTATATCTACATTTGTCTGACTGAGGATGATCAAACCTGTGTGGAGCGCATATTGTGCATATTTATATCTGTGGAGGCAATTATTCTGCCACGGTTTACCTTACCTTAGCTATGTATCCAATGGAAACAATGTTAAATTGAAGAGCACCCGTTGATGAAAAAATTTGTTATTTTGATTTTGATATCGAATCCAGTTGACCATAGGTTCAAGCGAATGTGTGATATCTAATCCAGTTGACCATTGGATCAGGTGAATGTGTGTTTGCTTAACCTTCATGGCACTTTCAGATAGCAAAATAAATAGTTTACACGTTGTTTTGGTACTCGAATGAGAGAGGTTCAGCATGCATGTAACCCGAACGTATTTTAAAATATGAGTTATTGATTAATACTGATAAGGTGCATTTAGATTATGAACACGCAGGGATTCTTTTCATTCTATGGCTTGTCAAAACATTTTGATCACTGTGTGAATAATTTAAATGTAGACACAATCAAGAATTGCTGGTTACAAAACATCTGTTGGACGACCTAACCTTTTCTGAATGTTCGTACTTAATCGTACAGGCTAAGCAGTTGGGGAAAATGTTGGATGAAGACCCAGCAATTATGGAGCGTCGATCAGCCCTAGCCAAGAGACTAGAACTATATAGAAACGCCCAATCTGAGATCGACGCTGTAGCTTGGGCCAAGTAGAGGGCAGTCGGGGACTACTCATTTTGTATAATCTCCAAGCAATTCATTCATTCCGATTGAGAGGTGTGCCCCCATTTCATACACACTGCAACGTTCTTGTCTCTCTTTTTTGGCTTTTCCTTTGACATTAAATGCATTACGAGTTTGTTACACTTAGATCTATTGTTGTGATCCCTAAATCGTACCACCCAGTAGATAATTACTGATTTAGGTAATGTAAATTGTAAAATTTATGTAGCAGAAATGCCTATTTGATGCTCTATCACATTATGTACTTTGTGTTGCTCTTTTTTTTTCTAGTGAATTATATTTTTGTCCATTGTTAGTTCATGTCCAAGTCTAGTTATATTTGGGAACTCAATCTATATATTCGAGTCAGATGATGCTTCCTGCTAAACAGGGTGACAAAATAAAGAATTGAGAAACGCTTCATAAAGAATCAGTCATATTGGAAACACTATTTAAAAATCATAAATTCATGGGTTGACAGTTAGACAGCTTGTTGAAAGAATGCGAGCAGACAGATTTTGGATACTCCCGCACGTAACTTTTTGGATTTATTAAAAGATGCACTACGCATTAGTACTAACCATATGTAAATCGTTAGTTTATAAATTTTTTATTTTCATTTTAAATAAAAACATATTTTTTTGTTTTCTTAACTGTAAATTGTATTTAAATTTCTATTTGAATTTTAAATTTTACTATCAGTTTCCATATCAGAAAAAATAAATTGTTTTCACTTCTGCATATACACTTTTATTTATTTCAATTCTTTAATACATATGATTTATTTAATTATCTTCATTATTTTTAGATATAAAATATTCAAAATGAAATATTATTCTTTCTAAATTTAGTATCATTTAATTAAAATTTAGTATATTTTTTATTAAATTGAGTATGATTTTTTTTAAAACCTAGTTAATCAAGAATTGATTTTTTTTTTTTTCAAATTCAGTTGAGAATCGATCGGAGCGGTTTATAATTGCTTGAAGCTAAGGAGCTCCGATTAATTAGAAATTGATTGATAATTGATTAGTTGTATTTGTCATAAGAGAACATCATCTTTATTTTTTTAGATACAAAAAATTCAAAAGTAAATATAATTTTTCTTAAATTCAACACATTTAGGAGGAATTATATCTTATTTTGGGCTGTTTGTATCTAAAAAAATTGAGGGTAATTAGTTAGATTGGTAGTTGAAGCAAATAAAACTTTGCATATAGGAAGTTGAAATAAATTTTTTCTGACGCAGAGACTGAGGAGGGAATTGAGTTTGTATGCAAGGAGTTTAGGATAATTTTTTCTTTTCTTAAAAAAAAAAAACTTTTATACATTCTCTATTTTTTAATAAAATGATCTCGTTTTTATAAAAAAATAAATATAAAAATATAATATTTTTTATTTTCTTAAAAAATAAAATTAAAATATTTACAGAAAATGCAATCTCTAATTTTACTCAAATACTGTTTTTAGAAATTTATATTTTCTCATAAAATAAAAATGAGAACGAAAACAGACAAACTAAAGCAACTTATACGTTCCTTTTTTCTGCTTGGCTATGTTTCTCTTTTTACTTGGTCTTGATATATTTTTATATTATGACCACGTTGGGTCTCATATAGCGATATCAAACATAACAAGCAAACAAAATAAAAGAAAATTTATTTTTTCAAAATCTTTGGACCACCATTAGGAAAGTCGAAATAAGAGTATCAAAATATCTACGTTGAGCCCGATATATTCATATCATGCTAAACGTGGATAATTCTTTTAATAATATTTTAATATATCGAGAAATCGAAATAAGTAAATATCTACGTTGAGCCCGATATATTCATATCATGCCAAACGTGGGATAATTCTTTTAATAATATTTTAATATATCGGAGAAATCGAAATAAGTAATGAATATATCAAGCATGACCCTGACGTGGGCCAATTCTTTCAATAATATTTTAATAACTTGGAGAAACCAAAATAAACTATGGAGGGCATGTTGGACTCTTTACCGCCTCAGAAATTCATAAGATTTAAAATGGATCTAATCAGACATGTTTAGGTTTATTATGTTGGTTTTTTTGGCTTGTATCTCCTTGGTATTTGACATAGTCGATTTACGACCATCGGATCTTCCAGGAGGATTACTTTTGGAAGAAGTAAACTGATTGGTTTACGTCGAGGCTAGTGTTCGACACTATCTCCGTAAAACGATATTGCTCCGCTACTGGTGCTCACGGATAGCAGCAATTCGTTTCCAAGATATAACGACGTCGTCTCAGAATAGTAGCACTTTAAATTCCGAGACCGGCGAACCTTTCCGTAAGCTTTTTGGACTCTCGATGCAGAAGATGGATTAGTGCAAATGCTTTTAGATTGCAATGCTTGAATGAATGAAATGATCAAGTGGAGGGATCTATTTATATTGAGTGAAGAGGTAAGTACCCTTTGGTTTGGACAGATCTGGACCGTTAATAACGAAAGGGTATAACCCTTTAAAGGTCTTTTAATCTCATCCCTTGATCTGAAGAGTTATAACTCTTCAGATCCCATCTTGATCTCAGCCGTCAGATTAGAACATTTAATCCGACGCCTCAGATCCATCCTCCCTCTTCACAGTCAGATTCGAATCTGACGCTCCAGATCGCACCTGCCTGCGATCTGTCCAGATCTTTGATCCGACGCTCCAGATCGCACCTTCCTGCGATCTGTCCAGATCTTTGATCCGACGACCACCATCTGTTCGCCCAATCCAGTCATCGTTCTCTACACAGTCACGTGCCACATAGGCACTGCCTCGTCACCGACATGCCACGTGGCGCCACCTGATCATGACACCTCATCGCCACGTGACGATGCGTACGTTCGAAGTGCAAAGTGCGCCAACAAAGCGCCCATTGCGCGCGTGCGCGCGTGGCGGGTGGCGGGCTCACCTGCTCGCCCAAGGGTAGAGACCTCCTGTGCTTTTGTATTAACAACATTAGCACAAGAACACATATAAGGAAACACTGGCTCTCGCCGGTTAGCAATGTGGGACTAAAAGCCTCATCTTTTTCTTAATGTTCATTTGAGCGTATCTTGAACAATTAATTTCTCATTCACCCTTAATCAGTTTTGAGCAAATAAATAGTCCAGATTTATCTACGCGAAACGTAGATTTCAATTTTGAAGTCAAACTTGAATTTCAACGATCGATGGCATCAAAATTTTGCTTTGCAAAATCGTATCCAACAATCCCCCACATGAATGGAAATTAATGCATGTATTGCATGTATGCATGCTGACACTTTACAAGAGTCCAATCGATAAGTCAATGCATCGGGAAAGGTAGCTTGTGGCTTTGAACCTTCTGTAGTGGAATGCTATCGAGCATACTAGGCCGCGCAGTGAACGTGATGTCTTGAACTGTTCAGCTGTTGGTGTATACTAAGACAATAACACCCACACAGCGACTTATCTCACCCATTTTTGGTTCTCATGGTTGGTTCCGTTTCGGCCATGGGCACCATCTTGGATTCATGAGTGTTTCATTGAAGTGGTCTATCTTCACACTCACATAGGTGACATTTCTATCAAGAGTATCCTACCATACTCCACCTTAAAGGTATAGAAGTCATTAAAAGCATAAGCTTATCCTCACTACATGTGGGAGGACAACACCAAATCATCCTAGGATTGGGATAGTAGAGATAATTATTTCTCTTGTGCTGTTACACAACTTCTGTAACATCGTTGTCCCATTGAACCAAGATCTTGGGATCTTTAGTCAATAAGGTTGGGTTACCGTTACAGTCGTTTTTAGTTATAGATTTTCAATCTCATTCCTCTTGAAGAGCAGTATACTTGATCTCGATTTAGCCCCTTCGTTAGGGGATCTACCAAATTATCCTTAGATTTGACATAATCAATTGCAATCACTCCGTTCGAGATTAACTGCCTAATGGTATTATGTCGACGGCGTATATGTCGTGACTTACCATTATACATACTACTCCGTGCCCTTCCAATTGTCGATTGACTATCACAGTGGATAAGTACGGCGGGCATAGGTTTTGTCCAGCTCGGAATATCTTCCAAGAAATTTCGCAGTCATTCAGCTTCTTCAGCTGCTTTGTCAAGTGCTATAAACTCAGATTCCATTGTTGACCAAGCTATGCATGTCTGCTTAGTGGATTTCCAAGATACTGCTCCCCCACCGATCGTGAATACATATCCACTAGTGGATTTGGAGTCTTTTGTATCGGAGATCCAATTAGCATCACAATATCCCTCCAAGACTGCGGGATACCTTCTGTAATGTAATCCGTAGTTCATAGTATATTTTAAATATCTAAGAACTCGCATTAGTGCTTTCCAATGGGTGTCGTTTGGATTGTTCGTAAAATGACTCAGTTTGTTGACCACACAGGCAATATCCGGACGAGTACAGTTTGTGAGATACATCAAATTGTCAATTATCCGGGAATATTCCAATTGCGATATGGGTTCACCATGGTTTTTCGCTAAGTATTGACTTAGATCCATAGGTGTTTTTACAGTAGAGAGATCGTATGCATTGAATCTTTTCAATACTAAGTCTACATAATGGGATTGTGTTAAAACTATCCCATCGGACATCCTGAGAATTTTAATTCCCAATATGACATCTGCTAGACCCATATCTTTCATGTTGAAACTATTGGTCAACATTTTCTTAGTACTCATGATGATAGCAGCTATTCATTTCTAAGATATTGCTCCACTACTGGTGCTTACGGATAGCAGCTATTCATTTCTAAGATACAACGATGTCATCTCGGAATAGTAGCACTTCAAATTTCGAGACTGGCGAACCTTTCCGTAGGCTTTTTGGACCTCGATGCAGAAGATGGATGAGTGCGAATGCTTTTAGATTGCAATGCTTGAATGAATGAAATGATCAAGTGGAGGGATCTATTTATATTGAGTGAAGAGGTAAGTACCCTTTGGTTCGGACAGATCTGGACCGTTCATAACGAAAGAGTATAACCCTTTAAAGGTCTTTTAATCTCGTGTCTTGATCTGAAGAGTTATAACTCTCCAGATCCCATCTTGATCTCAGCCGCCAGATTAGAACATTTAATCCAACGCCTTAGATCCATCCTCCCTCTTCGCAGTCAGATTCGAATCTGACGCTCCAGATTGTACCTTCCTGCCATCTGTCCAAATCTTTGATCCGACGCTCCAGATCGCACCTTCCTACAATCTATCCAGATCTTTGATCTGACGGCCACCATTTGTTCGCCCAATCCAGTCATCGTTCTCTACACAGTCACGTGCCACATAGGCACTGCCTCGTCACTGCCATGCCACGTGGCCCCACCTGATTACGACACGTCACACCGACCTGCCACTTGGCATCACCTGATCACGACACATCATCGCCACGTGGAGCATAAATTAAAGCTCCTCAATGCTCCTCGCAATGATGCGTATATGCAAAGTGCAAAGTGTGCCAACAAAGTGCCCATTACGCGCGTGCGCGTGGTGGGTGGCGGGCTCGCAGGTGTGAGCACCTGCTCGCCCAAGGGTAGAGATGTCCTGTGCTTTTGTATTATTAACATTGGCACAGGAATACATATAAGGAAATACTGGCTGTCGCCGGTTAGCAATGTGGGGCTAAAGCCCCATCTTTGTCCTTAATGTTCATTTGAGCATATCTTGAACAATTAATTTCTCATTCACCCTTAATCGGTTTTGACCAAATAAATAGTCTAGATTTATCTACGCGAAATGTAGATTTCGATTTTGAAGTCAAACATGACTTTCAACGATCGATGGTATCAAAATTTTGCTTTGCAAAATCGTATCCAACATTTCTGACTTTGGTTCTTTTATCATCATGCAACTTGTTTTTCATCACTCATTTTATCCAACTTGTTTTTCTTGGTTCATTTAATATCAATGAGGATACTTTCTTGCAAGTCTGGTAGCTTGGATTTTTTATTTTTTATTTTTTGGGAGGGGGGGTGTATGGTATCAAATAATCATTTACCATATCATCTCCCAACCGATTTCGATGTGAGATTTTAATTATTTTCATTGCAAAAGACTCTCCCTATGGTTGCAGTTGCAACAGGTAATAGTAATGCTAATTTCATACCAAAGGATAAACTCGATGTTTTTTCAATTGAACAATCCTTTTGGCAAGCTGGCTAATCCTCACAACCTTAGAAAATAACTAGGTAAATCATATTTTCTCCACATTGTGATGTTGAACTGATATGTCTTTGTATAAACATTTAATATGAGAATCTCCTATTTCAACAGTTCACTCTTGCATTTGCTATATTGCTTCCTAGTACCCGATAGCTGGTAGATCCCATTGAAAACAGATACAAGGATAATGAAGCTAGAGCTCAAGCTACAAGAGAACTTTTGAAGTGCATTGTTGACTATAGAATGACTATATCTTCGTCATCAACCTCTGAACGAGATGCTGTAAGTTTTAAAATTTTCAGGTTTTAGGCCTTATATAGCTCCACTTTCACATTGCACCCAGAGATTAATAGTCTTTTGTTTAGGTCAAGAACGAATGTATTAAAGCTGAGCAGTGGCTGCAGGAGATGTCTCAACAACAGGATTCCTTACCTAAGAACACAGAACCAGTATTATGGTCGTATGAAATTTTGAAGAGGAGGGAAGCCATGGCTAATCCTCACAACCTTGCAGGAGGTGTTGAACACCCCATGGTTCAGGGACTTGTTGAAGCCCCTAATATTCCAAGCTGCAACCTCTATTGATCCCTTGCTCGGGCTGCTCGCACCCTGATTGCCTTGTATTCCAACGTCCCCAGGCTGCACCTTGCTTGGAAGATTCTCCTTCATCGAAAAGAGGCTCTTCGCTGGACAGTAGCCCCTCCCAAAAAGCTGATGCCGAATCCCCTCTAACTCTATATGCCCTTGCCGCATCATCCATTGCCTTTGCTGGAGCTTCACTTTGATGTCGATCACCCCCTGAATGCTTTGATAACTTTTAGCTCCTGGGCACATTTATAAGGCTCCTCTACTGCAACTGGGATGTGGCTATGAAGCACAATCGTCGTAGATTTCTACTCTTCTTGAGGTATTCCATTCATCTCTTGCTGTCAGTTTTGATCATGCCCCATAGGCCTCCATTGTTGCCTTGCATGGGTTCTTCTTCTTGTCCTCCCTCGACCCTTACTAATTGGGACCTCTCTCTCCTATTTTGTTCCATGCTCTAACCATGTTGTTGAGGCTCCGAACCTGCTCTATCACATGTTCCAGGATGCACACGTTGCTACCTTGGAGGCCTAGCTCCCCCTCCGCAATCTTCCTTCCAATGCCCAAACCTTTTGCAATTTTCACAATAGTCTAACACCATTTCATACACAATTTTGTGGTCAAATTGAGCTCCGGTGGGCAGCATAATTGGTACCTCATAAACTCTTTCTCCTATGATCGGAACATCCACCATAAGCCGAGCATACTCCAACCGCTCCCTTGTACGCGTCAAGTTGTCTGTGTATAAAGGCTTCCCTACTTCCGAACAAACCATACTTAGAACCTTTTGTGACCAACAATCCACTGACAAACCATGTATTTGAACCCAAGCAGGAACAAAATGATAGTCCTCATCAAATAGAAAACATCTTGGCATGATCTTGAGAACATTGGAAATTGAAAGCAAAGTAAGGTCCCTTGTAACACTCTGTCCGATCTTGATTAGTGTCGAAACGATAATAATCCAACCACTTTTATGAATGAAGAATTTGTAGGCCACCTTCCATTGATTTGCTATCACTTTCACCCCATTTCTGCCAGGATGCTACCCCATGAAACAACCAACAAGACAAAAACTCACCGAATCCTCCATGGTGTCAATATCATTGTACTCAATACTTAGCCTTCCTCCCTTGGCCTCATATTGATGCAGCATCACAACATGCTGCAGTTTTCGATTGTCCTTGAACAAGTTCGCCCAAGTCCTCCCTTGCTTAGATAGATTTCCAAAACTAGCATCAACTCCATTCCCCTCAGCCCCTCTCCTTACCGCGTGAGCTTCTTCCACCTCTAGTGAGTTCTCTATCCTTTCTGGTGATGTTCCCTCCTCTCCTTGCCCCTGCCCATGATTGGTAGGCCCAAAACCTAGTTGTACCACGCCATGAACACCCACATCAGCAGCCAACTTAGAATGGACCTCCTGCTGCTCCACATCAGCAAATGAAGATTGTTACACATGCAAATGTGTACCAACTTCATTGGTTGCTTGGTCCAACTCATCACTTTACTTTGCCATATCCGTAGGAGCCTTTTGACTAGAATGTCTCCTTGCAATTTTCTTTTTCTTGACCATATTAGATGAAGATTACAACTGTACTTTGGAAAGGAAGTAGCCACACAAGTCACCCAATGAGAGTTCACCTCATTGATTGCCTTGCCACACTTCCCAAATGAGTGAATTGTCGCCCACCCTCCTCCAACCACATGGCACCTCCCTCAATGAGGGAGGTGCTGACCTGCCCTTGGTCGGAGAGGATGGCTGGCAACCTAAAGTTCGTCGGAAAAACCCAAATCTCGCCGGAAAGTTTCAAAACCACCAAAAAATGCTTGCTTTGTACAAGAAACCGTACAGAAGCAAATGCCGCCACAGATCTTCTTGTAAATATGACTTTCGAGTGGCCCATATCACGTGTGTTGTTCAAACAAGAAATAGACAAGTACCTCTTTGGCATATGTAATGTGGATATAATGAGCTTACCGTATATCTGAATTACATGCAAATCGACGACAACCTAAGTAGAAGTGCAGCGAGGGTAATTAGAAGGTGATAGTGGAGAACATTTGAGGGCTGGAATGAGGGGCCTGTGTCAGGGCATTCAGAGACTATTTTTTTCGTCAAGGAAGATGTTGGGAATTGCTTGGGGCAGGGAGAAGATGCTAAGCAGGTGAAATGCAAGGCTTGTGGACTGGTGGTGAGTTGTGGATATCAAAAAAGGAGTGGAAGGTCAATGTCATGTCAAGCGTGCCAAGAGTATCAAAGAGGGGTTGCGAATATGAAAGTGGCGTGTCGAAGTCTTGCATGGGTAGATGTTAAGGCCCATTTGGGTGGCTTCGGCTGGGAGCATGGGCGTGGGCCTACAGAATGGCATGTGGTGGTGATGAGAGTAGTTAGGGATGGCGAATATATTCACCGTATACAATCTATCTAGTCTGTAGCAAACAGCAACGGTGAAGACACATTAAATCCATTGATGGCTGGGGTTTTACCAAAAAACCTGTGAGGGTGCATACATCCACCATAGGTCTATCTAGTCTATAGTAACGACTATGGTAAAGATGAATCAAACCCATTGATTGGCTGGTCACTTGCCCAAAGTGAACTTCGGGTTCTGCAAGAATTGCAGATTGCTATTGGTTTTTCTGAATTTGGTCGTCGTTGGCTTTGGATGCGACTTGGTGCTCAGCGTGTGGATGGTGATTGAGACTCAGGTGGTATTATATGATGTTCTTCGAGGATGCTGATAGTCAAAACTTAGCTCTGAGATGTCTAAATTGCCTGGAAGCCTATTGGAAGGATGGAGTTTAACACTGGAGGAGCCATGCGAGCGTGCCTGACATTGAGAGATGCCTGGTAGTTCCTTTTTTTTTCATTTTGTGGCACACTCTCATGTAAAGTTGATAACGGTGTATATAGAGGGTTTAATCTTTCGACAATTTGGTTACAATTGTAAACCATGATAAGCTTTGTAATAACCCATTTTAGAAGGTCAGGTATAGCCCCCTTCTAAACATGGGGCTTTCTTTAAATGGTTATTGTGCATAAAAATTAAACATCAGTATTTCATTTGTCATTTGATTACACTGCACATTTGATTTTGGATGAGTGAATGTGAGCTATCCAAATGATACTGATTGGCATATCGCCTTTTTCCTGGATCATTCTGCTATTATTTTTTCCATTTTGAAACTAGATTTTGTTTCCATTCAGCTAACAATCACCCTAATCAAGTTGATACATCAAAAGTGGAAAGACTACCTAGAAGGCATGAATTGTTAATCATAGAGACAGTATATAATGGAACCACAAAAGAATGGCTGCTAGAAGCCCAAGAACAAGAAAAGTTGCTTGGTTATCAGGACAAACAAATGGAGCAAACAAAAGACAAAAAGCATGCACTGGAAGCTTATGTGTATGAAGTTCGGAACAAGGTAATGTCAGATTCAGTTGTTATATCTGTTTATCTGCATTGTGGTCAGAATGTTTAGACGACTTCCTTCTTTATTGGTGTAATCTTACTTATTAACACTTTTTGAGAGATATCGAAGTTTTGCTAGTGATTCTGAAAGGGAGGGATTTCTGCTAGTCTACAGCAAACTGAAGATTGGCTTTATGAGGATGGAAATGATGAAACCGAAAAGGTTTACACTAGTAAAATGGAGGAATTAAAGAAGGTAAATTTTTATTTGCTCAGCCACCAAACACCATTTCTTATATTGCATTAACTATAAGCTAGATTCAAATGCTCTTCCATCTTTTCATATACTTCTTAGAGGATTACTTTGTTTGTAGACCCAACCAAGTGAATCCACAGTTCGAAATCCATGGTTTGGTAGTCTAGAACTGTCGATTCAACGGTTCAAAAAATCTCAACTCATAACCTTAACGTTCAAACCTCCTTGCGGTTCATGGTTTGGATGGTTCGGGTCACGATTCATTGGTAGTTCGTGTTCATTGGTAGTTTGTGGTTATTATTTATATTTTAAGTTTTATAAAAAATAATTTATAGATTTAAAAATGTAAAACAAAAGACTGAACTTATTTCAGTCGACTACGTATTTTCCTTAGGGTATATAGGGGAATCAAAGCTTACTAGTTCGTTTACTTTTTTACCCTTATTACCTTTGGTAGTGTGTTGTTCACTCACTTTTAATTTTTGTTTCTGTAATGGTAATTTCTTCGGAAAAATCTTTTGTTTCGATCTCTAAAAATTGCATTTTGTGTATTCTTTTTGCGGCTGTTGTCCAATCGTCAAGGAGCGCTTGAGCTTCCAAAGAGTTAAAAGCCAAAGTAAATCGTCTTTTATCTAATATATCGACTTCAGATCTAAATATTTGTTTAACAACAATGGTCGACATCAGATAAGTTAGGATCTTCATTGCTATGATAGAAATGATAAGAAAATTTTAGATCTTGTACGATCACCATCATAAATCATTAAAATTGGCTTGCCATTTGTTGTTTCATTGAAATTAAAATCCTTGTGAACATTTCATTTGTTCTCATAATAAAAGTTGTCTGTGAGTTTTAACGTACTTCCATCACTACTTGTACTTTTTATTTCAATTGCATTATTACCTTCTGATCCTATTTTAAACTATAATCTTTGTAAATATCATATAAATTGATTCTAGTACTTTATACAACAAAAGCAGGATCATAATAGGAATCTTTAAATGGTATTAAAACATCATAATTGATCAATATAATCGATTCAATTGAGCAAATGACATAGGAATAGAATGGTTTGGTTTTACTTATGTGTGCATTCGACAATATTGTGTCAATCGAGTGTACATTGTCAAGTTGACTGATTATTGAGCCAGTGAGGAGTTAACTCAATTAAAGAAACAAAAGGTTATTGTTTTGCTCGTCTCTATTGGAGCAAAAGGTGATATCGCTCATCCCAAGTGGCTCGGTATCGCGGGTCCCACAACAAGATACAGGTAGGTCAATCACGGGGAATATTTTACCTAGCGCCACGACTCTTTGAATGGGGGAGGTCAGATACCCAACGAGTCATTTTGCACCTATTGGAAATTGACCCCAAAACCTATGGTTCTTGAGTTGCCTAGATATATTGTTATCACAAGAAAAATGATTAATCTGCTAAGCAGGTGACTCATTGTCTCTTAAATCAACTATTGAAATAGTTGAATGATTCATACAGAACAATTAGTTATTATAATAATTATTTCTAGAAGCTATTGTGGAGAAAAATTGACTCAAGTAATGGGTAAAGTGGTTACACGCTAGCGATTAGTCGATTGATGCTAAGTATTTGAACCAAAATCGATCAAATGATTCTAGGATCTAGAAGGAGCTCGAAGGGTTGGAACAAGCCTGTAAGTACAGGGTTGGTAGGCTACAAATGTGCATCAATTGACAATATTGTTATGCTTCCCAATTCAAGCTCTTTTCTCTCATTGTACTTTCTTTATACTTAGCTTCTTGTAATCAAAGCTTTGCAAGAAATTTCTCCGCCTTCTGAAAGATTCCTAAGAGAAAATTAGCACCCCCACGGGCTGGATCGGATGGTAAGGCGCCTAGCCGTTTGCTTCGGGGTCACAGGTTCGAGGGTCGCCAGTTGCGCACGGGGATAAAACCCTGGTCTGCTGGCTTTAATTCCCTCGACCCCAGGTGCCTTACCACACCAGTGATAACCGTGGTTTACCTCCCTCTGGATTCCTATGGGGCTTGGGCCAGGGGGCCACTAAGGTGGCGGTTCCACCTAAGAGAAAATTAGCACCATTCGAGGAGTGATCTGATGAAAAGGCATTAGCTGTGGAGGAGTCTCGGAGTTTGCATTGATATCATTTTTCACTTCTTCAAATGTATTGTTTTGTTTTGTTTGTTTGACTGTTATCTTGTTTATACTTTGTGCTTTTTGTGAACTAATATCTATCCAAGATTAAGAAAAGATCATTCTCCATCGTTCCCCCACCCCACCCACCCACACCCACCCACCTAATCTTCCCTCTTCAATCCTTCATAACATTGCAGGAAAGCACATTAAAAATTCAAAAAGACAATTTGGTTACGCTAATGTACTGCCCACTACAGTGAAGACTTAACAGTAGATAGATATGGCTGCCTTGAGTTTGTTAAAGTATGATCTGGTTATGATCACATTATAAGTTGAAGGAAAATAGGCTACTAAGAATTGTATGACAAGGTAATCGTCCCTATCTGACAAGGTAATTGCCCCTAGGCTTGTATGACATTCTTTGCAAAACTAGGGATGATGTTGCTCTCCCCATGGAGGTCTATTATAGTGTGTCCTATCTTCATGGTGTCATAGTAAAGCATATTGTCCAAGATGCTTGTGTCAATGAGCAGTCTCTTCCCTAAGTAATTAGTTGTCTGATCAGGCATCATGGTGATGTGTTGTTTGACACTGTGTCCTCTTCCAAGAAAGTGAGGTTCTTTATTCGGGTGTCACATGCAAGGCAGGTTGGTCTTTTCTATGCAAAAACCTTGGCTTTCTTGCTTCTCAACCCACTTGTTGTCTGGCCCCTAATAATCAAATCAATCCATTTTTGCACGCACATCCAAACTACCTCTTCTTTCTTTGGCTCTTCTCTCTGTTTGAGAGACCTCACTTATATTGTCTTAGCTTTAGGACGTCATCCACCATGCTGTATCAGCTTGCTCTTGAGCCGAAGGTTTGCTTTCAAACATTCCAGCGTGGTCTCCCAGAGGCCTCTCATAAATTGAGTGCAAGAACTGAGATGGTTGTAAGGCAAACTTGAAGTCTGCTATCAACAACTCAAAATTTGAATTGTCTATTTGTCAGATCGCATCATGAATCTTCTCACAGACCTTGTCAAAATTTCATCAATGTCTCACTTAGAGACGTTAAGTTATTAACACTAGCACTCTGGGCTATTAGGTAGGTGATGGTGAAGTATACCTCAAAACTTGAAGCTAAAGATCTGTCCCACGGGCAGGCATGCACACAAACCACTTGTGAGCAACTCCAATAGTCAAACAACTTTCTCTATAAGACCGAAGAGGCTGAGTTCAATCCCCCATTAAATTCAGTGTTACCCACTGGGCCCTTCAGGTCAGAAACCCAAGCAACCTCAACCTCTATGCTTGTTGTCCTTTGAGATTCCATGCCCTGCTTAGTGTCTATCCGGTGCACCAATCTGTTAAAGTTTGGTCAATGAGCCATCAACCTTCAGCTGAACTACTGGATGAGCAGGTCGTTTGTAGGGTTGATCCAGAGGATTAGGCCAAGGAAGGTTGCTACCCGAGATTATCTCAAAGTGGTTTAGGGCCAAGCTAATATTGGTTTCATGGGTCATGTTGATGAGTCTTGATGGTTCCAAATTGGGCTCCCAACCTCCCAAGTTGGGTTTATAGCTCTTCTGGGAAAGCTGTCTCTCTCTTGCTCTTATGGAAAGACTTCTTTTCTGCTCCTAGGGGCTACTAAGTGCATTGAGATTTGTGTCCATGGATGTCACCATGTGTCCAGGTTATAACACCAGCTCTAAGTTGCTTGTCCCAATATGACATTTGCTAGACCATATCTTTCATGTCGAAACTATTGGTCAACATTTTCTTAGTACTCATGATGATATCATGATTACTTCCCATTATGAGCATATCGTCTACGTATAGACAGACGATTACATAACTCTCAGGTGTGCTTTTGACATAAATGCATTTGTCACATTCATTTATTCTGAATTCGATTTACAGCATTATTTTGTCAAAATTTTCGTGTCATTGCTTTGGCGCTTGTTTAAGTCCGTACAACGACTTAACAAGTCGACACACCTTTCCCTCAGTTCTAGGAGCTATGAACCCCTTGGGTTGCTCCATGTAGATTTCTTCTTCCAACTCACCATTTAAGAATGCAGTCTTAACATCCATTTGGTGTATTTCAAGGTCATACAATGTTGCAATGGCTATCAACACTCGTATGGACGTAATCCTTGTCACCGGTGAGTAGGTATCGAAGTAATCAAGGCCTTCCTGTTGCTTGTACCCTTTAGCTACAAGTCTGGTCTTATACTTGTCAACCGATCCATCAGCTTTATACTTGCGTTTTAGTATCCACTTACAACCTAATGGTTTAGTACCAGAAGGAAGGTCTACTAATTCCCAAGTATGGTTATTCATGATGGACTCGATTTCACTATTGACAGCTTCTTTCCACAATGGGGTGTCGGGACCAGAGAGAGCTTCGCTTAGTGTTCTTGGGTCCATTTCTGATATGAATGTCATGAAATCTGGCCCGAACGATTTCTCAACTCTAGCCCGTTTGCTCCGACGTGGCTCTTTGCTTTGATCGTCAATAGCCCTTTAATGACAACTAAGTTCTGGAGCATTATCTTTGTTAGAACTTCCGTTGTCATTATTTTGAACGTTTTCCTTCTTATTTGGGAACACGTCTTCAAAAAATATTGCATTCCGAGATTCTATGGTTGTACCTACATGAATATCAGGAATGTCTGACTTATGAACTATGAAGCGATATGCACTACTGTTTTGGGCATATCCGACAAATATTGCATCGAACGTTTTAGGTCCGATCTTAACTTGCTTTGGCTTAGGTACTTCGACCTTTACTAAGCACTCCCACACTTTCAAGTATTTGTACGATGACTTACGGTCTTTCCATAGTTCATATGGTGTTTTATCATTTTTCTTGTGAGAGATTTTGTTGAGAATGCGGTTTGCTGATAATATGGCTTCGCCCCACAAGTTCTGGGGTAAGCCTGAATTTATCAACAAGGCATTCATCATTTCCTTTAGTGTCCGATTTTTACGTTCGGCAACACCATTCAATTGAGGTGAGTAAGGTGCCGTTGTCTGATGGATAATTCCAAATTCTGAACAGAATTCATCAAACGATGCACCATATTCTCCACCTCTATCGCTACGAATTATTTTAATTCATTTTTCAAGTTGATTTTCAACTTCTGTTTTATAGGTTCTGAAAGCTTCTAGGGCTTCGTCTTTACTTCTTAAAAGAAAGACATAACAGAACCTCGTGCAGTCATCGATAAAAGTAATGAAGTACTTTTTACCTCTCTAGTTTGCACGAATTTCAAGTCACATAGATCACTATGTATTAATTCTAAAGGAGTCGTTGACCTTTCCACCGAATGAAAAGGTAGTCTCGTCATTTTCGCTTCCACGCACACTTCGCATTTGTGTGTTTCGTCAACATCGATGTTCGGTAATAAATTTAGTTTGACGAGACGTTTCAGAGTATTATTATTGACATGCCCAAGCCGATCATGCCATAAATTAAAACACTCAACAACATAGCTGGAAGCTTTTAATTTATTACCATCAAAATTACGGTGTACAGCCATTACAACCATCTTGAACAAATTTTGTTCTAAATACCCCTTTCCTACGAAGACACTGTTCTTCGTAAGCACAAAGTTCTTGGATTGAAACACTAGTTATAATCCGACTTTAAGAAGTGTTGATCCAGAAACTAAGTTCTTCCTGATGTCGGGAACATAGAGCACATCAATGAGAGTTAGCTCCTTCCCAGACGTCATTTTTAGAACAACTATCCGAGTCCAACAATTGAGGACGTCGTGGAGTTGCCCATATAGAGCTTTCTTCCACTTATAGGGGTGTACTTGGAGAACATCGCCTTGTCCGAACAGACGTGGCGGGTTGCTCTAGTATCGATCCACCACTGCTTCGGGTTGTCCACCAAGTTGGCTTCGAACACGACCGCAGTGAGATCCAGAGCGCTGAGATCTATGTCAGCGGAGGTTGCGACTTGGTTCGCAACATTCTTCTGGCTCTTGGTTGTCTTCTTCGGGCATCTGCAGTCTTTGGACATGTGTCCTGACTTTCCACAATTGTAGCACGTGCCCTTGAACCTTTTGCCTTGAGCCTTCTGGTTCGGTTGCTTCGGCTTCTTGGCTTTTGGTTCCGTCAGGTTGGACATCTCGTCGACTATCCGCTTTGTTTCTCTAGAGTCGGATAATTTTCGATTATCCTCCTCTATTCGCAGCCGCAGGATGAGGTCTTCAAGTCCCATCTCCTTCTGCTTTGCTTTAGGTAATTTTTGAAATCCTTCCATGACGGAGGGAGTTTCTCGATTACCGCAGCAACTTTGAATGACTTATTCAATGACATTCCTTTGGCGTCCAGATCATGCATTATCAGTTGCATGTCTTGGACTTGAGACGTGACGCTCTTAGAATCCAACATTTTGAAATCCAGAAACCGACCGACGATGAATTTCTTCAGTCCGGCGTTTTTGGTTTTGTATTTCTTCTACAGCGATTCCCACAGTGACTTGGTCGTCTCCATCATGCAATATACGTTATATAGCGCATTGTCCAGCGCATTAAGAACGTAATTGCGGCACAGGAAGTCTCCGTGTGACCACGCATCGCGAGCAGCCTGGCTCCCGGAATTATTTTCCATAGCGGCTGGCGGGTCTTCACACAGGAACCATACAAGGTTCAGCGTGGTCAGGTAGAACAGCATCTTCTGCTGCCAACTTTTGAAGTCGGCTCCGTTGAATTTCTCCGGCTTCTCGGCGTGAGGGACGACGGTTGGTACATTGAAGTTGGCTCCGTTGAATTTCTCCGGCTTCTCGGCGTGAGGGACGACGGTTGATACATCGTTGATTCTGGCCATATCAGTTTGCCGAATATCGTTTTACGGTTGTTGGTTTTTTTGGCTTATATCTCCTCGGTATTTGACTTAGTCGATTTACGACCGTCGGATCTTCCGGGAGGTTACTTTTGGAAGAAGCAAACTGATTGTTTACGTCGAGGCTAGTGTTCGACACTATCTCCGTAAAACGATATTGCTCCGCTGCTCACGGATAGCAGCAATTCGTTTCCAAGATACAACGACGTCGTCTCGGAATATTAGCACTTCAAATTCCGAGACCGACGAACCTTTCCGTAGGCTTTTTGGACTCTCGATGCAGAAGATGGATGAGTGCAAATGCTTTTAGATTGCAATGCTTGAATGAATAAAATGATCAAGTGGAGGGATCTATTTATATTGAGTGAAGAGGTAAGTACCCTTTGGTTCGGACAGATCTGGACCGTTCATAACGAAAGGGTATAACCCTTTAAAGGTCTTTTAATCTCGTCCCTTGATCGGAAGAGTTATAACTCTTCGGATCCCATCTTGATCTCAGCCGTCAGATTAGAACATTTAATCCGACGCTCCAGATCGCACCTTCCTGCGATCTGTCCAGATCTTTGATCTGACGACCACCATCTGTTCGCCCAATCCATTATCATTCTCTACACAGTCACGTGCCACATAGGCACTGCCTCGTCACCGACATGTCATGTGGCGCCACCTGATCACGACACGTCACATTGACATGCCACGTGGCGTCACCTGATCACGACACATCATCGCCACGTGGAGCATAAATTAAAGCTCCTCAATGCTCCTCGCGACGATGCGTACGTGCAAAGTGCGCCAACAAAGTGCCCATTGTGCGTGCGCGCGTGGGTGGCGAGCTCGCAGGTGCGAGCACCTGCTCGCCCAAGGGTAGAGACCTCCTGTGCTTTTGTATTAACAATATTAGCACAAGAACACATATAAGGAAACACTGGCTCTCGCCGGTTAGCAATGTGGGACTAAAAGCCCCATCTTTTTCCTTAATGTTCATTTGAGCGTATCTTGAACAATTAATTTCTCATTCACCCTTAATCGGTTTTGAGCAAATAAATAGTCCAGATTTATCTACGCGAAACGTAGATTTCGATTTTGAAGTCAAACTTGACTTTCAACGATTGATGGCATCAAAATTTTACTTTGCAAAATCGTATCCAACATATTATTGGATTTTGATCTAACCCACTAATCGATCTAGAAATTTTAAATTCTAATCTTTTCAGGTCCGTGAATTTCTGAAATGGTAAGGAGTTCAAATATATCTTCACTATTTTTTTCAACTTTCCTAGTGGTTGTCCAGAAGTTTTCAAAAAAATAAATCTCCTTTTATTTTTTTGTTATTTTCTCATTTGTTGCTCTTGATATCTTGCCCAACGTGATCATGATATATTTTATAAAAAAAAAAATTAATCAAGTTGGATAATGTTAAACCTGGGTTGAGCAGTCTGGGCCCATGAAAATTTTCTACCGGCTATAAAGGTAAATCGAGAAGTGTTCACGGTGGACCGTCCAAAAGTCCAACACCCACATTTGCGACCTCATTTGAAAGAAAAAATTTCTATAAATTCGCTGGAGCTAAAGATCAAATCGCGGATGTTTAGGATATAATTAGTCATTCTTCCGCTACACTATAATTTCGGGGGCCCTGATATATTATATCAAAAAATTGTTGGACCAGGTAGCAGACGAACCTGGGTGCCGGCCCGGCTCCACGAAGTTTTCCATCGGTCACCAGGGTAAAACGGAAAGCGCTCGCAGTGGGCGGTCGAGAAGCCCGTCCCAGGGTTCACGTCCCATTTGGAGGAAAAATTCCTACAAAATATGTTGTAGCTAGGGATCGAACCGTGAATATCTGGGATAGTGACTAGTCGTTCTATCACTGTATCATAGCCCGGGGGCCCTGATATATTTTATCATGCTGGCAAAAGGCGATTCGCTTGCCCTCACGCCTCCGCCAATCCGTTTCAGGATTAACACGGAGGAGGTAATTCACGGGGGCTACTAGCCCGGATGTTGTGGTTAGTGTGTGGAAGTCTGTAATTTTATCAGGACCTAGCAGAAGAGGAGAGAGATAGAAATTTGTTTTCACGTGGGTGGATGCAAAAAGGTGGAACCGCCACCTTAGCGGCCCCTGGTCCCGACCCCACAAGTGTTCTGAGGCGGTAAATCACGGTTTTACTGGTGAGGTAATGTACCTGGGGTCGAGAGGATTTAAGCCAGCAGATCAGGTTTTTACCCCGTGTACGACTGGTGACTCTCGAACTTGAGATCTTCGATACGAACAGCTAGACGCCTTAAGAGAGGGAGGGGAGAGAGAGGGAAAAAAATTATGAGGTTAAAAAAAAAGATAGGATGAAAAGTTTTGATTAATTTTGTGCTCTTTGGTAATTATCAAAATGCGATACATCTTCTGATTACTTCCTAAAGTTAGGTGCGTCTTTAATAAATTTCGGAATTTTATTTTAATATATTATAATATTTTTAAAATATATATCTAACGCTAACATAAAACTACTGAGAAAATAAAACTTTGTGACAAGATTTTGATTGCTTGGAAAGCCTTTTGGCCCATTACCGGCCCATGTATTTAATTCGTTCGAATGTAGTTGGCCCACTCGAGGCGATCTCAATCAACCATCTACCAAGTGACGCAAGCAATCCCAAAACCCTCGTCTTAAATTCTCCGATGCCATCGCTCATTTTGATCCCTTGAGACCTCGAGCCGGAGAACTGGACGGAGTAATGGCGCTCTCGAAGACCGTCTCCTTCTCCTGCCGCCTCAAACCCTATTCCTTCCCTTCCTACTTTGCCTCGGCCTCTCGCCTCCGCTTCTTCTCCTTTGCCACGGCGGAGGATGCAGCAGCCGAGCGCCGCCGCCGCAAGCGTCGCCTGCGGATCGAGCCGCCGCTCTCCTCACTCCGCAACCAGCGTCAGCCCCCGTCCTCCGCTCCTCCCCGAGGCCCCAGGACCGCGCCCAACCCCAACGCCCCCAAGCTGCCGGAGCCCGTTTCCGCGCTCGTCGCCAAACGTCTCGACCTCCACAACCGCATCCTCAAGCTCGTCCGCGAGAACGACCTCGACGAGGCCGCGCTCTTCACCCGCCACTCCATCTACTCCAACTGCCGCCCCACCATCTTCACCGTCAACGCGGTCCTCAACGCCCTCGTCCGCCAGTGCCGCTATGCCGATTTCCTCTCCCTCCACCGGTTCATCACCCAGGCCAGCGTCGCCCCCAACATCATCACCGTAAATCTCCTCCTCCAGGCCTACTGCGACTGCCGCAAGACTGACATCGCCCTTGAGCACTTCCGGCTTCTCCTCAAGGATGACGCCCCCTTTCCTCCCTCTGCCACCACGTATCGAATCCTCGCCAAGGGTCTTGTCGACAATGGCAAGATTGAGCAAGCGGTTGAGCTCAAAGACGACATGCTCGCCAAGGCCTTTGTTCCCGCGGACCCCGTTGTCTACAACCACATCATGCAGGGCTTCCTCAAAAAGGGGGACCCCGACACAGTTGTCTCCCTCTTCGAGGAGCTGCAGGAGAAGCTCGGCGGTGGCAAGGTCCTTGATGGAATCGTCTATGGAAACCTCATGAAAGGTTACTTTGGAAAGGGGCTGGAGGAGCAGGCAATGGAGATATACCGGGACGTCCTTGGTGAAGGCTCAAAGGTTCGGCTTGAGGCAGTGAGCTACAATTTGGTGCTGGATGCACTTGGAAGAAACGGGAAGCTTGACGAGGCCCTCAACCTGTTCGATAGAATGCTGAAGGAGCACAATCCACCGAGGAGGATCACAGTCAATTTGGGCACCTTCAATGTGATGGTTGATGCTTATTGCATAGCCGGAAGGTTTCAAGATGCGATCACAGTGTTTGGGCAAATGGGTGAGCAGAAATGTGTCCCAGATACACTGTCTTACAACAATTTGATCGATCAGCTGGGAAGCAACAAGTTTGTTGCTGAGGCAGAGTTGTTATACAAAGAAATGAGTGAGCGTGGGATCAATCCGGACGAATACACCTATGTGTTACTGGTGGAAGCATGTTTTGGGGTGGATAGGGTGGACGACGCCACTGGGTACTTCCAAAAGATGGTGGAGTTGGGGCTAAGGCCAAATGCCACTGCATACAATAAAGTCATCAGTGGCTTGGTGAATGTGGCACATCTTGATGAGGCCAAGAAGTTCTTCGACCAGATGTTAGAGAAGGAGGTCAAGCCTAATGTTTCTAGCTATGAACTATTACTGAAAGGGTTCATTGATTCTGGGCGATTAGATGATGGGCTGAAGACACTCAAGGATTTGCTGCTCGATGATGGAGTCACACTGGGTGAAGAAATGAAGGGGCTTGTGGAGGAAGCCTTAAAGAAAGAAGGGAGAGAGGAGGAGATGGGAAAACTTTTGGAGGACGTCGAAAGGGAGAAGGCGGAACGGTTGGCACGGGAAGCAGAAGAGAAAGCAAGAGCTGAGGCTCTTGCCAGGGAGGAAGAAGAGAAGAAGAAGAAGGAGGCTGCCGAGAAAGAAGCAGCTGCAGCTAAAGCTAGTGCTGCAGCTATCGAAGCCATACTGGGCCGAAAAAAGGATGACCAAGCCAGTGAATCATCTGCAGATTCTAAGACTGCCGATGCAGTGATTGAAGGGGAAATTCTCCCTGGTGCAAGACAAGATGGTGGCTTGAATGAGGAAGAGAAGCTAAGAGCTGCACATGATTCCCAACAAGCCCTTTGAGGATTCACAGCAAGCAAGTTCTGCTTACATGGTATGAACACCTTTCTCCATTCCATATTTGACAACTGCTATTTTACCATGCTCCATTTATCAAGTGTGCTGCAAGTAATTCCAAGGTAACTGCTAAGACCTTCATATTCTTGCAGATAAATTATTTGGCATGCCTCTTACAGTCTAGTTTTTATGTTTTAGCATTCTGCTTTGTCATTGTATTATGCTTTATATCAATAGAAGAAAATGGTGGGTGAGAGTTGGTGACATTTGGCTTCTATCTGCTTTCTTATTGTAGTGACTATTTCATTCCAAGGTCTATTTCTCCATTTGGGTTAATATTAAGCTTGTCATTGTTACACCTAGCTTTATACTCCAAAATAACTAGTAAAGAAATGCTAGCGTATAATAAGACATTCGTTTACCTGCCTATAATTTTTGGAGTTGCTTTGATCAAAATAGCTCCACCTTCAACTAAAGTAGCATATTTTGGAGTATTTAGGTCAAAATAACTCGATAGTTTATATTCAATAGGCTTGTGACTTTAAATGGGTCATCTTAGACAAGTCTGATATCTAAACTAGCCTATTTTTTTAAAAATAAAACAATTAAAGCTTTTAGATTTTTTTTTAAATACAAATATATTTTTAAATTTTTTAATCAAAAATTATTTCAAATTTTCTTTTTAAAAATAATTTTAAATACTATAAATTACTGAACGATGTAATTAAAGTTTCGAAATATCCAAATCCTATCCAAATCTCGTAGAAAAGTTTGTAAATGTCTACTCGATTTTTGACTTGTCCTTCGTCCACATCACGTTCTCTTGAATATAATCATACCATATTAAGAGTAATATTTTTTTTTTTCAACTCAGATCGATTGCTTACTATAACACTATTGATTGGGAAAGCTGTTCATCGTCACATAAGTGCCCTGAATTGATTGCTATTGTAACACAATGTTTAGGAAACGTCGCCTCCTACTCTAGTATTCTCTCCGACCATCCTTTCTTCCGTAAACCTTAACTCGGTCTAGAAGTATAGCTCTAAGTTCAAGTTAGTCTCCTCTCGATTTTTTGGCGACATCGTTCAACGCTTCTTCATCTCCTTTGTGACCACTTAGGAGTTAGGATTCCAATTATGTATTCTCGATCTTTGATGCGAGAAAACGTAAAAGTGGTTTAGATCATAATTTATTTTTTAATTTAATTTTTTTTTCCTGATTCAGACGTGCACGTGACATGGACTAGAGAGCAATCGAATACGTTATTTGATTACAAACTTACTAATTTGGATATTTCAAAATTTCAATTTCAAATACGTGGTTCAGTAATTTCTCATTTTAAATATATGATTCGGGCTCAATTTGGATGAGTGTCAAACTTGACATCGCTCAAGACTGAGCTGTATTTGGCTTTGCCTCGGGCTCAACATCCCTTGAGACCGAGCTGCGTTTGTTTTCACTGACAAACTGAGCTGCTCCTACCTAGCCTGACTTGCAGACTAAGCCAAGTTCAATCCAAAGCGGACCATACTGTGTCCAACCAACATGGCTCAGGTTGAGCCAAAGCTGAGGCAAATCGCCCAGCCCAATTTTAACACCTAACGTTATGAGCAAGGAAGGCCATTAATACCCCAGAAAATGCTAATATACTGATCAAATTCATTTCGAGTTTATAAATTTTAAAGTGTTTCTCAATTCATTCTCAACTCTATTCTCTTTCAATTGCCCACCGAAGTTTCAAGATTTCCCAACCTGTAGAGAAGACATTTAAAAGAGGCAAAATAAAAGATTTCTCGCAGTGAATGGGCATATAAACCTGTGTGTCCAACATAAAATCAAACAATCTTGAAGAAATTGCTGTTGCAGACTCATAGATCAGTTTTCTTTGATCTTACTGCACTTGAACCTTTTGTCAATTTTGTCCACAAGTTCTTCGCATGTTCACATATGTTGCTCAAATGCCTTTTCATTACTGTCCTTGTTTCAGCAATCCCTTGCAAAATCTTCTGTTTATAGTCCAGCTTAGGATGATCTTTACCCTTCAGAATATTACCCTGAACATCAATAACAAAAACAGAAAAATCATGAAGAATTCAAGATTCATGATAGAGGTGGGAAACTATTGGCGAAAATTGTAAGTAACCATTTTTTTAGGAAAGTCATGGTCTTCATCTTCATCGCTATCGCCATCCTCTTCATCACCTAATTTGCCGCTCATCAAATCTTCCCGCGAGTACATTTTCATTCCTGGTGCCCCTGGCATTCCCTGTTTTTATGACAGGTAAAGATATTATATAGATTGCAAGGCGCAAATGGGAAACTCAAACCAGACTGCAAAATACCTCCATGGATCTCAGAAGTTTATCCATGTCAGCTTCTTTAGTGGGCTTGACAACAAAAGGCTCTCCAGAAACCCTATCCTGCAGATCCAAGGGGCGACCAGAATGATACATATATGCACTAACAACAACATGATTGTAATGCTATGCTACACTGATTGTACAAGTTGTTCAAGAAGTGTAACCGAGAATTTACAAATAACATAAAAGATAAAAGCTAGTTTCAATAGGAATGGATGATCATGGTGCATATCAAAAGTGATACCGAGAAACTACAATTTGTAAATTCAAGTCATTGACTTGACTTCTGTAAAACAGCAAGGATTATGATGAATGTTCAACCAAGGCTCGCCATGCTCCATGGCTTTCACAAGTGGGACTTATTGCATCGGTTTAGCAACATGCAAACCCAAATTTACTTCAGTTTTTTCATATAGATAAACAGGTTCAGTATAGTTGTTAAAATATCGTGTAGTGATGGAAGAACCATTACTTAGTTTCCAGTTTCGACTGTCATTAAGTATTAATAGTGGTGCAAATGCCTTGTGGCAAAAGACTAAAAATGTGGCAAAGAAACAATTAATGATGGATAAGAAACATTAGACAGCAATTAGCAACTATTTGTTACTTGTCATGTTTTCATATCATTAAGCATTTCAAGTATCATTCTTAAGTAAAGTAGGCGATTGGATGTTACACCTAAAAGGAACACAGTTCTCCTTCCTGGAAGAAAAAGAGAGAGACAAAGGACAGTTTTGTTCGTGTAAGAAATGAGCTAAATCTGTTATTTAAACTGTAACAACTTCAGAGAGTCGACTAAATTACCACAGGAAGAGGCAATGGCTTGACAGAGCATGCTTTCGAGAGGTCCTTGCAAAGAAAATTAACTAACTCATCAACTGAAGGCCTTGTGCTATACACAAATTCTGCAACATCAGTATCTGAGTAACCCATAATCTGCGAACAAAAATTTCATGCAGGTTATGAAAATGGTTCGGCATATTACGTTACATATCACGAATTAAAAGTAATAAACAATATAAAAAAATTAAAGTTCTCTTTGCCCCACATTGGTAGTGACCTTAAGTGTCCTCATAGTAAAAGAACCAACAAATTCTTGCTATATGAACAACTTCAGACAGTCCGCCCAAATTTGTTTCAAAGTACACACAAGATTCATTGCCGAGTAAGTAGTCCTATCCATGACTCAGAAAATTGGATTCTGTATCTCACAGAAAAACATTCTCAAGTTGGAAGGTATGGAAATAATATAACAATGAGTTTCTTATCCATGATCATTTGGCAGCCTGTTCAGCAGTTTAATGATAAATCAAGAGAGTGGTAAAAAACACAAGTACTAAGATGGCATCCAATGTAAATTAAAATTAATTTCCAATAAGCAAAGTTACTATTGGTTTTTTCAGAATAGATGAATGGTAATTTAATTAGACAGCTAACGACCTACGTGCTAAAAGAAATTGGAACTATGCAATAACTATGAATTTGCACATAAAGGCAATCATTTAAAGTTCATATGTGTCAAAAGATGACTCGCTCATCCTAAACACCCCTCCCCGCTGACCCCACAGCGAGATGAAGGGGGTCAATCAGGGTGACCGAGCGGCCTCTCTAGGTGGGAGAAATTTTATTCCCTAAGGGATTGTTTCCTTGGGGATTCGATTTTGCTCTCATGTGGCAATCTACCAAGTACCAACTCGGTTATGTCTGTGGGGGCAAATCTTCATAAAATATAGGATCTGTGAACATCAGCTAGAGAATAAATGTCTGTATTTTGAGGGATTTAAGAAATGCTGGTCCTGTTAGAACCTGTTCATCTTAGTCAAGGCATCTCTCTTTGCCATAAGTGAGAGTATAACATAATAAGTAACTTTGATATCATCATTAGTAGAGATTCTTTAACGACAACTACTTGCACAAAATTGTCCTCAATAAAATTAAACATAAAAAAACATCTTAAATGTCTTTTTAATTTATATAACAGTTAGTGGGAACAATTTAGGCACACATCTTAGAATATGGTTGAAATTTCAAATTAATTTATAGTTATGCATGAATATAGAATAAAAATGCAGAGAAATTGGTCAGTCAATGAAGCCAACATATAGAATCCAAAATCACATAATAAACTTGAATAATTTCAGTATTACCTAAACAGAGAGGGAATTAGCAATTACAAACTCTTTATGCAGAGACCCAACTTAAAAAAGGGGAATAAAATGCAAGTCCAGTGATGACAAGTTAATAAAACAACTACACTCAACGTTGTTCTATGCCTATATCAAAGGAAACAACATTTATATTCCATGGCATGTAAGGTACCTCTTGACAAGCCCGTTCAATGGTTTTGCATTCTGAGTTACATAATCCTTCAACACCTTGCTCAACCAACTGGAAAATGCAAAATTTAACAGGATAAGTATGGTACAAGTACAATTGTAAAGGTTGCAACCTAGGAAAGAATATCTTTAGCCAAAATCTGTATACATGAAAGCAGCGAACGTTGCAAAGAAATGAAATGACATGGGGAGGCAAGAAGAGTTTGTTATATTTGAGAGGTGTCCTAAAGGCAATTGCCTTAAACATTATCTTATTTATTTGATAAATAAAATTCACTATTTGAGTGTGCATTCTATATGTATGTGATTTGATCTTAAACTCAATTAATGAAGTCTACAATATAAAGCATACCATGAGAGATATTGTGATTGGATTATAATGTGGATATCTCATTATGTGTAATTATGTACGTATTGAAATCTTCCCTAGTCAATGAATTCATGAGACTAGACATCGTCAATTCTGTGAGACAAGCATATGTATATTTCTTGATTTATCCAAGCAGCTGAACCTTGGTGGCTGGAAACATAGAAATGTTGAGAGTTAACATGTGGATGTTAGTTAAGAATAACTAGTTCATCGAATGTGACATGCTATGAGACTTCATGTGATTCTTTACATATTAATGAAGATCTCATTGCAACTCAAGTACAAGTTTCCTTAGATTTGAGATATTCAAGTGATCTTAGTCATGAAGGCTTATACTTTGACATCTTGACAGAATCTCTCCTAGGAGGTGTAGTTCTGAGATGATTGGGTATAAGTTAATATGCCGAAGGTGTTTGCATAACCCATAGAGGATTTACCGCTCCTTTTATAAGGAGACGTATATTCTATGACCTCTTATTAGAAGTATTACTCATAAGTCTTTGACTAAAACAAACATGTCAAGAGGATGAATCTTCTTGGACATATGTTTTTGAGTAATTTGAATCGACAAGGAACTACATCTTGGACTAGGTATGACGTAGTCAGCTTAGTGGAGACTGACACATAGACCAAAAGACACTGATAACTTTAGTTGCCTATGATTTTTTGATAAATTAGGGGGTTATGATGTATTATTAGGTGTCACTCATAATCTATTCATAATTAATGGTTAATTATGAATGACTAACATAACCGAAAACCTATTGGGTCACATGCACTACAAGTATTTTTAAAAGCATAAAAACAAATTAGAGAATAAGATTCACAAAGAAAGAGACATTTAAGTCTGGTTGAACCAAGAAGAAGGCAAATATGGAAAGTATTTTCCGCATCGAAAGTGTCTAAGGTCACGCCTCTTGTAAGTGAGTTGGGCCTACTCATGTGAGATTGGGTTTTTGTTCACACCTCTTGTAGGTGAGTTGGGCTACATATATGATATAGGCTTGGGCTTGTTCCTCAAGCCTTGATGAGGTATAAAAAGACCACTCCATAGAACAAGAGGGATAAGGATTTTATTTTTGTTCCTCCCCTTGTGTTATTGCCGCAACCCAACAACAACCCGCCCCTTCTTCTTCCGCCGCCCAAAGGTTGGCCGACTTCCTTCTTGTGTCTTCCAAAGGTTGGTTGGCTCCCCTTGTGAAGGCTTCGCCTTTGTGTTGCCGTCGGTTCCTCCTTGGTGTCGCGAGCCCCCTCTCTTCTCTTGTATTGTCTCTTTGATTTGGCTAGTACCAAGCATAGAAGTAACTTATGGCTTGCGAAGTCCTCTTGAAGAAATCTCGATGGAAATACTAATAGAGGCAAGTCTTGTGAGGCTTGCTAGGTGATTTCTTTTAATCTAAATGTCGTCGGAAAGGTATAACTTCTAAACAACCTTTTGATCTACGTATATGTCTTGCACATGTATGATCTTGTTTATTTGGATGCGCGAATTTTTTTTTAAGAAATTCATTTCGCTTCCCTTGCGTGTTTTATCAAAAACATATATATTTTTCACGAAATCCCCAACAGAGTTGAAACTAACAAATTATGTATTATGGTAAAAGAAAAAGAACACACTTTTTCCAATTAGGAAAGTAATGAAACCTTAGTTTCAAACACATTTCAGTTTGTTTATTCATTGTACAAGGCTATGAGGCAACAGGTTTCGAGGTAATGAGAATTCTACAATTTTGTTGAATCATTTAACTTATACAATAAGTCCTTTATGAGAAGAATATCTTTAAGGAAACCAATTCCATTAAACAAATTTTTTTCTACAGGTAGTCAATCCTTCTGGTCAAGTCCATGTCGTAATGGGGATTACAAAAGATCCAAATATGTGAGAAAATACAGTATACAGTACGAGAAAGAATTTAAACATCCCCAGGTAACAAAGAAGAAGAAACTCCCAGAGAACAGCCTTGCATGTGGTGAATTCATCAGCTCATATTGGTTATACGTCCCCCATAGAATACCGTAATTGTCCAATAAATGAACTACATCGAGATAAAATATAGAAAAAGCACCTAAATGACATGCGAATTCGCTGAGTTTCTCCACATACCTCCAATTTATCTCCTTTCTCAACAAGGTCAATCTGGAGAATCCAGTCCGCCTCTTCCTTCTTTAAATTACAGATATTCTCTGCTATTTCAATGATCTGGAACTCCGAAACCTAATTCAGCACCGAATTAATCGAGTCAGATCTGGGTTTTCCCCCGAAGTGAAAAAAAAAACAAAGAGAAAAACCTTTTTTGGCGAAATCTGAGCCTCCTTCTTCTTGACCTGCTGGATGATTTGGTAAGCGGCCTTCTCACAGACCTGGCACTTGATGAAGGGGATGTCGCCCTTTCGAGCGGCTGCAGGCGTCTTCTTCGAGGAAGCGAGGGAAAGGAGAACCGAAGAAGAGAGGAAGAGGATGAGAACAAGGAGAAGCGAGAGCGAAGAGACGAAAGGCGGCCGGAAGAGTCTCGCCATTGCTTGCTCGCCTTCTCCTCGGCGACTGACCTCCGATGGCTATTTGAGTTGCTGCGTTGACTCCTAATCGATGTTTCGAGAAGACAATAGGCTACCGGAAATGAAAATATCGAACTTTGGATGGGCGAAATGTTAAAATGCCGAATGAACATTGAACAGGTGGCCTTCCGAGTTAAACCGGGTTGAAATTTTATTTGAATATTTTCAGTATCTTTACATTTACTACCTATAGTATTTCAATATAGGGGATTTTACAAAGGGAATGCCGTTCTTTCCGATATTTTACAAAAGTGAATAAGAAAAGCAAGAAATTAAGCCAATTACTGAGCCGGGGTTTAAAATGGCCGAAAAGTGAGAAGAAGCGGAGCTTTGGGGGAGGGGCCGAGGTCAGTGTCGCCTCGGTCGATGGGGATATCGAGCAACTCAGTGTTGGCGGAAATGGAGAGGATTGCCTTAGGAAGGGAGGTGAGGGCGCCTCTCGATTTTTTTTTTTCTTTCTGCTGCCTGAAATGCGCTATGGTTTTTGTAGTGGATTTGTTCTTGCCTCGAATTTCTCATCCATGTTTTTTTCTCGTTGAATGTTAGTTAGTCCTTGAGTTTGTTTCTTATGACTTTGATTATGTTGTTTGTGTTCCCTTCTTCTTCTTCTTCTTCTTCTTTGTTTGATTCTTTTCGTTAGGTTATGTCACGTAAATCATTTTGTATTCCATTAGAATCGAATTGTAAGGCTGCTGACCTCCGAGGTGAACGGTGAACCAAAGATTAAAGATGGACAATCCGTACACAAAACATTATGCCGATAATACCACTACTCTTTAATCTTCCTAGTTAACTCCCATTTCCCCCCTTGTTCCCTCTGAAGTTCATTTATTTTCTTCCTCTTCTACTTCCATGTTTCAAATCCTTAAGATACTCCTGTTTCCGCGAATAACATAAACCTGTTGTTTCTTTTGGTGTTTCTAATTAAGTTGTAGGTGCGCCTACCTTCCCTCTGAATCTTCTATAATCATAAGTGATTTTTTACCATGGATATTCAGTTTGTATGTTCATGAAACGAGCATCACATTTATTGCATTTTTTTTAAAAAAGATTTCCCGTATTACATTATATATTTTTGTTTGCTTTCACTGTTTCTGAGGGCTGATTGTCCTCTAAATGGTCAACAAGCACATCTAATAAACTAGCCATGGGTTGTTTCTGTATTGTGTTTGGTGATCAGGACAAACCTGCTCTTATCACATGTTTCGGAAGGAATCAACGCCGACGACACATCACCGAAGTTCAGCCCACGTGGATGTCGAAGGGAGGAGAGGAACGTCACGCCCTGCAAGATCAACACGAATGTTAGGGGAACACGTCGGAGATTGTCCGGCGGAGCTCATCCAACGCTCAAGTCAGTGTCTCAATGGAGATGGAGAAAGGTGTAAAATAAAAAAGAAAGTACGAATAGTAGCGAATGCTTAACCCCTACCAGAGGGGTTGGACTACCTTTTATACCTATGGCGGTAGACTGGGTGCCGTCGTGGTAATTCCGTGCCCGCGGGGATGCTTATCCGTAGATCTGCGAGGGAGGGGGAGAGTCGTTATTTGATGTCGAAGGTAGCTTGGGTTCCGCTCCCCCGAGGTGGTCTCAGGGTCTTCTGGCCCGAGTGATCGCTGGTGTTATAGCTCCCGAGATGGTCTCGAGACCCAACCTCCCGGAGTGATCCCGGGACGAATTTCTGGTTGACTCCCCAGGACTTGTCTCCCTAGGAGGACCCTAGAAGCTCTCCTCGAGGGCTTGAAAAAGGGGTCCCTACGACTCATTGTCTGTTGCCACAAAGCTTCTTCATCCCACATGTCTGCCACGGGCTATTCAACCCTATCACAAGTCCCTCCCTTCAAGTCTAATCGAAGAAGTGTGGCTGACTGATCAGGTTAGTGTAATGGTGAAGAAGCTTAGTTCCTGTGGGTCCTCAAATCGGTTACTGTTCTTTTTAGTGGTTGTCGGGACCCTTTGGGGGTTGTGCCAAGCCCGTAGGAAATTTCCCCTTAGCTTTATCCTTCCCGAAGGACTTCTGTGGCTTTCGAGGTAGCATAATGATACCTATCCCTCCGTTCTAAAGGAGCGTGGCTTTCTTTGATGGCGACAGGGTAGTTCACGAATGCCTCGTCGCCACGTGCCTCAACGGTCATCTCCCCGACTTCTTTCTGACGTGCGTCGCTATAGCAGGCTCACGTCAGGCGACTGCCCCTGGGGTAACACTGATGCAGCGGTTTTCTTGCTTTCCACATGCCGCTTCCCTATTGCGGACATGCGGGCGCTTCCTGGGCATAAGAAGGGAAGGCGAGGACGTTCGGCCAACTTCTGACTTCGTGGCTAGATGCACCTCGTCTTCTTCTTCTTCCCTAGAGATTCTTTTGCACGTTAGTAGTTTTGTCTCCTTCTCGTTTCTTAAGGATCATGGAAGGCTACCTAGCAGAATGGTATCAGTCTATTTATTCGAGAGTGAGACCGGAGGCTCTGCAGGCAGCTATCGAGGCCTACGGAATCCCGACCGAGATGGCGGTGGTTATCCCCAAGGTAGACCAGACGCCAGTGGAGCCTGCCGCAAGCATGTCTACCTTCTTCTTAGGGCAGGTGGAGTTAGACTCCGTTTCCCCATTCCCCCTTTCTTCATGATATAGTCTCCTATTTGATATACCTCTATATCAGATGACTCTCAATGTCTTCGCTCAGATGGGAGGGGCGTATATTGTCTTCAGGATCATTGACCTCCCTCTGACCCCCCCATCTTTTTCATTCTTTCTTTGTCCTGATTGGTTTCAGAGGGGTTTTTAGCTTCTCGGCCGGACCGGGCCATAGGTTAATAGGAGATTTTCCTTCTTCGCACAAAGGGTGGAAAGAAAAGTTCTTCATCATCCACCTGCCCACATTGTCTTTTAGTCCTCTCCGTTGGGTAGAGGCTCTCTCGACTCCTCCTGATTTAGGAGAGTTTCTCCAGAGTCCTACGTACCAGCGTGCTAAGAATACTCTCCGGCATAGAGTTCAGCGGCCCCGGACTGGTGCAGAGTGAGGAGCTTATGTTCCGGCGGGCCTTAGCCCCAAGATGACCCGAGTCAGCCCCCACTTGGTATGTTTGTTTTTCCTTCAATACCTGTTAATTCTAACTGATATTTCTCTTTGTCGATTGTAGAGGAAGTCATGTTCGCCAAGGTGATGAGCCGACTTATCAAATGGGAGGAGACCAACAAAGAGACGCTGAATCCTCCCGACCGTTCCTGATACACCTCCTGCCCCACTCTCTTCTCTGTCTAAAAGATATTATCCACATTGTATCACGAGTTGACTGTCGCATTGCTTTGTATTCTACTCTGCCACTAAATGTTGTCATCCTTTTGAACCCGCCGAGTGCAACCCCTTCAGTACTTTAGAGTTTAGACAGGGCAGCTTTCACAACGACTTATCATCGAAATGCAATCACACAAAGCAAGTATTATGTAACAAGAACAACTTAAGATAAATCTTAAAGATGGCAAATCTTTCCTGACAAATATTTTTTTTAAAAAAAACAAACAGTCCAATCAACTCCTAAAACAACTCGAGGAAAAAAATATAACTCACAATGACCAAAACTGAACGCACTAACATTCTGTTTAAATGCAAAATAGCAAATCATGCTGTTGTTGAGAGACAGCTTTCAATATACATTAGTTGAAAAATGAACTGAAGAAACCCACACAATGTTTAATTCTCAGGAAGCAAAACGAGTCTTAAATTAAGAACTACGTATCTCAGAAATTGGCACAGTTGGGAAATCAAGAGTTCTTATTTTCCCCCGAGCGTGGGAAACTGACTGGGATCTTCAATCAATGGGGCATCAGTTATATAGCTTGCTCCCATGCCTCCAAGACTGCTTCCGAATGGTGCACGGTCACCTCTTCCCCTGCCACGTCCACGGCCACCTGAGCTGTAGTATTGTTTGCCATTGCCGGTCTTGAAGAACTCATTTATGCTCAAGGGCTAACAAAAAGAAAAAAACTTCAATACTTGAAAAGGGGAAACTGTCCATTTGGCGAATATAAACAACATCATAAAGTGATGTCACTGAGAAGAAGTCTCAAGCAGTAATATAAAGTGACAAAATGTATCACCTTTTTGCTCTTTTCATCTCGATCAACAGTTTCTTTCTTTTTCCCTATATCCTTGTCAGAACCCTGAAAGATAGGGTTGTTTAAGAAGCATAGATGAATTGTAAAGGACTGTTTATGCGAACAAATGAGGAAAAGAAGCCAAGATTAGTGAATGAAAAGCCTTGTCAGCGGGCATACCAATTTAACAAAAACAGGCTCAACCTCCTTTTTGGTTGTTAGCAGCTGCATTGATTGCAACTCCTTGTCTATTTCTACCTTCCTCTCCTGAGCTTTCAGTGCGAGTAAAGCTTTTCTTTTCTCCTCTTTTACTTTCTCATATTCTTCCAAAGTCATCTCCTACACAATAGAATTGAAAAGGTCAGGATTATTGCAAAAAGTAAATAAGGGCCAAATAGTATAGGAAAAGCAAGTTGAGTAATTGCATTCCCAAACATCTCTTTCAGTTATTTAGTACATAGTATTTCACATGTTTAAAAAAACAACCGTGAAAATTATAATAATAGAAAATTCATACAAAATCTCAAATTGTCCAACTAAAATAATATTTATTAATGAGATTCAGTCAATTGCTTGGATTAAATAAAACCTAGGATTATTGGAAGAGATGCAGAAGTTGCTCAAAAACAAGTGTTAACTTTAGAAGGGCATTATATACAGAACACTTGATTGTTTATACAAGAAAAATTACAACAAAACTCTGTCCATAGGGTCATCTCTACAAGACAGAAGCCAAAATATATAACCTCTATAAACTGAAATCGAATCTTAGACCTAAAGGACAAAAGAACTTTTATAGTTAATAGATGCTCTTAATGAACATTATATAATAATGATTAAATAATCAATATAAAACAACAGAAGTTCGACCAATGACGAGATTATTTTAATTCAACAAACATGAGAACGAACAAAGATAGCAGTGAAAGGTGCATAATGTAACACCAGCAGACTCACAAGAAGAAAATGACATTTAACATCCTAAGTATGATATCTTCTCAAATGGTGAGCATGAAAAAAGAAAAGAACATGTCGATACTTAGGTTCTGCCACAACAAATTGTTCTAGGCTGGGTGAAATAGACTATTCGCATACATATTAGTTTCATTTACTACAGACAATGCAAGACATTTTGAATCTGCCTAGTATATGACAATCTAAACAAAACATTCACAAAAAGTAATATAATATCAAATTTTTGCAATTTTCTGTATTGGAGCATGACAGGAAAGCACTGTCAAAGAAAAGGAAAGAAAGCTACTAACACCTTGAGAACTGAATCCATCTCTTTAAAAGACATTTGAAAATCAAGAAGCAATGTCCTTCAATAGGTAACACAAATGGAAAGCCCAGATGAGGAACAAGCAAGATCCGATTTCTCATAGCATTCAATACCAGTGAATTAAAAAAGACCCCTACAACAACTGTTCCTGAAGCACATATATTTGTAAGAAAATGGAAAGAAAAAGAACGTTTAAACCGGTAAGTGGAATCATCACACAAAGAGTATCTTCCTCATTCCAAAAAGTAGGGTTTTACACATAATTTTTCTGGTTAGACTTGTGCAAAGAATTTGCTCCATGAGTGCATCACCTACTCTGAATTCTCACAGAAAAAATGCTTTAATTATAAATACAATTAGAAAAAAGCAGCACCATACATTAAGCATGACAATCACATGGACACACCATGAACACTAAGGGAGCGTTTGGTTTTCCACGTTTTCCTTTTCATTTTCTAGAAAACCGTATTTTCTCATTTCTTAGAAAATGACTTTTAGATATTCTCAATTTTTAGAAAATGATCTCTTTTTCTAGAAAAGGAAGGTGGAAAATACAAACCAAACATCACACATTTTCTCAAAAAATGAAAATGGAAAACGGTAAAACCAAATGCTAGCTAAACTCACATAGTATCATTGGAACAATCACTATAACCTCAAAAGTGTACGTACAATGCATTGAGAGGGTTTTCCCAGGAGACACCAGATGAGCAAGCAAATTTAAGAAAACAAGAATACAACTCTCACAAGTCAATTACTAATCGCCTACAAAGAGAGAGACATCAAGTATCATTTGCAATGTGCAACCATTGAGAAGAAATAATAGAATATTGACGACACAGGAAGTCACTGTGTTTACATGCAAAAAGGATGGTTCCAAAAGCCACTTCAAATTAATTGAAGTATTGATAGATATTTTTGAATGCTGCAAAGTGAGAAATATATCTGCAAAGCAGTGTCACCTGGCAAGGGTCATCTAAAATGATTATTAAAATATTAAGCTTTCAGGCATATTTTTTTCTGACAGAAAACATTAGATGGCAGGCATGTGACCAAAAGAGAACTACCAGTTATCTGTTGGATGAGATGACTTGACCAAGCTAGGTAAAATCATAAACATAGCAAAAGATTGGATTACACCTGAATTTGACCCAAGACATTTGAGTAGAAGAGGCTGCAAAACTGTAGGATGTTTTGCCACAACTATGATGTAGTTACGGAGGTATACACCACACAATCATAACATACAAATGAATTTAGTTAACAAAGGGTAATTTTAAAATTATGATAAAACAATGATGTACGTGTAGATTCACAAGTTTTTGACCAAGTTAAGAGATAAACAAGTGGAGCGTGCAAAATCTAATTGTGTAAACTTGTTTCTATGCTTTTGAATATCAGTCAAACTTCATAACTTGTTTGGAAAACACAAAGACCAAAAACATTATAAAAGCAAAATTGCGGCTTTCATTAAAAATATATTATTTTAACAATAACAGATAATCTATGGTCATTATCTTTTTGAGCTTTGAAATATTCATCACCCAACAAAAAAAAAAGTTAAAGTATCTAAACAGAAACTAACCTTATCTTCTTCCTTTTCTTCAGACTCATTAGTTGCACCCTCCGTATCCTTGTTCTCCTCTGTAAAAGGTGCATTTTGCTGTTGTTGACGGTCTTCAGTTGGCAAATTTCCATCAGACACAAGGGCATCATTCTTTTCCCTATTTAATAATGAAATGCAGATATAAGAATAAGAATTAGCAATAGGATGTGAGAATACTTCTGTTTTTACTAGATTTTTTCCAATGACAGCAATATCTTAACTGTGCAAGTGTCTCATCGGTAGAAGTTCCCCAATTACCACGCCCTGCACCTTGACGTTTCATCTCATAGCCTCGGCCAGTGCCACTCCGACGCTCATACAACCTACGTGGAGGACGTTCAGAGTCACCTCCATATTCGTCATTGCTGTATTCTGCACGACCCCCATATCCACCACGATGACCACGACTAGAAGGCTGGCGTGGGGGACGTTCCCTCTCTGGCTTGTCAACGTCACCATCTTCACTGCCACCAGCACGACCACCACCATAGGATCTGTTAAACCCATTTGAGTTCTCATTTCCAAAGTCACGATTTGGACCTCGTCCACTGCCTCGCCCACGGGCAGGTATGCCTCGGCCAGGCCCACCACGTGCTGGTGCAGCATTGTTCCTCGCTTCCCTCACTGGATCAAGAACATTCCCAAATCAAAAGGAATATTTTTGTACCAAAAGGCAATACTTTTCCTACTTATCCGGACACAGTTAAGAGAAATAGCTTAGGCATGAGTTACAAGGCGAGGACATATGATATTACCGCGAAAAAAATACAAAACACAAGATCGATGTCAAAGAACCAAAAGGCCAATCTTTCCAAAAATAAAAAAATAAAGTCGGCCGAATCTCACCAGCTTGTGAAGGAGGAAGCGGTTTTGTAGGAAGCTTCGCCGCTACCGGAGTGGCGGAGGCTAGAACAGCGGTCTTTTGGGCCGCCAATTTTAGCTGCTGAGCGGCGATGAGCTGCGAAGGGTCATCGTTATCGTCATCGCCTAGTAGCGCGAAGGAATTGATGGGTGCCATCGCCGCAAGATATCGTCCGAATTTCCGGCCTCGCAACCGCACCAGGGTAATGTGTGAAACTAGCACAGTCGCCGGCGGGATGCAATCGCCATTAGAAAGAGTAAGAAATCGAGGAAGCGATAGAATAGGCAAGCAAAAACCCTAGCCGCAATCTTCCTGCCCGAATTGGCTCGCACACCAGAGCAAACGCAAACCCGATCCCAAGCCGCCCATCCTCATCGATATTTAAACTGAATCGGTACCCGAAATGACGATAATAGATAGATATGAGCAACTGATTTACGCAATCTTTCCTGTTTTGACGGAGACAATCAAGGATAATTTTGTCATTGTGTTTATTAGGTCAGGTGGATTCAATCGATCCGGTGAGGTTAAGTATCGGACGGTTGAGATTATAAAAGGGTAGTTTTTTTTTTATTAATGGTGGCATCCTGATTGGGCTGATCGTTATGGGTAGAGCCCAGGTGCCTTGAACCATATTCAAATGGTTGATCGAGCTTGAAACTTATTTAATTAATTTATAAAAAATTTTATATTTCTAAACTCATTTAATTAATTAGTAAGTTTTATATTATAAATTTATTTATGTATTTATTTTAAATTTATTTCTGAGATGATCAGGGACAGAGCCATATTAGGTCAGTCCTAGGCTATAATCCAACCTAATTTTCTAAATTATTTTTATTTATATACATTTTATTAAGCATTAAATTTTTTTAACAAAATAAAATAAATAAATAAACAGATTGAATCATCAAACACGCGAACAAAATTCATTGAATATGCGCGAAGATAAGAAATATATTAATTCAAATTGAGATTGATTTGATTTTAATTTTACCCATTTATGACTTTAGCAAACTTATTCTATCTTTATTATTATTATTATTATCTTTCACCTATGCAACTCTTCGCTCTCACCTTCTCATGCGCAAGCCTCAATGCGTCAGTTTTTTCTTCTTATTCTGATTTTTTCTTTCCAACCATAGCTTAGTTATTTTTCACTAATCCTTCTCCTATAGCAATTCTCTTTTTTTTTTTCTTCCTCTTATCAAGAGCAACAATCCTTGTTCTTCCATTTGTTGTTTTCCCACCGACCAATAACAACTCTAGTGCTTCTTCCTCTCTAACAAAAATAGTTCTTAAGTTTTTTTATCGTCGGAACTGGTTGAGAATTGCCAGCAAATGCAGCTTGGCAAAAGGGTTTGCTTTGACTTGATTTGTGCCTGATTTTATTTACAAGGCAAATAATATGCTTACATTGTATCTTTCTTTCCTTGAAAAAGAGGGGGAAATAACATTTTGAACAAATTGACTTCGACTTCAAGCTGAACAACTGCTTTACCAATCCTACAATCTTCTAAAGTATAATGAAGAATTGAGGCATTGAGAATTCGCATTGTTATCTTTGACTAGAGTTACACTTCAAGCTCGATGTGAATACAGTCTCACCGCTTGTGACGGAGCGCCTGTTCTGAAAGTGAAGGTTCTCTAACTCCAAGCTCCTCTTCAGCTGTGAAACCACATTCCCCATGGTAGGCCTCTGATAGGGCAACAGTGTCAGGCATGCTAGTGCAGTAGTAATGCATTTCCAGACAGAATTCGCACTGTACTCCCCATGAAGCCTTGCGTCGACAACATCCTCTATGCTTCCTCGGGCAAGCCTTTGTTGGACCCAATGCGAGATGTGTGCATTATCAGCACTGGTTATGATTGCAGGTTTCCCTGTGATCAACTCCAAAATGACCACTCCAAAGCTATACACATCACTTTTTCTACTGAGCTGGCCGGTGATATGGTACCTGAGTGATTTAATAAGACGGCATGATATTAAGCAAAAAGAAAACAAACACCTATTATATTTGCTTAAATGCATCTGTTTGTCAGGATAAAACAAGAGAATGAGAAGTCTAGTACTCTGGATCCAAGTATCCTTTTGTCCCTATTATTATGGTTGATACATGAGTGTTTGTCTCACTTATAGTCTTTGATATTCCAAAGTCTGCTATCTTTGCCTCAAATGTTTCACTCAGAAGTATATTGGCTGTCTTGACATCTCTGTGAATGATCGATGGTTTGCATGACTTGTGTAAATAATCCAGTCCTAAGCATCACTAGAAGTTAAAACTATGAAAAGAGATGGCGACAAATTGATCGGACCAACAATCTTGACGAGCACACAGATTTGCTGTGCTAGAACCATACCTTGAGCAGATTCAAGTGCAATTTGGAGACGCTGCCGCCAACTTAAACTTGTCGCATTCTGTGTTCTTCCTGTAGTTCATTATGAAAGCAACTTATCAATACTTGTTCTCTAACTGACAGCAAGCATTATTAGTTTGAAAGGAAAGACAGAAGTAAAATCACCTACAATCTATATCTACCTCTAAGAAAAAAACCTACTTTTAATTTAAAGAAAGTGCTTAACTTTGAATATGTTCCAACATGAAGTAAAATACATAAACAACAATCGTGTATAGTTATTCACTTTATCACAACATTTTCATGTACATGACAATTCATGAATTAGTAGTGACTGACTGGTAAGTTACCAACAGTCTAATCAGTATGAGCTACCATGAACATATTCAAGAAAAAAAAAGAGTTTCAAACCTCTTAAATGATTTTCTACAGTTCCTTGGGCCATATAGTCATACACAAGTCCCATATAGTCTCCCTCCTTGCAGAACCCAAGCATAGAAACTAAGTTTTTGTGGTGAACCCTCATCAGAAACTGGGCCTAACAAAAAAAATAGGAAAAAGAAAGAAAACATGTCACGACATAATGTTTATGCAGAACAAACACAAAAAGAAGAGGGGTGGAATATAAATGGTAGCATTATCTGCTATCAAAAAGTACAAGAAAAGTTGAGGCACAAAAGAATTTCAAAGTTTGGGTGGACTTGTGAGAACAGAGACAATGCATCAATTTCTAGTACAGAGTCTAAAAATAATAATAATCTTCCCTCGTGCACAGCCATTTTTTATCTTCGTTGATGGTTTTGAAACCTCGAATAGAGCTAACACGAGAAAAGCATAAGGTTCTGTTACCTCGTAAAGAAATTCCTTAGGTTCCTGAGATGTTGAAGGAGATCTCATCTTCACTGCAACTTCCATACCATCTTCTAAACATCCATAATAGACAGTCCCAAATCCTCCTTTACCGAGGACTCGCTTGAAATTATCTGTTATATGCTTCAACTCCAAATACGTGAATTGTCGATTCTCAAATGGCAGTGGGCTGTCTTGGTGCTTCTGTATTCGGTTGGAGATAGGTTGGTTTTGTTGGCTTACAAGGTTACCTCTTCCATATCCTTTCATGTATGATATCATCAAACCACATGAGATGAATTGATTAGGAAGAATATTTTTTTGATAAATCGTGCATGTTAAATTAAGGCAGAACTTGGCAATGCATTTGCATTTTCAAAAGTGCATTGCCAAAGTAGTTTGTGGTAAACTGCATTGTTAAAAGTAGTTTAGCTTTAAATTAATCAATCTTTACATTTCAACTTTTTTACATCTCATTGCTAGAGAATATTATAATTGATGTATAACTATTATCTTAGAGCTTATATATTATATTGTTCTTAGTACAATTATATTTAACAAATAATTACTAATGTCATATGTTAATAATTCATAACATATAAAGAATAATTTTAATTTAATAAAATGATATTGCTTAATTAATCAAAATATTACATTGATTATTCATTCTTATACAATATTATACAATGGACATTTTAATTTACGAAAAACATATTTTTAAATGCTCACTTTTTTTTGGTAAGCAACAAATTAGAATTGTTATTTTATGTTAACAAAATATTGACTTAAACACTGAAATGTTTTATTAGTTATCCAATATTTGTATTGATTTTTAGGAGTATTTAAAAATTGCTAACGGAAAACAAGAACTCCCCTACCCAGCCTTGTAAACATAGCTTTGGGCACTTCAGACATTAGTTTACTAAACACTCTATTTAACTTCCAAAGTGCTTTGGCCTCTAAAAGCTCTTGAGAAAAATCCCAAACATAGCCTAGTAATGGCAGGATTGCAAGAAATTTAACTTTAGAAATGCTTACCCTTGTTAGTTCTGTATCTCCAGACGAGGAATACCACCAAAACTACTAGAAGCAGAGGAAGTACACAAAGAATCACGATGACTGGTGTTGTTATTTTCTTCTTTGTTGATGCTGGTGTTAGCTGACATGAACTTTCATCGGTACAAAGATAAGGATTTCCTTCAAGTCTACATTGATTTGCATTCTAATCAGTGAACTAAGAACACAATTCATTTAAGGCGCAGAAAGGTAAAACTTGAGCTAAATTTGAAAAAATAAGGTAGTATAAATCAAATCCATGCCAAATTCACTTTCCTAGGAGATTTATGCCATTATGGCTTTATAGAATTCTTACAGTAAGCATATACTTGCAATAACATTAATGTTCATCCTTGCTCTGTTTGATGCAAGAAGGGACAATGAATAATGCTAACGTTAGTCATTATGATAATAAAATTTTTAACAACGAAAGATATGGTGTTCTATAGATAAACAAACCTCAAAGTGAGCAATCCATTTTGTGCTTCTGTAAGAAGTGCAGAAGGAATGGATCCAGTTAAATTGTTATTAGTCAAATCACTACAAAAAAAAAGCCAGAGGATGACAAAAATAATTTATTAATGCACAAATTTAATGATAAAAGAAATATTAAAGGGAGTGCTTACAGGACTTTGAGGGAAGATAAGTGTGCTAGAAAACTAGGTATTGTCCCTGTTATATTGTTGTATGACAAATCCCTGAAAAATGTTTTGAAAAAAGTCTTCATCCAAGATGGAAGAAAATGCCTAAAACGTGATAGACCCTAGTCCGAGCCTGGATGACTGAAGTGCAAAAGAATTAAAACCCAAACCACTAATATTGCAGGTACAAATTGTGAGGGAACATGAAATATGTTGACCTTCGCCAGCATGAGTTTTTGTTCTAGTTGCCTTGATGTGATTTATAATTCTAATGACATAGTTTATTTGTAACCATGAACACTAGATAAGTTTGTAATTCATGAATGACAATTTTTCACTATTCTTTTCTCCACATGTAACATACTGCAGATTCATACACATATATTGCTTGAAAATGCACAAACAAATGGCATTTGGGTGATATATCTGGATAAAAAAAATGGTCTTGATTGCACAGTTTACTACCTGTTTGACTAAAAATGAGAGAATAGAATTTAATAAAAATGGAATCAGAAGCACTTACAAGTACTGGATTGCAGCAAGGGTAGCAAATGCAGTACTTATTGTACCATTCAATCCACTCGAGGACAAATTTCTGCAAAATATTTAACATAGCTAGAACGTTTATACTGTTACCTATTGCAATTGATGAAAAAAAATAATATGTTAGTTTTTTAAATGAATTCAATTAAAGAAAATATACATTCTTGTGATCCTTGGAGGTCCAGAGAAGCTAAAGGTACAGTTTATTCCATCCCAAGCAAAGCCTTTTGGAGAACAAGGATCTCCCCTCCAATTTCTCTTGACCTGATATGATTCTTTTATTCCACTTATGGCATCAACTGGAGAAAACAAATTAAAAGCAAAATAAAATTTGACACTCTTAAAAACAGAGAGAGAGAGAGAGAGAGGGTAAAAGAAACTTATTCTAGCATAGTAGCATGCAACAATGACAACAACAAAAAAGTAAGTCCCAAATATTCGGGGATGTACCAGCTGCTCTAGTACACCACTGCCTATACACATTTAACTAAAACAGTATGAACGTAGTGACAAAATACAAGTTCTCAAATATGAAAATAGAGTACAACTTAGCTTAACCAGCATTATAAACTTAAAACACTTATGGATGTTAACAGTTCATGGCGTATCCCATTCTTACTACACTAAGTTAAATTTTTATCTAATCAATCTTACAATTCATATTTCCTTCAAACAGAATACAACCCGAGTGTAAACGTACCACAACATTACTTTAAAACGTCAAAGAGTGCCAATTAGCTATGTCATCAGATTAAAAAGAAAGCGAGGCATCACAACTAGTTCTAAGAGAAACAGTACTTGAAATTAGTGTAATTTCTAGAATTTGAAGAGACCCTCACGATTAAACAATTTCAACTCTGTTAGGAGCAATATATCGAACAGTCTGAGGGTATCGAAGTCAAAGAGCATAACTTTATCCTCCAAAACAATGTTGGCGATTGCAATTGAATTATTGAAGCCGCAAGAAAATAAAGGGAAAGGCGTACCATCTCCACCATCTGTTGCCTCATTCGAGCTGCCCATTGCGGCCATGATTTCCATTGCATTGAGGATGGGCGGAAGGGTGGAATTGCTCAGCGCCTGGAGCGTTATGTTATACTGCCAATATCCCGTCTGCGAAACGATGCCGTAGACAGAGTCACTCAAGAGATATTCCGGGACAAAAGGCTTTTGGAACCAGAGAGCGCCGTTGAAGTAAATGTAGAACTGCCTCGACATGTTGCCGGTGAGGGTCAGGAACTCGGAGAAGTACAAGACGGCCACCACGATCTCGCTGAGATCGCCAGGATCCAACTCCAAGGTGAAATTCAGAGTGAGAGAGTTCTCCGGGGTCACCGCCGTCTGCATCACGGCGGTCGGCGGCTCGAAACCGTCAACGGAGAGGTTATTGACGGTGCTATCGGTTGATATCTCGGTCCATTGGGGGAGCTGTAGGCTTCCCATATGCGGTCATATTTGTCATCGGGATACCTAACGGCGGCGACGGTAAACCGGCGAAGCTCATTAATTTCGATATTAGTAACAAAATTGCAGTTAAAACACAGTTTTGTTGGTTAATTTACCGGATGGCCCCACTGGTGGGTCCCATGTTAAGCCTATTGTGGACCACCGCGCTGAGGGTGCGTTTAGCCCCGGGTAGACGCCATCCTTCAGCGGCCTCACGTCCATCCCCGACACGAACGGCGTCCCCTTCCCAGTGTTCACCAGGCACACCGAGAACGACTCCCCCACCGCCACCGTCAAAGCCTCCGTCCGGAACGTCGCCGCAGGATCCGTCACGTTGATCGTCTTCCACAGATTCACCCCCAGGTAGAGATCGAACACGATCGACTGGCTGTTCCGCCCGTCGTAGTTCCCGTACATGAACGCCGCCCGAAGCAGGTACTTCGATCCCATCGCGACCCCGGTGATGTCGTAGCAGTTGCGGTTGTTTTGGGGGAAGCTTCTCACGTTGAGGAACCTTCTCTCTTGCAGCTCCATGGCGCTGGTGGCGTACGCCGCCGAGATGTTCGCGTTTATGCCGGTGTCAATGTAGGGGCTGTCGGAGACGTAGTTGAGGTTGGTGATCGGGTCGTCGTAACTTGATCCCTTTTCGATCCCGCAGTCGATGCTTATAAACCCTAAAAAAGGTTTTTTTTTCTCTTCCAAGTTCATATTTTTTAGAGTGGATGCGATGTCGATACATTTGGTACTTACCCTCCGGTGACTGGCAGTGAACACGAGCGACGGCAATGGCGGCGAAGCTGAGGATGAGTGAGCACCAATCCGCAGTCATTTTGGACGGCCGCGACGCCACGGACGTGGTCGCCCTCTTCTTCTCCTTCAAGGGGATGACGCTCGACTTCATTACTTGAATAGAAACTTTGTGAACTGTAGCAAAAGGTACGCTCACCATTACAGTCCGTCCTCGATTATGCGAAGGAAGGTTTATAGCCCGATAGGGGCGAGGAGTTTTTCTCGGAGGGTATAAATCCATCGGGAATTAATCTGTCTCATTCTAACAAATCTATCACCCTCTAATCGACTGTCGAATAGAAACTTTGTGAATGTCAAACTTTTAATAGAACTTGAAGGCAATTATTTATCCATGCACGACAGCAATCTGGTCTCGTTGACCTTGTCTTGCTAACGGGCTAGTTGACCAAACAAAGGACGAGAATCTTTTAGGTAGTTGTGATCATCCACTAAGGACTTTGTGATGCCTGCACTAGGAAGAACAAATCACAAGTTGTAGTTGAAAAAGCATAAGAAATGTTTGTGCTTTCACTTTGATTCGACACAGTAAACGGACCCTATGTTCTGCCCACACAGTTGCAATCTGATGATGGTTTCACATCTGGATCAGCCTCATGAACCACTGCAATTTTAAGCTTTCCCGCTGTTGTTAAGGGAGCAAGAAAAGCACAATTTCATTGTCATGTTGCTAATTTCATTCAAAGAAAAAGAGTGTCGATGAACCATCCAGTCTGAAATGCTTGTTCATTCAAAAACATACTCGCCTTGTCTTCGTCATCTTTGAGAAGTCTCTTGCAGGACTTCTATGGCGTTATTAGTAATTGGTTTTATTTAGGTTCAACAAGATGTTTTTCTGTTCAAATCTTCCTGTCCAAAGATGCATGAACGTGTACCCTGTGGCCTTGTCAGTTGATTTGTTAAACATTGGTAGCAAATTGGCATTCACGAATTCCTTGTGAAAAGGTCCATCTTCTGCTTAGTTTTAATTAGAATAACAAGAGAATTCCCCTCGATTCCTCCTCTAAAGATTGTAAAAGATAAATCAAGTGGTGGAGACTGCACAAGCTGTCCTGACTCTAGGCTATCTTGGCTTATAAAATAAGAACTACCAGGGTTTACAAGTAGGAAAGGCCTTATGCAAGTGGAACAAAAGAGTACCTCCTTTGAACCATTCATTCATCTTTAGTGCTCGAGAGACCAATAGAGCACATAGAAGGCTTGCCAAAGAGAAGGCAAGACTCCAATTCAAATATCTTGATGGCAAACCTTCCAGCTCTAGAAATTGTAAAATCTCAGAACAAATTGATACATTTCTCAAATTGAACAAATCCATCTTTAAGAAACTCATAAGTTCCTGTACTCAATTTTCTTTGATGCACTAGGACTAGATGAAGTTTAACAACACTATCTGTCCTATGAAGTACCTCAGTTTTCTTTGACGCACTCAGTTTTCTTTGCTTGCAGGAAGGTTGAAGATTTATGGATCATCCTGTAGGAAATCCTATGAAGTACCTCTTTCTAACCATCTAATTACTGTTAGATTGATCTTGGTGTTAATGGTCGATTCATTATCTACAGAAATTTGTGTTTAATTTATCTATGGAAAATTGAAATGTTGACAATTGCTCTCAGTAAGCAAACTATTTTCGAATCACAGAAAATAAGAAAGCTATTGTAAAGAAGGGTATATGCAAGAAGGTGATATATACAATGTCTCATGCATAAGTGACAAAAGGCGAAACGTTCGCCCTCAGCGCCCCACTAGTCCGCTTAGAATCAACACGGAAGAGGTAAATCACGATGAATGAAAACCAAGAGGTTGGGAGGGAGAGACTTTTTATACAGGGTGCACGGATTTGCGCCCCACCAGTCCCGTGACTCGAACCCAAGCCCTCTAGTAACAATCTACCAACCTCTTATCATCTCAGCTATGCCGGGGGCACAATGTCTCATGCATAAGGCTTCTATAGTAGGGGGCATTATAACACTTACATTGTGGCACAGAGGTGTGAGTCATTCAATTGGAAGTCCCTGTGATACCCTCAAGTAAAGGTAACTTTTCTGTCCTGCTTTAATTGGATAAGATTTGACGAAAAAGGAGAGGAAATATCATTGAATTTATCTCTTGTTGCCTATACATTACTTCTTAGATGAGCCCATAACTTTGCTACTCCTTGATGCCTCATATAGCATGACTCCCATATACCATAGGGGGACAGTGAGGTTTACTAACACTAAAACATCCTCATGATCATTGCTCATACAATCAATGTGATAAGAGTTGTCGCACTTAAGTGAGGTGCTTGGGATCAGGTGGTGCAGACATGTTTGGTATTAAGTAAAGGCAGGTAGGTATTTACAGCATATGATCTCTTCTTCTAAGCACATAAGATTCTTCAGTTTCTGATAATTTCTCGTTCATGTAATAACTTTAGTCTCCTTTTAGAACATTTGGCTTTTTTATTTTTTCAAGAAGCAATGAGTAGAGTAAATCTTGTACCTTTGCTTTCCAGAATACATATGCAATAGAACTAAATGAACCTCGGGTAGATTGATACCACAAGAACATTCTTCAACCACAGAGAAATATTGAATGATACCTTCTACATAATTAGTTCTAATCCATATTTTTATTACTAAATCCAAACATAAAATCAGAATCACATCTCTCTATTTAGTCACTTCTATCACTGAACTGTCTGATGAGTATGCTGTTTAGTGAAATAAATCAGTAATTGGTTGCTTTTACCTTGTTCGCTTGTGTTTTGCTAATTCACTTGGTGAGTATGAAGACGTAGTTGGTCAAATACACATGAACTCCTTCGACTTAGCCCTGAATCTCTAGGTCTAGTCTCTGATATCAGTAGGTCAGTAATTATATAATCCGTCTTCTATGAAATCACATGGCTTAGCATTTTGATTTCTATATCAGTAGGTCAGAAGGCAGGCTTGTGCAAAGTCTAGTCTCGTACTTGGACAATATATTATTTGGATTTTTGTGTTTGGTGTATCTTATGCCCATTCATGGCAATTGTTAACACTGCAAACGTTCATGCTCACAGATTGTAGAATGCATTCACTAGAAGCCCAAGGGTTAAATACAAACTTTTTGAAAAGCTCAACAGATTGTAGGGTAAGTTTTATCCGAACACATGATAACTCTGTCAAATCTCCGATCTTTCTCTTCCCCATAGTTTCTACCCAAAGCTTAACTTCTTGAATAGTTGATGAAATCATAGCATGCCAATTGAGTTTCTGATGAAATAAGCTAAAGAAATCAGACAAGGAGAATCTACACATTCCTTCAGTCTCTTACAGAAACTGGAGATTCTCTATGGCCTGAATTAACCATTCTTACAATTCCTAAGAGAACCTCTCCTACAACACTTACATTGTTCTAGTTTCAATCTACCACATGCTATCCAAGTAGTACTCCCTTGCCACTTCCCTCACTGCCGTAGCAGTCCTCACATCTCTCCCTTGCATTCTATTCTTCAAACTGCCTGACTCACTAGTGTTGTACTCCACCTCCTTCGCGACAACTTTCTTCCTCGGGCTGCCCTTCTCCGCCCGCTGCTTCGGCACACTCTGAGTTCTTATTTTGGCAGCAAAAGACGACGTCTTCGCCATGTAGCTCGGGCAGCTTGAACGGCTCGGAGTTGCTGGCCGGTGACTATAACTGTTCTGAGAGAAGGGTGATTTGTCAGGGTGCTGATAGCAGACGATAGGTGGAACCTTGTGTGGAAGTGGGGAGGAAACTGGAATCATGGGCTCCTCAAATACGTTGTAGTTGGGAGTTGCTCTCCTGAATGATTTGGACTTGAGCTGGTATGTATCCATCTCCACAATCTTTGGGCTCATATCGAAACCAGATCTCTGTTCTGTTCCTGTCTGCCTACACCTTGTGTTAATTCTTTCCTGCTAAAAACACAATGAGAATGAGATGAATCCACAATTGTATATGGATTCAATTAACAGCAGTCTAGTCTTACAAAGGATTTTCTGTGGCAGAATTCTGTGGTGAGTCTTGGACTCCTTTGGGGAAGAGTAAGAGGAGCTTGTTGAGGCCATGCCTGAGACTGAGCTCTCATCAGAGCTTGCAGTCTGCGGAGGGCGATGGCTGCTTGCTTCCTCACGAGGTAGCCTCGAACAAGCGCCTGCAACTTCACCAGGGCTTTGAGTGCCCGGAGAGCTTTCTTGGCCTGTTTCACATCATTAGCCATTTATTTAAGCAGAGGAAATTGGATGGAGGCTACAGTGAAGTAATTTAGTTTGGTCTCACCAGGTGGCGCCTGAAGGCGGTTTGGATCTTGACGGCGGCCCACCACGCGTAGCTCCCCTGCAGCACCGCCCTCGTCTCCTTCCCCAGGCTCTGCAACCGCGACATCGCCGCCTGCGCAGCAGACACCGCCGCATTGGCCGCGGCCGCGGTGGCGACGGCCACGGCGATGGCATGCTTCCCGTCCTCCTCGCTCTCGTCGTAGAAGGACCTCAGCCACGCGACGTCCGTCGCCGACAGGGGACTCTGGTGCCCCATGCTCTCGTCATGGCGCAGCTTGGAGTTGGCGATGGCGAAGCTCCACCTATTCCTCTCCTTGGCTTCGTAGCCGCTCGTGCTGGCATTGTCTTTTCCTGCCGCCTTCGCTTCCTTCTTCCCCCAAAGAACACTCCTCAGCCACCTCGTTGCTCGGCCCATGCCGCCGGAGCTCCAGCTCATCAAAATTCAAAAGCTACAAAACAAACCACAACACTCGATCTGAATGTCTACTACAATTATAAGAGAGGCTCAGAAAAAAATAACAATCGAGAAAATAATGCGAGAAAGAGGCAAATATTTGATTGCTCCACTTCGACAGCAGAAAGAGGCACTACTATTGCAGGGATCGTCTCGTGCCTCCCAATATTCGCCACCAAACTCAGATTTATCGTCACAAACGACAGAGTGGGGAGGTTTTTTGCCGCAGCGAAAGGAGGAAAAATACAAGCAAAATTAATTCCCTCCTCTGACTCTGCCACCTGTAGTTTGCTCCTTCCTCGCGGCGGTAGCCTTCATCTTTGACTCGACGCCCTACGGAGCACAGCGCCCCAACAGTGCATGTGTGAAGAAATCCCTCAAAGAACGAAAAAGTTCGGATCTTTCCGCAGGCAGTGGCAGAGATAAGCGACAGGTAGTAATGAAACGGAGCTCAGTGCTTACAGCAATGTCGGAGGTGGCAGAGTGGAGTCCCAGTGCGACCACCCCTCCTCTTCCTCGCTGCTCGATTCTTTGGCACACCGGGGAGGAGGCGGAGGCGGAGGCGGAGGCGGATGCGGAGAGCGAGACGGAAGAGGAAAGACGGCGGCTTTGATCTCAAGGCATGGCATATAAAATAGCTAGAAATGGCGAGACGTGATGACGATGCCGCGGTGGGGGCCGGCGTTAAATCTAAGGCGGCTGCTCGAATCTTGGAGACGTGGTTGTAGATTTGCGGTAACAATCGGATATTGACTCGGAGTGGATTAACCTACTGGAACCGTTTATTCGATCGAGGCAGCGGAGGAAGCGCGGTGGGTGGGGTGTTCCCGAGGCGGGCGTGACGTCGTCTGGCGTGGGCTGCCGGGGCCTTAAATTGCGTGAGCGAGCATCTCGCGCTACCTAATTATCTCGTCGCACGCCAAACGCCGAGGGCATTTAGTGGAGCATGCAGCGATGGCAGCTTGAAATTAGGCCCGGGCACGTGCGATATGTGAGTTCCTTTTTTCTACTCACCTGCCCCCTCCACGTGTTACGCATTCATTGGCTCAGAGTTTTTTTTACTTTTTTAAAAAATAAATCAGGTCAATTGCTCCGTAAAAAAAAATTGTCAAACGACATTTTAAACAATTTTAGTCAAAATTATTTTTTTAAATTCTTCAATATAAAATATAATGAATTTTTAAACAACTCCGAATTATAGGATCTTTACAATATTTTTTACTAAATAATATAACTATTAGGTTTCTGATGATTCTCTTGATTTAAAAAATAACAAATCTTTAAATTTTCAAATGGTATAGAGATCAGTCAATCTTGTTTAAAACTAATAGATGGATTCAAGAGTTTTTAATAATTTCTAATTAAAATCAATGTCTCTTTATATATTTATGTTATTAGGTCTGAATTTAATAGTGTAAATTGAAAATGACGAATTTTTAAACTTAATAAGATTTAATAAAATTTGTCAAAAGCTCGTTATAAGATTTAGGGCATACTCACTAATTAACACCATCAATAAATTTTTAGGATTTATTCGAAAAAATAAAACTTTCAATTCTGAAATAGTATAAATTCACCCATCAGTTTTGTCTAAAATTGATAATGAATCTAAAAATTTCAAATTACTTCAAATCAAAATTAATATACTCCTAAAAGCCTCTTAATCCTCTTAATGTATCTATGCTAACCGAGAACATTAAAATTTTAAATGGATGGAGCAAAAATTTATAGAAGAGAAAGAAACTTTTGAGAGCAATAATGAAATTAAGTGAAAGGAGAAGGCGTATAACGGAAACGCATTACATCATTTTGATATTATGAAAATTGAGTATGTGAAATGAGAAATCACAAAATCTAAATGCACGGTTCAGTAAAATGGAGTAAAATATACTGATATGTTAAGTTGTTTGAATGGATTGCTATCCTTAAGGTTAATCTTGCTTAGACAATCTTCATACAAATTGTATGCAGAGAAGGATATTTAAACTCAATCGCAATCAGTGAAACACATAACAACGTTTGTTTTTAATGTCTAATATCAGTCTTATAAGATTACTAATTTCTAAAACTTCACAGAATCAATTCTGACTGAGCATTTTGCAGGGTGATATGTTTGGAATGTACACTCCTCACTGAAACTCACTTCCTACCAAGCCTGATCCACATCTGACTGAGCTAAGTTCACCATCAACCTCCTCTCTCTTTCAAATAACGACTGATGCATGCCACTGAGTGCAGCAGCAGCGGCTGCTTCATTGAGGAGTTCAACTATTAAGTACAATTTGATCTGTTCTCTATGGTGACTGAATGCAGCTTGTGGTTCGATCGACACAGTGACTACATAGAAACACAATGTGTTATGTGTATGTGGAGACAATTTGTCTGAACTGAGAGTCATTGGCCCTATTAAAAGCACAACAGGTAGCTGATGTCCATACATGAATGATTCACTGAACTCATGAAAGCAGCAGTTCAATGCACTGAACTCATCGAACATATGCATGCAGGAAAAGGCAGTTTCAGGCTTTCAGCAACTTTTTAGGAAGATATATATTTGAGTGTTTTAGAGAAGAACCAATGCTACAGAAATTTGATATTAATGTAGGTCATTGGATGAATTATATATATTCGATAGGACTTTTCATGCCATTAAGGTCAAAATATAAAGTAAAGTGTTTCAGGGGTTTAAAAACTTTTATCTTAATGGTAAAATGTAAACATTGACACATTAGTTTTTTTTTTTGTTTTATCTCTCAAAACCCTTTTCTTCTGCAAACCAATCTTCCAAAAAAAAATAATAATAAAAGATGGGTAGCTAGAGAACCTAATCTTACAAACCCACATGAAGAATTTTTCGATCATTTAGCCTCTTGAAAAAAAAAAATCCATTCACGTTGATAGTTAAAAGATATCTACAATCATAATTTTCTTCAACATGATTATATAAAGGTTTTAGGTGAAACCACAGCTTCATTTTGAAGCTAAACTTGAGACACAATTGATGAATAGACCCATAGTTCTAATGTTTTAATAGAAGACACTATAAAAGGAACATAATTTTTATATAGTTTTCATATTTAATTTATTTATTAATAGATTAAATAATTAATTATCATGATAAACTTACTTTAAATATTATTTATTTTGTATTTAGCCAATATACTTAATTATATAAGTCGAAAGATACATTATATTATCAAATGAGGATTTTATATTTGAATTTGACTAATTTATTGTTTGCCCCAACATATCTCCTCTAAAAATTAAGGACAAGATGTTTCAAGGTCACTAGATGTGAAGAAAATATCAAAAATTAATTAAAAAATAAAACAAAGGCCTAACTTTAGGTTGGCAGTTGTTTGTTTAATACTTTTCATTCTCCGTATGTTTTCTTCCAACAATTGACGATGAGAGGTGTCTAGAGGCCATTGGATATAATAACAAACAAAGATCCCGGCCCCTAAAGTAATATTAGGGTTTGATGATTAATAATAAAGTCCGTTTTCTCCATGTTTCTTAAAATTTGGGATTAAAATTTAATAAAGTCAGTGTATTTATCTTTTCTACACATTAGTCATAATATTCAAGGTAATAACTTCATAATTTATCTTCTTCGTAATGATCCTTACACTACCATAAAAAACTAGATTCCCGACGGAATTTACCGACGGAATTCCGTCGGTAAATGAGTTTACCGACGGAATTCCGACGAAATTTTCCCCATCGGAGCGAAATTCGTCGGTAATGAATTTCCGACGGAATTTTCGTACCGTTGGTAAAATTTCTGACGGAATTTTATTTCCATCGGAAGAAATTTCCGACGGAAATTTCCGACTGGCCAGAAATTTCCGTCGGAAATTTCCGACGGAAATCGGGAGAATTCCGTCGGAAATTTCTGATGGAATTACTGATTCCGTCGGAAGACGGAAATTTCCGACGGAAAATAATTTCCGTCGGAAATTTCCGACAAAATATTTTCGATATTTTCCGACGGAATTAATATTCCGTCGGAAATCCGTCAGTAATTAAAAAAATCGAATTTAATTTGTATTTAGCTAATATCATATATACATTTCTTTCAAAAATCATAAAAAATTCACAACAACTTACAAAAGCTTACAAAAATTCACAACCATCACATTTCATATATACACATACATAGTCATAGGAAGGACTAAATAACATGATACAAAAGCTTACAAAAATTCACAATTAACATGATGAAACTTATATACAGCTTACAAAAATTCACAACTAACATGATGAAACTTATATATAGCATACAAGTGTGAGATTTAAGTACAAATTGTCATGAACAACATAAATGCAGCAAAGTTGTAAAAAAATCATCAATAAAGACACAAAAATTTGACCGCCTTCCTTTCATATCTCAAAGCATCCTCGTCGCGGCTGCGAATATTAGATCAAGATACCAGTTATATAAAGTAGAATAAAGAGCGGACATTAGAAACTTAGAAAAAAGAAAACCATATCATGTTACAAGTCTTTGCATGATATCAGAACTCACATCTCAGCTAACCAAAAGAGATTGCACTAGACAATCATGGAAATAAGAAAAACATTCAAATACTTTAATTTTGATCTTATGGCCTACAAAAAGAAAATAATATCTTATCAACCAACCCAATCTGATCAAATCTCCCACTCTAGTTTCAGATATGATTTCAGATCAATCTTTTGTATCCAAAACATAGGCAGGTCCAAATTTTGGTCAAGCAAGGACCTAACCCAACACACGTTCACTCCTAATCCTATTACAACAACTTATGGTAATTACCATAACATTCACCCCTAATTTTATTACAACAACTTATCAGAAACCATACAAATCTAGCAAAATTGTCATCCCTCAAATTCCATAAACATCTTATTCTTCTTTTCTTTCTGAATAAGTAGCGGAAGCATAAAGCCGAACTCCTCGATACTTCTTGCAAAGATTTGCTAAAACCAACTCAATTGACAATTTCTTCTGTATTAGAAAATTGAAAAACCCATCTCAAATTTTTTAGATGCAATTATCTTCAATGAGCCACTGCCTAGTTTGTGTTTCCCACAGTCACAAATTCTGTGGTAACTTATACAACTGAGAAACATCTTGTTTGGTTTTTGTTATGGCATATGCTTTCTCCATGTGAATTATTGCAATAAACCCGAGTTCAGTTGTTATGGCATATACAACTGAGAAACATTATGTGGCAATTGAATTTTTTGTTGTAGAAGTAGGATAGGTGTCTTAAAGTCTCAACTTCTTTAAAGAATGGTTGCATATTCAGAGTAAAGGATCAATCTAGTCCAATTAGAAAATCATAGAATAGCAAAAGGTATATAACTAATAAGCTGACAACTTGAAGGATTATACAAGGCCTGAACATACCTACTCCTCGAAATAGAGAACGCATCCCACCTTCCATATGCATGTAGACCTTCTTAAACACCACAATACCATTATAAGAAGTCTTTGGATTAAACATTCTTGCTTCGTTTCCAAGTTTCCCTGGGTTGTTTACCTGGAAGAATAATTAAAATGAAAACATTTGTATTTACAAAGCATAGAGTATATAAACAAAACCATCTATGTAAAAAGTAACCACCAAGCAATCGTAAAAATTAACAACAAAGTAGAAATTGATATTGCTTCTGGAAGATTAACATGAACAACCAAATGCACTAAGAAAATAATGATAGCATAAAAAATGCAGGTTTTGACACGAACAAAGGCAATGCACCCACACAATATTCTGAGTGACCCTATTTATACAACCAAACTGGAGATGAGCCGAGAATTAATTGGGTTGCCTCAATGAGGCACTCTGGAACAAAAACCTTAGTGTTTGTGAAAAATGGAAAAATGGGGCACAAACCCCAACTATGGTATAGTAGCCCCCGGAGCTATGGTATAGTGGTAGGATGACTAGTCGCTATCTCAGACATCCGTGGTTCGATCCCCAACTATGGTGTATTTGCAACAGTTTTCCTTCAAATGGGGCACAAACCCTGAGACGTTGGACTTCTAGACCGTCCACCGTGAGCGCTTTCCGATTTACTCTGGCGGTCGGTGAAAAACTTTTATGAGACTAGACTCCTCGCCGATTTACCCTGGCGGTCGATGAAAAACTTTTATGAGATTGGACTAATCGTCCGAGGTTGAAAAAACTTCGTTAATTTTTTTCTGAGACAAATCTGTTCAGGAGAATCGAGCTATATTCATCCTTGGATTAGCAACCTCCCCGGTTGCAAACCAAGTAAATCCTATTGCCTCTTTCTTTCAGTTTGCTTTATTTATTTTATGTTCATTATTTCTGCTTGAACTAACAACTATCTTTGTCAAAGTTAGACAAAAGATTTATTTTCTTTTTCAGGGAAAATTCACCCCCTCTTGTCGACCCTCGATCCAACAAGTGGTATCAGAGCCAGGACGCTCCAGAAGGACTAATCGCCGTCTGAAGCAACTACAAAATGGTCGAACCAGTCATCTACCCGCCCAAGTTCGAGGGGGAGTTCGCGAGTTGGAAACGCAAAATGAAGGATTTTTTTCAAAACCGATTTTGAATTAATTTTAATAATGAAAAATAGTTTTGTAGCTCCAAAGGACGCCGACAATAAACCTAAGGACGAAAGCCTAGGGATTAAGAAGGAACAGACTACTTCGTGACAAACGGAAAAGTAGAATACCATCTGCTGAATTGGCAACTACCAATCAACGAAGGAATTTTGGGAGAAGTTTCTTGAACTCTATGAAGGTACCTTCGAAGCAAAATTGGCAAAAAGAGATCTACTTCGGAATCAGCTCAGCAACCTTCGACTGGAAGAAGGAGAGTCAGTTGCACAACTTCACGCCAAGATCAAGGAGCTGATGACAGAACTCAACAATCTCAGAGAAACGGTAAGCAATCGGGATGAGCAAAGGTACGTGTTGAACGCCTTCCTGAGGACCCCGAACTAGAGTTCAATCATCGACGCCTACTACATTTCTAAGACCTTGAGGTAAGTACCTTAGAAGAACTATTTTCAACTCTAGAACTTCACAAATCCAGATGTGCAAGAATAAAGAAAACGGACAACATCGCCGTAGGCACAAGGAGAATCCAACATGAAGAGGATTCTTCAGAAAGTGATGAAAACGCCGCATACATGGTAAGAAAGTTGTCCAAATACTTTAAGACTAAAAACTTTAATAAAGTGCAGGGTAAAAAGCAAAGGAAGATTCGATGTTACAACTACAATGAAGAAGGACACGCGAAGGAAAACTGCCCCAAAGGGAAAAATAAAAGGAAAGGGGCACCCAAGAAAAAAGTAGACAACTTAAAGGCGACGTGGGACGAGTCTTCATCGGAAGACTCAGATCTCGAGGAACAAGCTGGACTTGCCCTGATGGCGTCATACCAAGAAGATGAGAGCATCTATGAAGGGGGAGTCACCTCAGAGGACAGCAACGACGAAGAGGGAGCTTCGGGCTTCAAAAGTGATATGGTAAGTGAGGTATGTTTTCTACCTCCTGATCAATTTTACTCTAGAATAAAAGTCATGTTAAAATCCATTTGCAAGTTAAAAAATAAAAATAATAATTTGAAAAAATAATTATCTTTTTCTTGCCCAATAGAAATGTTTGATAAATTCAAATTGATAATTTGAAAAATAATTATACATGTTAAAGATGCTTACAAAAGTCAAAAATTAAATATTATGGAAAACTCAACTAGTATTTTAGGTATCACAGGGGTCAAATTACAAAAATACCTAGATCTTATGTTCCATCCAAGTTTTTAAAAACCCTGTTAGTAAAAATTTACATTGGATTCCAAAAAAATATTTTAAACTATTGATTTTTTTGCACTATCTTATGTTTTTTTAAGGGGAACTTTGCCTTAAATCCCCGATCAGAAACACAAATCACGCTTCAGTCCCCGTGGCAGGTAAATTCCGTTTCCACTCCCTGACAACGCCTGATCGTTTGACTTAACTCCCTCTCGTATGAATTTACCGAACTACCCTCCCTTTACTTTCAAACGCTCTCCACTCCGTGTGTCTTCTTCCCGGCTTGGAGCTGCGTCGAACGAAATCGACGATCGTCAAAATCACTTCCGGTGAGCGTTGAAGACAAAAACCAGAGAGGCGACAGGCAGAGGAAGACCCGCCTATCACCTTCAACCCAAGAACCACATCTTCGAAGTGTCGTTCATCTTCGACCAAGTGAAGACCCGGCTTTCACCTTCAACCCAAGAATCGTCAACGAACGTCGGGTTTGAAGAAGTAAAAAGGTGGTAATCGGTACAACCAGAGGAATACTAACGCGAAGAAGTGTATTCTAAAGGCAGAAACAGATATATCTCAAGTAGAAGGTCGGTTTTGTTTCTCTGCCCTAGATTTTGACCTCTTGGTAATCTTGTTTGTAGAATGAAATTAAGATAATTGTTTACGTATGTTTCTGTAAAATTCTGTCAAAATTCGAAGTTTTATTTCATGGGTGTTGTTGATTTTGTTAGGTTGAATAAAATTAGGGTTTGTGGTGTTCAAATTATAATTTATCTGAATGTATTTCTATTATATCTTCTTAAATTCAAGTAATGAATGAGATATCTGTGTATTTTGTAGTAATTATCAATAAATTGAGTAATGTACCCAATTTAAGCACTTTGATGCGCAGAAGGGAGGATTTGTACTTTAGGGTATGAATGAGTAAATGTGTTTGTGTTTTATCTTCTCTAATTGAATGATTGAATGAGTTATGTGGTGATTATGTAATTATTATCAATAAACTTAATTTATTTTCGGTGAATTTACTTTTTATGCAGATATGAGAAAAAAAGCTCTTACACAGAGCACAAGGGAGGCTAAGGCTAAATCTATGGTGAAAGATAAGGGGAAGAGAGTAATGAAAGATGAGGGAAAGACCAAGAGTAGCAAACAATCTTGTTCCCGTTGCTCTCCTGGATATTTCAAAGATGTACTGGGTGAGGTGGTACCAATTATGAGTGATAAGCAAAAAGAGAGGATTAAAAGCACTCCACTTGCTCCATGGCTCGAGATGCCTGAGATGTCTATCAGTAGTACCAGAGTTGATTTAGTTTTAAAGAGATTCCAATTATTGCCTTCTCGTTCTTTCTTTTTTGGTGACAACATTGTAGTTCCATTCACTTCGACTGAGTTTAGCATTGTCCTTGGTTTGGCCCATGTGGGGCAACCGGTTGATCTTGATGCTAGCATGGAGTCAAATTTTGTTCTTAGGCTATTTGGAGGAAAAGTTGGCAACGTAAATAGGACCATGATTCATGATAATTTGCGGTCATTAGCTGGATCTGAGAAGGAATCTGAAGTGGATGATTTTGTTAGGCTGTTTATTTGTCTTCTATTTAACTGTGTTATTTTTCCAGTTAGCAACTATTCCACTCCTCGATTTATTATGTCCTACATTGATAACTTGACGAGGTTCTTTGATTATTCATGGGGAGATGCAGCATATAGATTTTTGTGCCACCAAATTATCTTGCATACCGGTAATGGCAAAGGAAAGGCTGGTTGCAAAATGTATTTAGATGGTTGTACTGTAGGTTTGATGGTGAGTTTTTAATATTTCAAGTGCAATTGTGATATATTTAATATTATTATATTGCTCTCTCTCTATATGTATTCAGGCATGGCTGTATGAAAGAATTCCTTCATTTGGAATTGCACGTTCTTTATGTTGTTTCCCCCGGTTGTTTCGCTGGGAAAGGAGTAAGATATCACTTAAAGATGATGTTGCTGAGAGTTTATTTTGTAGAATTGATTTTAGTAGGGTAAGTTGCTATGTTTTTAGTATGTTTTTTTGTAGATATGATTGTAGAAGTGACATTTTATTTATAATTGTGAATAGGTGTTAGATATAGTACCATTTCCTGAGGAGGAGATACTCTTAAGTGGCAAGCAGGTAACTTATTCTCTAAATATAGAAATAATAAAATTATTATGTTAAATAATGATGACAACACATTTTTTGACTACATTACTTATATTTTTCAGGTGCCACTTTGTTTGAGATGTTCTGGAATTTCTAATACCCAGAGGTTGCTTGAACCAATTGTTGCTGTTAAGAGCACTGAGCTGGAGGCCAAAAAAGTTAGTGAGGAATTGATTTTAGAAGAGACTAAGATTGTTGAGGTTGAAGTGGGTGGTGAAAATGAACTTGCTGGGTTGGAGAAGTTGAATGTGGAATTGACAACTGCCAACATTGATGACAATGTTGATTTAGTGATAAAAGATGTTATTTCTGATTTGAATAAAGAGCAAGTTTCTGGCAGTGACATTGGTACTTCGAAAGCAGAACATCAGCCACTTTCAATCTTCCATTGTGGATACTGTGAGGGGTAGAGCTGATCGTGTGCCGAAAAGAAAGGAGTCTATGTTTGTGACTCCTCCTAGCTCAACACCAAAACGTAAGAGGAAGGGGAAAAAACAGGTAGATGAAGTATAAATCCGAGATTCATTATTTTAAAATTTACTTGTTTTTGCATGTTATTGTATATTGTTACTAACTACGTATAGATTTTAGCTTACATGACTAAGTATGTTTTTATATAGGTAAATTTGATAGTAGATGTTCAGGATTGGCAGAGTCCTCCCAATGCTACATTGGATGTATATAAAAAGAGAACTGATTTTTGTGGACATCAAGAAGCAACTGAAGAAGATAAAAAGTTGTTGACAGACTTTCTTAGTATGGAACAATTGGAGTAGGTTTATTTTCAATAACTGATATTTTGCTAAACACTTCTTATCAATTTTGTAATGTTATTTTTTACTCCCCGCAGTGTTGTCATATGGCAAGATGAGTTCCTAAGCTTAACTGGAGCTACATTGTGTCCTTTTTTGTTTGGTGACCCTGTTGATAGTCAAATCATAAATGTATATATGAATATTATGAAAAAACACAGTCCAAGTTATGGATTTGAGATTTACTGTATGGACACAAACGTACAGGTTTGTAGCAAATTGAGATAATTGATAGTTGATATTTGATTTTTAATTCTTATTAGATTAAGAAACATGATTATATCTTATTTTCAATGTGTAGAAAGAAGTCTTACAGCACTTGCAGAAATATGGCAAATATAGGCAGATACACAAAGCAGATTATGGTGCTTTCCTTGCAAGGTTGACATCCACAACGAGGAGCAAACTACATGAACTAAATGAAGATCTATTTACAAAATGTAGATATATCATTTTCCCAATTAATGATAGATGGCATTGGTATTTATTGGTGTTTAATCCAGCTGAAGGGAAATTCAAATTGTGGAATTCAAACCCTGATTCATTTGCATTTGGGACTGCTAAAGTTTATGTGAGTTTGACAATATTCTACTCCAATATATCTTAACAGATCACAGTATTAAAGCATTTACTATTTTGCAGGCAAGGTTTTTGGCAGCATGCATTTTGCATCTTCATGCATTTGCAATAGGCAGCGAAGAAGTGGTGAAACAACTTTGTCGTCATCAAGGCGCTACCCTTGATTGTGGTGTATACATCTGCCTGTGGGTGGAGTGCCTATCTTATGACACTGATGACATCTGGAGTTTTCAAGATCATGTAAACATAGACGCTTATCGGGCCCGGGTTTGTTCAAATATATTATCAGATGAGAAAGGATTATTAAAAAACGTAATGGACTAAGATGTAAAGCAATCTTGGTATTTGACTAATATGTAAACCATCTGAAGATAGACAACCTTATCTGCTTGTTATGCTCAAGCAGATGTATTGGAGTTTCAAATTTTACCTTTTTGTGTAACCAAATTCAGATGTATTGTAGATGTTTTATGGTACTGTTATGTTAAGGAGATGATTTCTGGTACAGTTATGTTAAGGAGATGATTTCTGGTACAGTTATATGCTTCTTATGATTTCTGGTACAGTTATGTTTAAAATTTGCCTTCTTATGACAGATTGTTGTGTTTCAAATTTGCCCTCTGTTAGTAATGACAGATTCTGGTGTTTGAAATTTGCCTTCTGTTTCAAATTTGTCTTCTGATAGTAATGACAGATTGTGGTGTTTCAAATTTCTGGTACAGATGTTGGTTTGTACATGATTGTAGCAATACTGGTTTTTATTATAGTGTAATGACAGACTTATGACTTACTTATGTAAAGCAATGTATTTTCTTAGTAATGACAGATACATGTTGGTTTTAATTCTGTGGCAATGTTGGTTTTTATTCTGTAAGCACAATTGAGAACTGCCTCCCTCTTTAGTGTGTCCACTGCCACTAATCAAATTTGACAATTTAGTGTTGGTTTTTACTCTTGCAAAATAAATTTGAGTATGTGTCTGAGAAAATTGAGTATGCATGTCCACAAATTGAGTATTAAGGTAGGAGCCTCCATCATTAGTTGTCAACTGCTAAAACCTTCCAAGTATAATTGATTCAGAATCAAGTATATATTCTAGAGAATGAGGTACTATTATAAAAATTCAGATACACAACTTGGGCAGTAAGGTCTGAAATTTGAGTATGTGTCTGAGAAAATTGAGTATGCATGTCCACAAATTGAGTATTAAGTAGGAGCCTCCATCATTAGTTGTCAACTGCTAAAACCTTCCAAGTATAATTAATTCAGAATCAAGTATATATTCTAGAGAATGAGGTACTATTATAAAAATTCAGATACACAACTTGGGTAGTAAGGTCTGAAATTTGAATATGTGTCTGAGAAAATTGAGTATGCATATCTACAAATTGAGTATTAAGGTAGGAGCCTCGATCATTAGTTGTCAACTGCTAAAACCTTCCAAGTATAATTGATTCAGAATCAAGTATATATTCTAGAGAATGAGGTATTATTATAAAAATTCAGATACACAACTTGGGTAGTAAGGTCTGAAATTTGAGTATGTGTCTGAGAAAATTGAGTATGCATGTCCACAAATTGAGTATTAAGGTAGGAGCCTCCATCATTAGTTGTCAACTGCTAAAACCTTCCAAGTATAATTGATTCAGAATCAAGTATATATTCTAGAGAATGAGGTACTATTATAAAAATTCATATACACAACTTGGGTATTAAGGTCTGAAATTTGAGTATGTGTCTGAGAAAATTGAGTATGCATGTCCACAAATTGAGTATTAAGGTAGGAGCCTCCATCATTAGTTGTCAACTGCTAAAACCTTCCAAGTATAATTGATTCAGAATCAAGTATATATTCTAGAGAATGAGGTACTATTATAAAAATTCAGATACACAACTTGGGTATTAAGGTCTGAAATTTGAGTATGTGTCTGAGAAAATTGAGTATGCATGTCCACAAATTCAAGTACTTGCCTGAGCAGATTGAGTATCCTTCCCCAGAAATTTAGTATTCAGGTACGAGACTCCCTCTTTAGTTCTCAATGGCTCAGGAAATCAAGTACAATTCGCTCAGAATCAGGTATATATTCAAGAGAATGAGGTACTATTCTAAAAAAAATCAGGTACACATTCCCTTGTTTCTTGTTAATATAATAAGGATCAAGGTTAATGACACCACTGCTCCAATATGTGCCTCCCATGATCGATTAGGGCACATCTTCGAGACTATTAGGTATGAAAAATACACAATAGACCTCTATGGTTATCATGACCATAGAAACCCCAGCATGAGAGTGAATACCTTAGAAGTAGAAGAGAAAAAATGCATGTATATGTCTTTCACATTACCTAATGTCGTGTACACCTACAATCAAAATCATGAAAAGGGGATGGTGAAGGTGAGTTTTCTTATTTATCGACATATTTTCTTTTTCCCATGATAATATGATATGGATTAAGGTTAAATGGTTCCCATGGTTGATTAGGGTCCATCAGCCAGATTATTAGGTACGAAACATCCAAATTCAAGTACTTGCCTGAGCAGATTGAGTATCCTTCCCTAGAAATTTAGTATTCAGGTACGAGACTCCCTCTTTAGTTCTCAATGGCTCAGGAAATCAAGTACAATTCGCTCAGAATCATGTATATATTCAAGAGAATGAGGTACTATTCTCAAAAAAATCAGGTACACATTCCCTTGTTTCTTGTTAATATAATAAGGATCAAGGTTAGTGACTGCTCCAATATGTGCCTCCCATGATCGATTATGGCACATCTTCGAGACTATTAGGTATGAAAAATACACAATAGACCTCTATGGTTATCATGACCATAGAAACCCCAGCATGAGAGTGAATACCTTAGAAGTAGAAGAGAAAAAATGCATGTATATGTCTTTCACATTACCTAATGTCGTGTACACCTACAATCAAAATCATGAAAAGGGGATGGTGAAGGTGAGTTTTCTTATTTATCGACATATTTTCTTTTTCCCATGATAATATGATATGGATTAAGGTTAAATGGTTCCCATGGTTGATTAGGGTCCATCAGCCAGATTATTAGGTACGAAACATCCAAATTCAAATACTTGCCTGAGCAGATTGAGTATCCTTCCCCAGAAATTTAGTATTCAGGTACGAGACTCCCTCTTTAGTTCTCAATGGCTCAGGAAATCAAGTACAATTCGCTCAGAATCAGGTATATATTCAAGAGAATGAGGTACTATTCTCAAAAAAATCAGGTACACATTCCCTTGTTTCTTGTTAATATAATAAGGATCAAGGTTAATGACACCACTGCTCCAATATGTGCCTCCCATGATCGATTAGGGCACATCTTCGAGACTATTAGGTATGAAAAATACACAATAGACCTCTATGGTTATCATGACCATAGAAACCCCAGCATGAGAGTGAATACCTTAGAAGTAGAAGAGAAAAAATGCATGTATATGTCTTTCACATTACCTAATGTCGTGTACACCTACAATCAAAATCATGAAAAGGGGATGGTGAAGGTGAGTTTTCTTATTTATCGACATATTTTCTTTTTCCCATGATAATATGATATGGATTAAGGTTAAATGGTTCCCATGGTTGATTAGGGTCCATCAGCCAGATTATTAGGTACGAAACATCCAAATTCAAGTACTTGCCTGAGCAGATTGAGTATCCTTCCCCAGAAATTTAGTATTCAGGTACGAGACTCCCTCTTTAGTTCTCAATGGCTCAGGAAATCAAGTACAATTCGCTCAGAATCAGGTATATATTCAAGAGAATGAGGTACTATTCTCAAAAAAATCAGGTACACATTCCCTTGTTTCTTGTTAATATAATAAGGATCAAGGTTAATGACACCACTGCTCCAATATGTGCCTCCCATGATCGATTAGGGCACATCTTCGAGACTATTAGGTATGAAAAATACACAATAGACCTCTATGGTTATCATGACCATAGAAACCCCAGCATGAGAGTGAATACCTTAGAAGTAGAAGAGAAAAAATGCATGTATATGTCTTTCACATTACCTAATGTCGTGTACACCTACAATCAAAATCATGAAAAGGGGATGGTGAAGGTGAGTTTTCTTATTTATCGACATATTTTCTTTTTCCCATGATAATATGATATGGATTAAGGTTAAATGGTTCCCATGGTTGATTAGGGTCCATCAGCCAGATTATTAGGTACGAAACATCCAAATTCAAATACTTGCCTGAGCAGATTGAGTATCCTTCCCCAGAAATTTAGTATTCAGGTACGAGACTCCCTCTTTAGTTCACAATGGCTCAGGAAATCAAGTACAATTCGCTCAGAATCAGGTATATATTCAAGAGAATGAGGTACTATTCTCAAAAAAATCAGGTACACATTCCCTTGTTTCTTGTTAATATAATAAGGATCAGGTACACATTCCCTTAGATTATCAGGTATGAAATATCCAATCAAGTATGTGTCTGAACAAATTTAGTATACTTGACCAGAATTTGAGTATTCAGGTTCGAGACTTCCTCTTTAGTTCTCAATGGCTCAAAAATTCAAGTACAATTGTCTCAGAATCAGGTATATATTTTAAATAATTAAAAATAATCATATCCAAATTCATGTATGTATCTGAGAAAAATTGAGTATACTTGGCTCAGACTCAAGTATACTCAATTGCGACGCAAGTTATATTGATTAGGGTACATATCCAATTGACTCAGTTTCTACTATATATTTCCACGAATGAGCTATTTGAACTTACAGGTACATTAGGACGAAAGTTATGTACCATAAGTTTGGCACTAACACATGATACAAAGTCAGAAACTATAAATACAACCATAAGTTTCCACTCCACAACATCAACTTCAGACAAACCAATTCTTGTACAAAACAGAACCATCAAACATAACATATACCTTATTTATCCAAATTTGTACTCAAGTTTCTTGCAGATTTTGTCTATGAAACTCACAAATTCAACCAAAGAAAAATGAAGATATTGCAAAGTTACCTAACCAAGTTCATAAACATAATCATAACTGACACATGGTACAAAGTCACATAAACTATAACCATAAGTTTCCACTCCACAACTATAGTATATACTATAACAACTACACTCAACTTCAGACAGAACAATTCTTGTACAAAACAAAACAATCACAAATTTTTACTCAAGTTTCTGGCAGAATTAGTCCATCAAACTCACAATTTCAACCAAACTACATACAACATATTGCAAAGTACCTAACAAAGTTCATAAACATACTAATAACTGACATATGATACAAAGTCACAAATACCATACATACAGCCATCAGTTTCGACCACACAACCATAGTGCACAATAATAACTGACACATGATACAAAGTTCATAAACATATTGCACCATTTTTTTCTGCCTCTAAAAACACCAATGCAGGCACCATTCAACCAGAACCAATACGTAAATCACCAATGCTACCACTGATACATGTCTGCTTTCTCGAACGCAACACCCTACTTGATTCCCCTTCTAGCAATCTCTTTTTCCTGTAGAAGTGTATATCAAAAAGTATCAGACTACTCATACAAATTATAGAGTATGATTACAAAAATAAAACCAAGTGTTTACAAAGAAATCAAATATACATAATTTTGAGCATAACAGCTAGTTTATAGCTTCTTTGCAGCTTCGCCTGTTGTGACCTTTCTTATGGCAACGACTACACTTTGACGCACGTGTTTCAACTTGTGATGGTATTCTCTTAGTCCTCCTACGACCTGGCTGACTGCGAACATCTGGAGCATTGATTATATTTCCTTCATCAAGATTTGACTCATTATTGTCAACAGTTGGGATTGGATTAATAATTCCTTTGTATGCTTGGCGATACATTCCAATCTTGAAATACTGATCACAGAATTCATACAACGACAACGACTTTGACTCAATAGCAGCACAAGCATGCTTGCATGGAAGCTTAATGATCTGCCAAGCTCTGCACGAACAACTCTTATCAATTAAATCAACACAAAGGATTTTTCCCTATCAACTACCTCAAACCTCCAATTACATGACCGATGCACTCTCAACTTTCGGGATTCAAGACAAACACTAGCAATAACCTTCTCCTTTTTGGGACTTAATTCCTTAACCATCGCCATTGTTGATTCACGTCGCCGATGCATTATGTCCATGATTTGTATGCGTATGTGATCCACCATAGCCACAATAGGGAGATAACGAGCTGGTTTAACCCAATTATTCCAACACTCGGCCATGTTATTATTCATAACACCCCATCTATCTCCAAGAAATAAAGCATTTGCCCAACTTTATGGCTGGGAATGTACAATAAATCCTATGGCAAGTGGCATGGAGTCTATGATATTTTTTATATGCTGTTCATGCTCCTGCAAAGATGGAGCATATGCAGCTTTCTTGAATACCGAAGACCAGTGTTTTTTGTTATGTTTTGGATAACTTCGCATTACCTATATTGACAAAAAAACCTTTTTTATTCAAAACATGTATTAAAATTAAATTCTAATTCAAATTCAAAACAAAAGTAGGGTTTTAATTACCTGCTTCACAAAATTATCCACTAAATGCCTCAAACAATACGCATGGTGACTACCCACAAATAGTTGCTCAACTGCCTTCATAATCCCAGGGTGTCTATCGGAGAAAAATGTGAACTTATTGAATGGAATACTTTGATATGAAAGTAGCACACTTCTCAAAAGATAACAAAATCATTCCCAATTATCATCATTCTCTGCATCCACTACCGAATAAGCAATTGTGAAAAGATTATCATTGGCATCCTTCGACACAGCAACTAGGATACTACCTTTATACTTATTCTTTATATGAGTCTCATCCAAAAAAATCAACGGCCTACAACCAGTAACAAAACCAACTGCACAAGCATGAAAACAAATGAATAGCCGTTTAAATTTATTAGTTACAGGATCAACCTCACACTCAGTAATACTGCCAGGATTTGTTTCTCGAATAGCATGACAATACCATCTTAACCTATCGTAGCATCTCGTCTCTGTACCATGAATATCATGCATCGCTAATTCCTTGCCTTTCCATACTTTGCGATAGTCTAACTCTACCCCATAATCTCTTTGCAAGTCTTTTTGAATTGTACAAGGGCGATAAGAGGGCTCTTCTCTCAATTTTTCTTTCACCACATTAGCAATCCAAGTTGCATCAGCTTTAGGATGTCCTCTAGTACGTATATTATTCTCGCCACATGTATGCTGCAGGTTACATTTTCGGATCCCAAATATACCATCTGCTTTATATTTTGAAGCATAAATTCTCCATCCACAACTCCTTTCACTACAAATAGCAATAACCTTCCCGCTGTCATTTTTTCTATATAAAAATGATCGTCTTGTAGCAACAGCATAGTTTTTAACACATCTTCTAAAATCAGCAGCATCCGTGAATGTTTGCCCTTCACCATGAATGCAATTAATCCAAGCATCTATAGTATTCGGCAACAAGGTGTGTTCAATCTCCTCATCACTCCTAGATTGTGTCTGTTCCTCCTCAACCCTTACCAGTTTGATACGAAATTATTAAGATGAACCATACACAAATAAGTATAAAATAAGGGCATACCATACATACATAATGAAAGCTATTGAATTTAAATAAGATTAGTAGTGTCAAATAAACAATATCATATGCACTTATGCTAGAAGTAACATAACATATTATAAAAACAAAAATATGAAATGCTTACCTCTCCAAATTTAGGTTGTCAATGTATGCATTTCTAGTCTCTACCCTCAAATCGATCATACTGAGCTTCAAACACATATGAAGATGTATCATATTCAGGACATCATCATCGTCATTCAAAGTCATGTACATCTTATGCTGTGGCGCTATGTATTGCAGAATCATAGATTCAGGAGTAATCTCCGCACATTTTTTGCCAAGACTCAC